>CAESWR010000336.1:107739-216271 GCA_903171835.1 Mullus surmuletus
AAACTTATCCATCTGAATTTGGACAGATTTTGATTCAAGTTCTTCTTCTGTTTTGGTTTGTTCAGTTTGAGTTGAGTAAAGTTTGTCAAATAACTGAGTTTTCTTGCCTACTTTTTTCGAATTTTAACTCTTGATAGCAACCAGTCTAATTCTGTACTTTTATATCTCAACTATTCCTACTTGTTGTGTGTTCAGCATTTGTATCATCCTGAAAAATATCTTTGATTATTTGCTTAACAGAGTCAATAAAACAAAACAAACAAAGTCTTACACGGACGTAAGACGTAACATTAAGACATTTAAACGTGCTGAAAAACCTACAAAAGGAGGTGCTGATTAACTACCTTAAAACAGAAACCATAATGGAAAAGGCGGGTAGCCCTCAGTACTCACAAACCCAGTAAGAGAAATTAAAAAAGTGCAAATATAAGGGTAGGCCCTTAGTCAATTTTTAATAGAAAAAACAACCTAACAAAATAGAATAAAATAAATAAATGAATAATATACAAACCATGCCTCCAGGCTGCAAAAGGCCACTATGTATATTGTTACTTGAATCACCCTTCAAATAATGCATACAATGCAAAAGAGAAGGAGAGGTAGGATAACATTGATGAGATTGAAATGACTAAAACAAGGTTTGTTTATCTATGTCCACATATGAACATAGTGAAAAGAAAAGACCCAAAATCGAGGTAGTTTCATAACCTGAAGGAACCATTGGCTGTAACTTGAAAGGGCTAACATGTAACAGAGCTAACATAGCTGAATGAACTGTCATATGGACCCATACTGCATGTCAGTGACTAAAGTAGACTTTGGCGAGTGTGAGGTCAGGTTGTACCAGTTACCTCTGAACAGTCAACTATCTTCCTGTTGATGATAGCCGACACCCCTTCGGAACAAGGCTTTTTCCCCTTCATCTCTCGCCTTCTTCACCAAGGGCCACAGCTTCTCCCGTGCAGCCTTGTCCTCTTTCATTTTCTCCAGTGACTCCTTCAGCTGCTGCAAAACCACAGAGAGCTGCTTGACGGTCATTGTCAGCTCCTCCACTTGTTTAGAAGTAGCCTCTGTAGTCAGGACTATGGCAGAAACATTCCGGACAGTTTCATCCTGCTTGCTTGTCAGTGCGCGTGTTGCTTCCAGAATCTCGTCCCTCCCCTTCACCCCGCTGCGGTTGCCATGCTGAGACTCATGATTCCACTTCTTGGTAGGAGGTTTTTCCGGGGTCGACAAGATAGGGAATGCAAGGGGATAAGAGAGGACTGGGGGCTCTGGGGTCGTCTCATACCAGCTCACATCGTCTCCACTCAAAAGTAGTTCCTGGTCACTGGAATTCGGCTCTTAAGACTGTTCTTCACTCTCCATGTTTGGCCCGTGTTGAGCCGACGTAAAGTACAGAAGCAGAACTGGTCAAATCAATTATAAAGTCAGTTTAACGATGATTTGCCGTCAATTAGTTTTTCTGGCAGTTAATCACAAACCCTCGTAGTCGCCCAATGGAGCAAAAAAACACACTCCCTCCTATGCGGGTGTAGTTATACTTTAAAGACTAAGTTGCTGTTTAAAGGGATAGTTCAGATTTTTTGACATGAAGTTGTATGACATCCTCACCATCAGTGTCATGCATCGGCAGTGACCTTTCCCCCCACTGCGTCCCTTGAGCGGAGTTTTGGCCCGGTTTAGTGGTTGCAGAAAGTAGTTTCGGCTAGTTGCGAGGGTCAGGGTTTGGAGATAAAGCGGTTTTCCTTCAAAAAACAATATTCGTTCAAAAGAGTAATACATTTGCATCATGAATTCTTGGCTGTGAAAAAGTCAGACCGTGCAATCACTTGGCACTATTTTCCCCCTTTTGTATCACTGCGCACTGCCGCCTGTTAACAGCTGCGCACCTTTCCGTCAGCTATATCACGATGTTTACATGCTCGGATGGCAATCGCTGCAACGTGAGAGAGCTAAGGTGAGAACTAGAGAGAGATCAATATATTATTAGACAAGAAAATAGATAAAAATGGTGCGGGTTTGTTATTATCTGGGCTGCAGCAACGAAAAGCATTCGGACTGGCCATATAAATTTCACTGCTTTCCTGCTTTTCCTTTCCACGGACTGGCCAGACCAGCCAATCGTCCGGCCGATCACCGGTCTGGCTGGACTGTCACTGCAATGTCAATTCATGATCCAAATGTATTACTCTTTTGGATGCATATGTTTTTTGAAATAAAATGTTTTATCTCCGTGACACCAGCAACTCGCCGGAACTACTTTCTGCAACACTGAAACCGGGCCTGAACTCAGCTCACGAGGCGCAGTGGGGGAAAGTCACTGCTGATGCATGACACTGATGGTGAGGATCTCATACAATTTCATGTAAAAAAATCCAAACTATACCTTTAAAGAATGATGCCGATATTGAATTACATCTCCGCAGCTATTTTCATTTAACAGGACTGATTTTTGGATTATAGTCTGATGTATTTGTGGTTTAAGGAGGTGATTATGCCCACTAACCTATTCAGATAATCTGGATTTATTTTCCTATATTTTCTGTGTGTTTCCTGCAGGGTTTGCAAACAGTAGAGGAGGAATCATTTGACTTCTACCTTTTGTCTTTAAGCATATTGTTATATATTTTTAGTGTCCAGCAGAATTTTTTAATTAATTTGATAGACTAAGATGAACAGGCGCAAACACAGGGGAAGAGGGAGGCCAAATACAAAAAGCGGTGAGAAGTGAGTCAAACATGGGTGCAAGACATTAGTGAAAAGCCAGTTACCAACACAAGCAACACTAGGGGATGCAGGAAAAAAAATGTGACAAACAAGGACTTTTCCAAGTAAAACAGGAAATAAAAGACCTACAACTGAAATGGCAAAGCTTGACATGACATCAAAAACATATTGTGAAATTTAAGAGATTGTCTTACTTGTCTTTGATATGGACTGGTGGATGGGTGGGAAAGTGGTGCCTTATCAAAAGTAAATATGTTCCTATGCAATTTTTTACTTTGGCGCTAATGTCATATGCACGCACAAACTGCTTTCTGTTCAGCACACTCATGTGTCTGATCATGTCTTTGTGGTTTCTCCATCAGCCCTTCCTCTAAACCCCCCATTTTCACTGTTATCGCCCTCTCTAGTAGTAAACACTCTGCCCTGTTGCCCTGACAACAGACAGGAACTGAGGGTTAGAGATGGGGCAAACGCCTGTGTAGTCTGACAGCTTCACGGCAGCCCCACCTGTGAATTTAAAAGTCTGAGTCACAATTAGGAATACTATGGACCCCCTGAAAGCTTCATAGTATCTCAGTGAGATTACTGCTCTCTTGTAATACTGCTCCATGTCCAATTAATTTAACAGTGTTCCCAAGGAATAATTTTCAATACTTTTTGGTTTACATGACATTGATGTCATTGATTGCATAATGGTTGGAGTTAAATAATATCTCATGATTTAAAAAAACAGAAAAAACAACAAAACCCTTCTAATCATGCTATCATCGCCAGCACTGAGCACAGGATTGTGCACTGAGCACAGGATTGTGCACTGAGCACAGGATTGTGCCATCAAAGACCATCTCCACGTTTATTATGGTTAATCACTTAGACACGATTACTATAGCAACGTTGCTTCCGAATATGCAGATGGACGAGACTCAGCAACAGCAAATGTCTTGACACAGATCAGCATGCAACCAAAAACAATGTTGTACTGTTGTTTTAATGCTGCCTGATCAGCAATTTGGTGGTGGAGAATTAATTTAAATGTAACTTACTGTTTTGTCAAATAATGTTTGCCTCTGCAATGCAGTTTGATGTGACTTTGCAATATTCTTTTTACAGTATTTTCCACCACCTCACTTAAGTGGATTTTGTCAAGCCAGTAGGAAATGCATGTGGTTTTCTAAAAGTGGTACTTTCTGTTTTCACTAGATGGTGCTATAATGTAAGCGCCATATATGTATTCAGCTTGTTGTGGTTCGCTAGCAAGGTTTCCAGATAAACAGTGGTGGCAGCTGCTGCCATAGCAACACCATTGTCCACCCTCCTCCCTCCCTCTCAGTCTCTCCTCAACTCCCCCACTCCCTCCCTTCGTCTGACTCATGTTCAACACAGCACCCTAGAAATGTGAGGACAAGAGACGGGAGAGATTGGCTCGATTTCAACTTACGGAGAAAAGGAAAAGAGACAAGACGGGTGGATAGAAAAGAAGAGGAAAATAATTAACAAAAGTAGAAAGTGGCTTTTTAACGGCAGAGGATGAGTGAGGACAACCACTCCCACTACAGGCTGGACCCTAACGACCGCCTAAATGGACTGGGGCAGAGACGAAAAAGACCAAAGAAGGTAAATTAACAAACGGCAAAACACACAGCAGAGTGTGTGAGGGGAGCAGAGGGGCAGGGATGCCACCTGATTCTCCTCAACAAGAGACCTGAAGCCAGGGAGATTGTAGGTGGAGCAGGTAGTGGGTTTTGGAGTAGACACAGGTGTTGTTTTTCCTCCTTCATGTGCCCAGAGGTGTTTTTGTGTGACAGACTTCCGTTAAGCTGCTGACACACTGACTTCATTTTGCTTCATCTCCACCCCACAAATAAATTCACTGGCCAGTAGGAGCTCACCATGATTATTTTTAAGAATTTAATAAAAAATTATTCCTAGCCCCATTTCTAAGCTCCTTTTTTCCACTGCTCATCCTCTTTCTCGCAGTGTTTTGTTGTGAACAGCTTTAGGTAGTAAACAGTGGGTGTGGGGGGAGCTCCGCACACGCTGACAGGGTGGGTCCCTGCTCGCCTGCTGGATCTTTTGTGTGCCTATTGTTGAGCTACACACACATCATCAGCTATTGCGAGATTTTTGAGAGGCCGTCTACATCATATCAAAGGTTTTTTTTGTTTTTTTTATGCATAGTTATTGTTAAATTTCTGCAAAGACTGCCATGAACTGCCACTGTTAACAAAGACACAGAAATACAGAAGCAATTAGCTGTCATTATCCATCCATATTTTATATTGTGATAACAGTGGTAATAATAATGTAATGAGAACATAATGGCAGTTGATTACACCACAAATAAATGTAAATTGTGATAATGTAGTTCATCATTAATCACAATTTTGTTACATTTTTATCGGTCCAACATTTACTCTTAGTTTTTTATTATTAAATGGTTAGAACATGTCCAATAATCATCTGTAAGCGTGACCATCCAAATCCTGAGCTCATTTTGTTGGATGCAATTAGCTCCGCTGCTGGCCTGTATGCTCTTGTCAACCATTTAGCATTTACTACTGAGAATTTGTAGGGTTAATTCCGCCACTGTTTCTATCGAACTCTGTTCAGCGTCACCCGTCAGGTCTCTCATGCACTCCCTGACTCGGCTGCTAAATGCCTTAAACGATGTGATGCTGCTTGCAGTCAAGTTGCAACACAAACTGCGAGTGACTGACAAAACTTGAAAGTCATTTCAATTAGGACTCATTATAGAAGTTCCTCCCAGGAAGCTGCCTGAACTGCACAGCGGTGCAGCTGCTGCCTTGAATCTGTGTCAGTGAAGGAACATCCAGCAGTGAAAGCCCCATGACCTGCTGGCACATTTCTATAGAGGGATCATATCTTGCAAAAGTCACTGGTCACTTGGTTTGCCAATGGTGATTATACATCAGTGAATGGAGCTGAATTACTCTGCTGTTTTTCTTAGTTTTGTGGCCAACCTGTGGCATGAAAATGTCCGCCGCTCAAATCTCAATTTACTTTGTGGAATGAATTTCTCCATGACCACCGTTTTCACAGCCACTGGTTAGGACAAGCCCGACTCGATGGATTCAGCTTCTGTGTATCTAAAATTATCAAAATACATCCTGTTAGATCATCAAAGAGTGCCGAGTTCCACCTAAGTCACCACAACACATGCTTGTTACATTCGCACTTGCTTGCTTTGATACATGATGTCATGGAGGAGGATCACACCTCCTCAATATCCACTTCTCTGTGCTTCTTCCGGCCACCTTAAGCATGGTACTGGCAACAGAAGCCATGTCTGCATCCAAAGAGGGGCGAGGGCAGACAGCTCATTTGCATTTAAAAGTTTCTGAAAAGAAGCATAACATGGCCTACTAGACATACTAATAAACTACCATATTGTGGTCCCTCTTTTATACTCGCAGCCAACGGACTGAAACTTCTTCCTTTTGATTTAGTACTTTTCTATTATTTTTACTCCCTGTCTAAACTGGGTTGACTCATTAAACCTAAAAAGACAGACGAATAGAAAAGAGTACACAAATAGGAAGTAGAAATGTCGCTGTCAGCTTCTCGGGACGGACATATCCATCATACTACCACACTTAAATTGCCATCATCCAATGAAAATGAACCTGCCAATGTGATTCCAAAGATTCCAGCTTTCAATACATGATCAAGTCAAGAGAGTACTACTTTGTTTTAAGGCTCTGTCTTATTGAGGTTTTAAAAAGGTTGATCCATAGGGAGCAATGATCATAATTTGAACGAGGTGACAATATTTAATGAGTGACACTCAGACAACATAATCAGGCAAGACATTCGTGATGTTGGATGGTTAGCCACATCTGGCACCAGCAGTCTTCATACATGCAGTAGAATGCATCATAACTCTCAAGTCTCTAAAAGTAACTTAATGATATATTTGTGTAATAGGTTTAACATATGTTGACTTTTTATTTGCAACATCGCAATAGGTTTAATGGCCATGTCGCTCTAAACATGCATTTTAAGACCAGCAATCATTGCAGGCATGTAAAGAGTTAGCAACATACTGATTGATTTTATAATAATATACTCATACACAATAAATATTTGGTTAAATAATGGTTAAAATTGAGCGACAGTTTTGTGTGCTAAGAAAATTACAATTAATGTTAGAATGAAATAAAGTCTGAACTTAAACCAGAATTTCCTCATGAGAGTTATGACTTACAGGTGCTTGCTTTGCATATGAATTATTTGATTAGTGTGGAATACTCTCGGTCAGCTGTTAATCTGTGGAGAGGATTCCCTGAGCTTGTACTTGTCTGACCCTTGTATTATATCAGAATAAAGGGCGATTCATTTCCCTTTTTTTGAACACTGGCCCTGACCAAAACAAAAACAAAGATTTCCAGATTGCCCTTCTCGTCGGTCACTTCTGGGCAGTCAAGGAATGTAAGAATAAGAGGCTGAGTCGAACAAAGCCATCGTTCTGCGTTGATGAATAGTTACTCTCTGTGCTCTGTGAGCTGTTTCTCAATGTTCAGTAATGCTCTCACATAAATGAGTGGCCTTTTTATTAGAAAAAAATCTTTTCTTTGATCAGTCAGTCCATGTAAACATAACTATGAGACACAAATTCATGAATTGGAATGTTCAAATATGAGTCTCAAAGTACCAAGAGTTTGTGTGCTAGGTAAGGCGATGACAGTTTTGGCGACAACTTTCCTACTTCCCAATTCATACTAGCAAGATAGATTTTCAACAGATCATGGATCAGCAATTTTGCGAGCAGAACTGATTTAAACGTAGAGCCACATGGATATGTCACTGGCAGAGCACGCACAGACATGCACAAAGCAAATACATTTGATAATACCTCCTCCCACCAAATATATATTATGTGATAGATAATAGTCTCTGCTCCCCTCGTGTGCCTACACTAACAGGATGAAATCATTAGCTGTTTCTATCACCAGTTGCTAAACCAAAACATTAAAGTAGGATAATGAAGTGCTATCATGATCTGCAGTGAACCTGTGTCTCTGCTGTGCGGCCCCTTCAGCGGGCCCCACCCCCACCTCATTTTTCCTGGAGCTGTGGTGAATAATTGCCATCTCACCAGCACATCGTCCCCTCCCCCCTCTGCCTACATCCATTATTCAGTGCCACATAGTGTGGTGTGTGTGTGAGTGTGAGAGTGTGTACCGAATACATTAACTTCATATTAACTTTATAGTTGTCTCTCTGTTGTCTTTGTGAATAAGTTATCTTGCTTTGTCTGTATATACTGTTGGGCCATTGAAACTGGGGACTAGCAAAAAATGTATTTGAAAATGATGGGAAGTTTTCAATTGAACATTGAAGCCCTAGATGATCTAGACAGAAAAAAAAGTCATAGTTTGTGTTATATTTTTATGTCTATGATGGATGCATATTTTTAATTTTCCTCTGACCATCAAATGACAAAAGGATTCCTTAACTGACATAGGACAAGACGGGGGCAGATGAGGGGGTGGACAGATCGAGGGACAACACACAAAGAACTACAAACTGGCACTGTTAGAGGTGGCCACAGGGTTCCCAGCTCAACCCCTCAGCCTGGAGTTCATGTTCAAGTGTCCGTAAGGAAGACACACTTCACAATAACTGTCCCTGATTAACAACTTGGCATCTTGCAGGGTGGTCGACAGATGACACATATAAGATAACGTTCTTTACCAGTAAAGCGTCCTCTGTCCCATCAGCCTACAAGTCATGAATGGATAGCTGTTACGTACGTAAGCCAATCCTCCTCTTATGGATGGCAGGTCAAATCTGGAATGGTCTTTTTAATGATGTTGCAGACTTTCTGCATTTAAGATTTTTCTTTCCTAAATTACTGAGATACTTCAAAATCCCGTGAGAGCTAGGTCCAAAAGCGATTGCGGCAGCTCCCCTAGATCCAGTATTTTCACAAAGTCCTCAGGTGTGTGTGTGAGGTGGAAAAAGTGATTATAATAGCATCTATGTGGATTTAAGACAGGAGGATCTCCTAGTGCTACAAAGCGACAACAACACTGGTCACACTGGAGTCAACATGTTGGTTTCCAGTGTCTGTTGTTTGAAATGCTCTCTGAACTCTGAAAAAATTATTCAGAATTTGATTTAGTTTTTTTAAATGCCCTCCAAAAAAACTGTTAATGGTGAAAGGGTTGTATGTATAAAAAGCCAGTTCTACCTGATGGTACTCAGAGTGCTTTATGTTCAGTGGCTTGCTCACGGACACTTTTGCATGACTCCGCCGGGCAAGGGGATTGAACCGACAACCCTCCGATCCAGAGCCATGTGTGTGTGTATGTGGTCAAGCTTATCCACCTTCCCTTGTTTCTTTATCACAAGATTGCGATTCTAGGTCAGTTAAAGACTCCCCTATTTTTGTTCTCATAATCCTCTCTAAGAATACACCCATACCTCCGTGCTCTCATCCATGTGTGCGTGTGCGTGTGTGTGTGTGTGTGTGTGTGTGTGTGAGCCACAGTGCGTTAATACCTTGTGCACGTTCCACACTAATCCAGTAGTCAGCAAGACCGTGTTCCATTGTGCCTCTCTCCCGATTTCATTCACATACACACACAAACACACACACAGACACTCAAATGAGTCACAAAAGGAACACTTCCCTCTTGGCTTAGACTCTTGGATTTAAATAGTTTTCGCCCTGGGGTGTTGTGGCCATTGTGAATTCTTCCATGAACGCAGGCATGGTGGTTGGAGCAACAGGCCAGGTAAGATCTGAGTGGGTTTCCTCTCTTTGTCGGTAGTCTCTCTGATCTTGATTTGTTGGAATGTGATATAACCTTCCTCCGCGAGTGAACTATTCCTGATGAAGGAAAAATTCCATTGATTCATTGGCTCATCCATTTGGAGCTACATCCTTTGAGTTATTGCAGGTCCTCAAATTACACGACAAAAACGAAGCCATGATGCAATTTCTAAATATTTTTCCTTATTCATCATGAGGAATCAACAATAAAAACATTTGCAAAAAATTCTAGCTCCTCGATCAATCAAACATATCATGTTTTATTCCCTAGATTAATATCGCAGACTATAACACATCGCTCTCTGAAGGACTGAAGAATTTTATGTTTTCTGTTTCAAACCTACAAGGAGTCAGAGGAGGTTCGGCATGAGCGTAATGATGCTGTAATTATCAGCTAAATATGAACTGTTTATTCTGCAAATGGTTAGAAATCCTTGTGAATAGAAAGAAAATGTATGTGACAGTTTGTTTCTTTGAATTGTGCAGTGAAATATGCAGTGTTGCTGAAAGTTGTGCAGGCCATGTAGATTTTTTACATATTTTCCAGATATATTTGTGGTGTCTCTCCCAGAGAAAAAAAACTCGACTTACTGTTCAGCCCCCTGATCCCTCCATAGTCAGGATTCCCCTTTCTATCCTTTCACACTGGATTAAAATCTCGGAGACTAATTAGCCAGACAAAAGCAAGTTAAGCAGGTCTTTGCGTCAGTGAGCAACACCCGATTTAAAGTGGTCCCCACAAAGCATCATGTCCAATCTGGCCGCACAGTCATTATGATAATCCAACCAGACGTTTGCAAAATGTGAGGCGTGTGCAGCATTTCAGGTGAGTGTTTAAGAAGTGTGTCAGTGTTACACTGTCCCGATGGCGGGGACTCGTTGCTATTTGTGTTGCCATCGTTGTGTTTGTGTCCGGGCCTAAGCTTGGTGGTAGGCCTGTCATGATAACAAATGTTGCTTGACGATATATTGTCCCGCAAATTATTGCCAATAAACAATGTTATTGTTGTTTAAAAAGCAATAAACTATAACTTCTCAAGAGTATTTAACCGTGTAATTGGAATGTCAAGAACTTTTCACGAGGCTCACTTTGTGTGTATGCTAGCGGCCCTGCCTCCCCCAAATGATGCAAAGGTTGTGGATGAGAGACAGGAGGGTTCACTCGATTAATTCTGCTATGGAACCAACGCACCCAGCAGCTGAGACCGATGCACAGAGTGAACGCTCTCGACATCCAGCCTTTTTGGTCGCGTGAGATGAGGAAAACAAACACACATGCAAATGGCAATATATTGAAGCCAGCTAAATGATCAGGTTGTAGTCATTTATCATGCAATTATAATTGACTTACTGATTATTGTAACAGGCCTAGTGTGAGTGCCCTCGTATAAGTGAAGGAATTTCTATAGTTTTTGCAAAATCAATCCTAATTTTAAGTGGATGCACATGTATCTAAAGTAAGGAATGATGAACATGTACATCTGGTGTAGTTCTCAGAAATGGGTGTGGCAGCCATTATAAAAATGTCCAATGAATTTTTTGGAATTTTGCCCCCCTCTTTTCTTTTTTTTTCTTTTTAAACTTGTACGAGAGCTGATTTTCATTTGCAATTTGAAAATAAAAACATTCTTAAAATCTCTTTATAGTGTTTGTGAAGAATAAAATGTGGATTCCAATGTTTGACTAGTTTGGATATCTACGACATGGAATTCTAGCAGTCATAAGAGGGGTCAAGCATGATATTTGATTATGTTTCTCTGTTGTCTTTTCTTAGCGTTTTTGATTGCGCCTGCTTTAAACCAGTTTGCATCAGTTATCAGTTAACTGGGTGGAAATGGCTTGTCTACTAGATTTTGGCACACACCATTTTGACTGGACAACTGTGTGTCTGCTTATGCTATGATGCCATGCCAGGGCATTGATCACACATCAATTGCTGTATTGATTGAAACTCGGTGCATGCGTGTGTGTGGCGTGTATGGCAGTTCTCCATTCAACTCAGCTGGCTTAACTTACTGTTATTAAAGGTCATAAAGTGAGAATGTTTTGAAAATGTGCATTCAACATGTAAAGATGAATAAATAGAGAAGCATCAATGGATGTTGAGGGGAATCCTGGGATGGCTATTGGCCTTGTTGGATGAGGGCGGGAAGTTGATGAATTGCCTAACCACGCCCCCCTCCTTTTTTGTCTGTAATGCTCTCTTTCTTCCCCTTTTGTTTCCACAATCACTAGTCTGGATTGTTCCATTCATGACATTTGACTTTCCTACAATGGTTAATTAGCGATTTCTCTCTCTCTCTCTCTCTCACTCACTCACACACACACACACCCACACACACACACACACACACACACATACACACACACAACCAATAATGGAGGGATTTTTCCATACCCTGCCTCATGCAGCCACACCCCACAGCCTTGTTGCTAGGCAATAACGAGGGAGAAAGCAGCTGCTGCTGTTGCTGCTTGACTGTGTGAAGGCAATGATTTGTTGTAAAAGCAAGATGACGTTAATGTGTTTTGTGTGTGATTTCCTGTTTTTCTGGATATTTAGGATTTCATTTTTACACAGATTTTTTTAAATCAGTTTTCTACTATTCTATATGATGCCACTATTTGGGACAGACCATGATAGTTTGATATGATTGGTTACCTCACAGCTTTCATTTTAGCATTATACTGCCAGAATGTTATGGACAAAAGCAGTTTTGGATGAATTCTTGTCTTTTCCTGAGATACATGCTTTTATGATTTGGTGTGAGACTCAGACTTGGTCTACTTTATTGTTAATTTAAAACCCATAGAGTGGAAATTTGTTTGGCTCTAGTATGAATGACAACACAGAGAAACACTAAGCCAACAGATAACTCAAAAAAGAGCAGTAGCAGAAATAAACTGTGAAGCAACACGCTCCACTGCGTCCAAAGCACTGGGATAATACTGTGTGTAATATAGTGAATATGTAAATTGATATAGCTATTTATTGTACGTTTAATCTACATTTGCTGTGTTAGAATTGTACGTGTAGAAAATATATCAGGTATGTCAGCAGGGCAACAATTAAACAGCAAGTACCACATTAACATAAATCTTCGTAGAACCCTTGCTAAAAGAAGATGAACATTGGTGACATTTGTTTGGCGAGCATGTCATCCATCGATGGTGGCTAAAAACTGTGCAAAGGTTCCTGCAATTTCATAGATTGTTGTCTTCTGGCCTTCTTGTAAATGACCATGTTGAACAGAAGTGGCTGATTTATTTTCAGAGTGTCTGATGATAAAATTTTCTCTAACTGTTTAGCAATACCATTCATATATTGATCAAAGTAAGCCTTAAATGTTTGATTATAAGCACCTGAGTTGTTTGGCAGCTATAATGAGTTTCTACTAAATATTATGGAGATTGTTGATGCTTGTTGCCCCGCCCACATCTCATTTTAACCTGTGCATGTCACAACTGGACTAAAGTAGGATACAAAGAACTCAACTACTAAACCACAGCCAGCGATACTGCATGAACAATCCTGTGACCTTCTAACTGAAGCAGCTAAATGAAATTCAAGTAGAATTAGTTTAAATATTGACTCTAGATTTGTTATGTTCAATTGTTGGCTCTTTATCCTGATTGGTGCTTTTATGCTGCTACTTCAAATACATCATCCCATGGGTTTAATCAGCTTTGTCTGCAGAGTCTGAGTGTCAGCTTCAGAATGATCAATATTTTCGCTTGTTTTATCACCACAACCTCTGTCAAAACATAGCCTTTGGAATATGAATATCCTCATTGATCTGTGATTGTTGCCAATTGATAACAGTATCCTGTTTCACCAATCAAATGTCCCCTGAAGCTGTCACATCCAATGTTATCATTTGGTCACAAGTTGGATGAAGCATTTTATTGTGTTCAATTAATGTATGTTTTCTACTTTTAGATGGTATAACTTTTCTGATGAGTAAAAAAGTGTTGATTTTAATATCCTTTTCATGTCTCAGGTTCATATCTTCATCAACGTAATAACCAAATCTTTCCTTTGTCTTCCTTCTCTCTTAGGTAAGTGTTCCTTAAGGGATACTCCGACCAGAGCCATGTTATAGACACTGCTGCACCTGCTGCCAAGTATTGTATTTAACATTTGGACATCTTCATTCGAATTTTCCATACGAATAATGATGCATTCACACAAGAAAAATTACTGCTGCCACTAACTGTCTCATACACCAGCCCTGCTACTGTGGGTGTACTGGTGTGCTGGTGTACTGACATAATACACTCCATACCAGACAGTGTGCTATAAATCTGTGCACCTATTGCCTGTCACATGTGACAACGGTCCGTTGACAATAAATCAACCTTAAATAGATCTTTTTCATCATGTTCTCTGTGAACTGTATTTTGCAATGCCTACACATTATCCTCCATTTGATCAGTTGGCAATTTTGTACATCCTGTGCACATTTTTTGAGAATTGCAATATTAAGTACCAGCCATAAGGTGGCACCATGACACCTAAAAAAGTAAAATGGGTGAGGCCATTGAAAAATGGGAAATGTTGCTGTTGATGGATTTTTTGGGTGATCACAAAGGACGCTGGGATGAAAGGGCTTTATTTTAGAGCTTGGTGATGGTTGTGGAGTACACCGCTTCTGTTATTACATTACAAACTATTTTCTTGGTCTATTGTGGTTGGTTTTATTTGTGGATGGCTCTCCTAAATTTGGCCTTAACAGAGATATTGCTCTGAATAATGCTGATGATCCTTTGTGCGTTTGGGCCTCTTTTTACTCCATTCTTTGACATTTCAACACCATCACCACCATTCTTTTCAAACGGCTGCTAAATTTCAGGTTCTGTCTTATAGATTTATAGATATGATAATTGGTAAATATGTGATAATTTAGAAGAATGCAGAAGCTCTAATAACTGAACATATTTTTATATCTCCTTGCATGGCAATATGAATAAGTTGCTATTCTAAGATTCCATGCATCGCTCTGCACACCCATAGTTAGCAGTTTCATATGTATTTTGTCACCACTCAAAGCATTAAAAAATATAAAATTGCGCTTGAAAAAAAAGAAATAGAAAAGGGCAAAATTCATTTGTCTGTCTGTGCAGGAGCTGCAAAATCTCCAGCAGCCATAGCAGACTACTCCATTTCACACTTGCAGGGGAGCCTGATTGTGAGAATATAACCACCCCCCCCCCGTGACTTTGCTTAAAGTGGTACCTCCCATGCTTGTTTTTCTAAAGGTCACTCGCTGATGTGTCTGAATCCCCTCCTCTTTTGCTCTACTGTGTAATACCCACCCGCCCCTCCCACCTAATACCCTCCAGGACAACCCTATAGGCACAAGATGCATGCAGAGTTTAAATCTGAGGTTTGTCAGCCTCCCAGCATTTGCTGTGACACAGCTCCAGCTTGCGCAATAAAGAGGTGGGAGGAGCTCCCTCTCTGCCCCTTCCTCTCAGTCTGGCTTCCCTGCATTCTATTGGTCTTCTAGTTTACCTCTGATGGCATGTACGTGTCCACCCCTCGTCTGTTTCCATCCCTCTCTCAGACGCAGTGATCCTGGCATCAGGGAGGGAAGCTCACTGCAGACACTTGTGCGGATAAATGGACAAAGAGACCTGGTGGGCTAGAGGACAAGACAATCAAGAATTATCATTCTAAAAAAGGCAGAAGAAGAGGCAGCTTTTTTCCTATGTTCATGTTGCAGTGAAATAGAGTTACTTGGTGAGGTGGATTTTCTTAGCTGGCTTCCTCCATGGTTGGACGACTGGGCTCTTTGCCACTGAGACAAGTTTCCAGGGAGGACTTCTGAAAGTGACATAGGAAAGCCTTAGTTTCCTCATCCTTCAGGTGGAAACAGTGAGAAGGTAGCTATGGCTCACGCCGCAGCTCACATTAAGAAGGCCAGGTCAGAGATGGACCAGCCACCAGACCTGAAGGCTCTGGAGAAGGCCAGGGAGAGAAGGAGGCGTTCCCGGGAACGGGCTGAACGCAAACGCAAGGTTAGATCGGGGAGACATGCTGATGTCACCATCCTGTTCATCCTTCCACGACATGTTTTTCATCATTTCCATTCCCATCACCATCAACCTCCCTGTCACCATCATGACCGATTTCTCTTCCTTGAAATTATGGCCACCATGCAAAGGTGTAGTCCCCAGTGAAGGCAACACAGGGAGACTGACATGCTCACAAGAATCATGATTGTCAGAATGCAGCGATTCTAAGAGAGCAAACAGTAAAATGACTCCACTGTGCTGTCACTGCTTTCCTCATCTCAGCCCAATCCCTGCTGAAAGATCTCATGCTGCCATCATGTACATACCACAATATTATAAATAACCACTGCACAAGCTGTAAGTCATCGAATCACGAGCACCGTTCTCAACCCAGCCTCTCCTGGGTGGGTGGGCACGCACTCGGAAGAATACCTGTGGATAACATTGTGGATGTACCTACGCAGAACTCTACTGCATTGCTCAAGTGCGCAGTGTACTTTCATTCTATCTGCTGGAGACACTCATTCTCTCCGGTTAATACACAACACATTAAATATTGTGGTAAGGGTGCACCGAGTTATCGCCACAAAGATATACTCCATCTCTATGGCCACTGATTTGTATGTGTATTTGTATGTATATAAAGTGTGTGTGTGTGTGTGTGTGTGTGTGTGTGTGTGTGTGTGTGTGTTGTGAGACAGCACGCATTTAGGGAGTTGCAGGTGTGCTTGTGTATTTGTGGTCAATTATCATATCAAGATAGGACCCATTGGTTAAACAAATCAATGTAGAACAAATAAGCTGTTCACTGGAACTCAAACATTGTGGTGAAAGCAAAAGAACATGCATGACAAGGATTGCCAGCTTGAATCACAGTGGAGAGTTTTTGCTGTGATCTTTCGGTTTACTAAGAGATATGGAGGAAGACAAAGAGGTCTGCTCGGACAATCCTCTTGAATCACACCAGAAAATCAAGGACGCTCAAAAATATTTTATGGTCAGACACTCAAGTCCAAATCATTTGTCCTCCAGAACAATACAGAGTAATGCTTGTTTTGTTAAAGCTACAGTATCTGAATAGTTTGGATGCATTTGAAAGCAAAAAGGCACAATCTGGGAGTTATCACGATGCGTTAAATTGTATCTATAGTCAGACTCTACATTGGCTTAATGTATAATGCACTTAGAATTAACAATTGATATAATATTATGTATTAACTTGGAATGGCATGCTTCAAAGGTGCTGTCATATTGCAGCATTATCTTGAATCAAAGTTGCCAAACAAGAAAAAACTACTGTGGGGTAAAACAAAGTTTGTTTTATGCATGACCAGAAGTCTTATGGGAGGACCACTCCTAGGACTGGGCTGCTCCTTCTGTGCTCCATGTAAGACTTTCAGTCTCCCCGTAATGGAAGCCGCAGTTAGAACAAGGCAGGAAAGATGGTTTGTGATTTTGAGGGAAGTCCTGAGCTCCTCTGCAGCCAAAGGGTCTCAATAGCGCCTCAGACTTTGGCTCCATGAAACAAAGCCAGAATGCTATTTGTTTCATATTCAAGTGCCACCGCGTACCAGAACACTGCAGTCATACTCTGCGGACATCCGCTTTGAATCCTCGTTTGGCATCATCCTGCCAGACTTATGTGTTGTCTTCAAGGGATAGTTCACTTTTTTTTCAAGTGGTGGTATATGAAGTCATTTTAATGCCCAGGTATAATATCTGCAATATCGGCTCTGCCCTCTTCCAGTTTGACGTTGCAGCACTTTGCGGTCCCATCTCAAACCAATACATCCATTTAATTCTGTGACATATAGGAGGAATTGACATTTCATGTGTCATTTTTTTTTTCATTTTCATTGTATTGAAAATAGCTCTTTCATGTGGTGCTAGCCATATAATTCACGTACTCACATGTGCAGATGCATCTACAGCATGCTAGTACTCCACATTATCAGCTTTTGTGGTAGAAAATGTGGTTCCAAATATAGAAGTTCAAAGATCTCAAACCAGTGTTTCGAATCTTCTCATGCTTAACTGTTGAGACTTTGTTGCCACATTGGTTGGTTAAAGCCAACTGAAAAATTCAACTGCAGTTTAGTATTTAAATGAATTGTCAAGAGAAGAAACCCCCAAAACTTCCGCCAGTGCTTCTATGTAGTGGATGTGCTCCAGTCCAACACAGCTCATATTCTGTTTTCAGTTGGTCTTCAGGTGAATGCAGAGAAACGTTTTGACAAAGCAGAGAAGACATTTGTTTTTACTCAATATGTTTGGCTATACAGTGTGCAAGATAGATGCATTGAATAAAGACAGCAGATCCTCATGCCACCTGGAAGGAGTGGGATCTAAATGACACAAAGATTGTTTTGAAGGAGAAATTGTTGCTCAGAGAAGTTGCACTGTAGTAGGTGGAGTGGCGAGTTTGCAGTCGTAAGGGTTACCAGTTTCATCTTCTGGCTTAACGGCACCTGATGAGAAGATTACCACTTTGCATGGCAACATTTACCATCAGTGTGTGAATGTGAGTGTGAATTAGGTCATGAATAAAGTGCAATCAGTACCTTTCAGGCGGAAAAAGAGCTATATTATTACTTATTCACCTGTGAGCAAGACCTGTCAGTGGTCCGGAGATCCTATCAATCGATGCCAGGCGGCTCCATCGCTCCTCTTATGAAAACAGGCTACACAAGATGGTGAGAGTAAAGTACTGAGCTTTGAGAAATGCAACTCTCACGTTGGTAGTTCTCCTTAGTAACAATGTCGTAGGTGTTCTGCCGTTTCGCCAGAAACCTGGCCAGTATCCTTTAGCAGCCAGATCATAGTTTAACGCAAATTCAAGTCGATTTTCGGGTGAAATAGATTGTTGTCCTTGATGATAACTTCTGGGATTTAGAAAGCCCTTTAGATTTGACCACTGAGAACGACCCTCCTGGGATGCATTTCCTCTATAAATTACTTTCAAGAATTAGACATTACACTAAATTAAATTATGTGTCCATTAATTGCATAATGCATCCGTCATTTTTATTTGCCCTGAACAAACTCAACAGAGTTTAATCATGACAATTAAAAATGATAGTAAACATTTTTTGGGTGACCAAATGATGGGTTAGTTAGCTGTCTTGCTGCCAAAGCCATCATACTGTCTGTTTCCACATATAATCTCAGGCCACAGCTGGGTGCGCCGATGATGTAATCCAGGAGGAAATAGTGGATGTAAATCTCTGCCATTGCCATCCCCCTCTCATCTCCTTTCTGTTGATGGATCTGTCTTCTGCCCGAATGGATTATGAAACAGAATGTTTGTACAGTGTATGTATCAATTTTTTTTTCAGCTGCAGTTTATCTGCAGTGAAGTTAAAGGCTTGTTATATAACTGCTGTCCAATATATAATGAAAATGTCTGCTTTGTTTTAAAAAAACATCTTTTGGTATCTCTTGGGAACTTTAATCTTAACCTAATCCTAAATTTAATATTAGTTTTATTGATTGCACAGCCTCTGTAAAACTGACATATACGCCCCCACATTAGTAATATGGTGGCTGGTGCACAAGCCCCTGCTGATGGTAAATAGATGCATGCTCCACTGTATGATGCTGAACTGGGATTGGCAAAATCCTGGATTAGAGAATTTATAATCTGGCTGCTGTGGTGTTATGCGACACGGCAGCTCAAAAGAAATCAGAACCAATCCTATTGCCATGGCAACCAAGGGAGGGGAAAATCTGTGAGTAAAAGGAGAGTCTCATATGACTGTGATAGTACAAATGGTAGTGGATGAGTAAGAATTGGCTCTGGAATATTATCTTAGATTTTAAATGCCCTATAGTAATCCGGGCCCTGTAACTGAGATAGATGTATGTAGATGCTTGACATTTACAGTTGCTATCATTGATCCAAGATATTCACAAGAGCATGACAGTTGAAACTTGATCAACTGTCATCACAAGATGTGGCGTGCGTCATGAATATGCCGTCACACAAATGTGTTCAGAAATTGGAAATCCTGCATAGGATAGCAGATGATGTGTGGCTTAGTTATGCAAGGGGAAAAGATCACCCAAAGGCGCTTAGTCTGGGAGAGATGTCTTTCTGGAAAAAACACCCTCAAAAAAAACTTTTCACAGAAGTCAAGTTTGTGCTAAGTAAGGTTTAACAGAGCGCAAGGACCTTTGGTCATTTACCCGGGAGATGTGGCATCACCCATATTACAAAGACAGCATCCTATTTTAACTTAGATTTGTTATTTATTTCATTTCAGAACTTAGGTTTCTCCTTCTTGTCTCTGTCTTTAAATTAAAGTCTTCTGATTCAGTAGAAATCTATAAAAGAGAAAACCGAATACAGCACACATGTTTAGTAACTCGGGGCAAAACATAATAAAACAATTAATACATTTGCAATGGATGAAAAAAATATTCAAAAAGATGTGCTCTAAAAACTATGTTTTTTATGTTAAAGTGCAGACAGGAGTATATTGCCTTCCAGACGCAAAAGGGGATTGCTTGCGAGTGGGGTGCCATGTTTGGGGTCCTCGTAGACATTACGCTCTGAAGATATCCTCAGAGTCCTGGTGATGGTCTGTGCAGATTTGACAATCCTCGGACGTGCTTTTTGTCGGCCATGAAGTAGTTGGCATTCCACACCAGGGCGTCAGATATGTGAAGATGCTTCCACAGAGCAGTGTTAGCTGCTGGGGGTGTACTCTACGTGATGCCGAGACGGGGGTTCTGTAGCTGCTGGTGGAAGCTCCCTTGTCTTGGAGGAGGATGAGGGAGACAGACAAGCTGCATCTGATGTTACAAAAAGGCTCATGGAATTTCATGTCCCTCCAGTTTTGACCAAAATTGTGTCATGCTACACTAAGCTTGTCTGTTTTTGGACTCGTCCTGGTTCAGTATCAGCGGCACCACAGTTGATCTGCAAACCTAGTAAACACAAATGCTCAAAATCGAGACCTCCCTATGCGCTTGGGTCCATCAATCACACATAAAAGGCATTTCCATTACACAGAAAACATATATTTTCAAAGCAGCCTCTGTGCAATACACTTATAATAACGCGCTTTTAGGTTCTCCATGGCGAGAAGGAAAAGGGAGTTTAGTGTTGTCACATCCTGCGTGCTTGCAGTGCTATTTAGCTTCACTGTTCACTGTCAGCACATAAATATGATGGTATGTCGATTGTGATGACTCACACTGAGCTTAAACAGTTTGGTCGTATCCTGATACGTATACTGGAACTGAAATTCACAAAAAGCATCCACACAGATGAGCCAGGGTGTTCCAGATGCGTCAGTGCAGCGGGGAGAGGTTTATTTATGGCATCCTCTGCTGACCTCTGTACTCAAATTGATGTTGGTCGGGAGGGAAGATTTTATATGTTTTAGGATCAGCATCTCCAAACACAGAGGAGGTGAATTTCACAGGTCTTTGCTGGAAAGCACTTTGTCCTGGACTCTGGTACTTCACCTCACAAGGCTTAGTTGTCAAGGATAGTGAGTAGCTACTGTATCTAGTGGAAGGATCTGGGTTGCATGTGCAGTTTGTAAGGTGGTGGATGTCCCCCAGGTGCGTCACACTGACCACTGTGACCAAGTGCAAATTCAAATCCATTAAACCTAGTTGGAAATCAGTGCAATGATGGGCTGTTGTTGTTGTTGAGAGGAACAAGGCCCTCTTCATCGGAGATAGTTTGTACTAGTAGTAGTAATAGTAGGTTTTTTTCAAATGATTGTCTTATTTGTGTACTTATCTTTCCAGCAACAACCACCACTTTCAGAACGGGTTGAAGTCTATTATTGAGTTTATCTGAAATTAAAGATATTAAGAATATTTTTTCCAAGTTGTCTCCAGGAGTGCTAGCATCTTTCAACCCCTGACCACGGCGCATGGGGACTGTTTTGTTCTAGACCACATTGTTATTTCACCTTAGAAAAGCAATTCAGTCATCACAATTTAACATCTTAACAAGTTGCTCCATGATATCAAACTTGAATCCAGCATTAATCAGAGTCATGGCGACCTGAGTGTGTACTGTGGTGAAAATCCTGCGCTATTTGTTGATAATCAAGCTCTCTGCTTTTCTTTTTTTGTTGGCTGACCCAGACATGTGTGCATGTTTTATATATGATGCAAGCACGTGTACAGCATTACTGAACAATATATGAGCAGAGAGCGACATGTAGTTCTGTGTAATGTGGCGTTTGGGGGACAGAGACTGTCTGTCTAGACTTCCGATCAAGAAAACACTTCCCACTGCCAGAGGATGCTCTGATAAAGAGGCAGAGGACAAGATAGGCACTGGTTTGTTGTGGAGAGCCCTAGCAGCTACTAAGGCCAAAGCTAAAGAGAGGTGAGGAGGAACGGATTTGTTTATGTTTTAAGACTGATGCTCAGACACGCCATCTAGTGATAAATATCATATAGCGGCTTCAACCATCACCCTAAGCAATGTTGGCGGGAGTGGCAAGGCTAAACTGAGCTGATCATAACCTCAGCGGTTTTATGTTAGTATTGATGAACGGTCTTTAGGGGAAACAGTGTTGCCTAAACCTTCATTCCCAAATAGTTAATGCCAAATTTGATGTATGAGTGAAACTGATTGGAGAACTCTCTAGCTCTTCATAAACTAGCTACACCTCCCTACATAAAGCAGGAGGTGTAGCTTCAGCCACGACTGCTCTCCCGCACAGCCAGCAAGCCATATGGTCCATCACAGATTAAAAGCATTTGTTGTTTATGCCTTCCCATCCCGAGGGATTAGCAACCCAAAGGAGTAGTGCAGAATGGGAGGGGGCTGTGAGATTGGAGAAAAGGGTGTGGATTATGTTTTGACAGCATACAGACAAAGTGTGAAATTTCTTGCTTGTAGTGATGAAGAAGCTGAAAGATAAATTATGAGAAAAAGTATAAGTTAACGGTGGATTTTAGCCATTCATATTTCCTTGCTTTTCACTTTGCAAAAAATTGCATTTGATCAAAACTACGTATCAAACTAAGACATGTTTTGTGATATTTTTCATTATGTTGCAACATTTTTTATAATAATTTCCTTCCTTTTGGTTAATGTGTGCAAATTTTAAATTGAATTACAAATAAGGGGTTGAATAAGTACTTCATAACTACTAAAGGTACTGAGAGCACTGTTGTTTTTAATGGTTTCTAAAAGCAAACAATTTAACAAAAACAAACATTTTTTGGGGTCAATCAATTATTGATTGGTTTCCATCAAATGAACAAAGATAACATGCACACTCTCATGTAAAGGCAGGAGAGCCCCGATCAAACAACATTGTATTAAATCAATATCTTGAATCAGCTGATATGAAAAGGTCTTTGTTGCTAGCTGGAGGCTGCAGTGCTGCTGGCACAGGTCTGCATTAACTATGACACTATGCCTGCTGAGCGGTCCATGACATGAGATCTAGCAAGGACTTACAAGAAATATGATGCTAGAGGTCTCCAACGTTCACTATTGGAAGTCAGCCTGAATAAAAATAACCAATACCGCTATTAATACATTTCAAGTGATTCTGCTCCTTTTTAATTGATTAACATGCTTTAACACACGTTCAGGAAGCATGCAGTTACAAAAGGGATACATTTTGAATCCTGGTAAGACATATACTGTAAGAAAATGTCACACGGAGGACGAGATTGTGATTTACAGGAATCCCATTTCAGAAGAAAGCTGTATTGAAGGCTGAACTGATGGTAGAGTACGTACATACTGTATGTCTGTATAGCATTGTGGAGCATATTTTTGTAACTGATTAACGGTGACTCACAATGGCAACTGTTGTATAAACACCAGGTAATTGTCTCTAGCTTTGACAAATCTTAAGATTGAACTATTTTCAAGTCAAGTCTAATGGGCTTTACTAACAAACTTGGTCCTCCAACATGCGAGTAAAATATTCCATCATCTATAGATATTGCTTGTTGTTAGTGACAGGTATAGACTTTCATGGTAAAAGTATTTTAATACTTGTATTTTTTCAGAACATACCAAACTTATAGATGTTTTATATAATCCTTTCATACCACTACAATCTATCATAATTGTAAAATGCAAGCAAGGAATAATTTATTATAAATAAATAAGCTCATATCATTGTACATTTGGTGTGCCCCCCTCCCCCTTCTTGTTTTGGCATGTGTCCGTGCTCTCTCTTCTCTTTCAACATGCGTAGCTATGCTGGTAGGAATAAAAATAGCTGGGTAGGTGGGGTTTAGGGGGTTACAGCATGAAGGTGGTCGACAAGGGAGAGGGAATTAGCACTGAGGAGGTGCTAGCAAGCACTGCTCATGCAGTAGTGACAGTAGACAAGCTCTGTGAAGAGGTGGGACAGGGACAGGAGCACAAGGAGGTGACATTTGGATGGGACTAAGGGGGCTGCCGTCTCTGCATGATACCCTGTAAGGTTTTCAGGGGGATGGTAGGGGAGGTAGAGAGAGGGAATGGATTAGCAAAGTGATTAAATACTCCTTTACATTCTGATGGGATAGACTTATTGCTGGCCACGATGGGCAACACTGCCATGTGCAAAGTGTGCGGCTCGGACAAGGGCCTGAAGACTTTTGGGAATCTTTCTAACTTGGACCAGAATGTTTTGCCAGACTTCTATTGCGAGGAGCATTATCCTCTACAGCCTGCATCAATGCTGGTAAGAAAAAATTAGCACGACACCCTGCCGGGTGCCTTGTTATGACTGAAATATGGAGTGAAACTTTTATAAGGAAAAACATCTAAATCCGTATCAGCTTTCGATTTGAAATCTTTGTGTTATTTTTACTTCGGTCACATTCTTGATGACAGTGCTGTTCTCTGTAGCTGTCAGGAAAAGCCTGTGTACCTGCATTTATGATGTCGTTTTTTCACCTTGGTTTATTCTGCACCAAGTTTAGACACTGTTCTATTTCCAATGGAAATATTTGGAGACTGTTTAGAGCAGAGGTGGGCAAATTAAGGCCCGGGGCTACATGCGGCCCGATGAACTATTTAATCCAGCCCGCAGAGCCCTCACAATAATTTCTCAGAAAGCCAAAGTAAGAAGGTTGTCAGCTTGATTGGTTGGAAAAATTGTCAGACCCCCTCCTCACCTAGCATGCTAAAATGTCATCTCAAAAAGGTCGAGCCAAACATCATTTGGAGCTTCATCATCTATCTCTGGTAGGACCATTTTACAGGCTTTTCAAAACATTTTCCCTCTGTCAATCGTCCATCAAGCACGATTTTTTTTTTAGTTAACCTCCAATCCTCATTTGGGGCTCAGTTTCCTGCACCACCTGGCCGGCCCGTTTACCAAGATCTAAACCCCAATGTGGCCTTTCAAACAAAATAATTGCCCACCCCTGGTTTAGAGGTAAATGTTCAGATATCAGAATTGGCATTTAAATGCAACAAATCACCTGATCAAGCCTGTGTCTTTTAAAGAAATGTGTTTGTGTGTGTGCATGTATGTGTGACGTAGGTCTTTGTACGGCTTACTTCGTCTAGGAAAAACATTTGACTCTTTTTTAAGTAAAAAAGTAAATCCTTTCTCATTCCAATTGTGGGTCACATGACAGAAGAAGGCCTAAGGTGTACGGGAAAAAATCTCCAACTTGGACATTTTGGCCCGTAGAACTTGGAGAGTATGTCTAAGTGACCCTTTCTTTCAAAAAAAAAAGTAGTCATTTTAACACCTCTCTCGCAGATGAAAAGTTGCCAACATGTAGATCAGTAAAGCCAGAGGAGCATGTACTAGTCTACTGGTCCACAGAGCTTCTAAATGCTGTGAATGCCTGGCAGGACATGCTCGCAGCTTTGCAGGGTTTAGCTCAAATTACAATTTTATGGCCCCTATTTATATTTTAAAACATATAGTAATTCAATTTGCTGATGATTAAAGCATGAGATTTTTTTGTTCAACATCTGCTAACTGCTTGACAAAGTTTAGCATTTTTCACTCTTTGGATAGTGTTTGGGGAAGCAGTTGTCTTTGAAACATGCCATTGTAAATCCCAGTAGTCTTTTAAATCCACCACCATGGTGCGCTGGCACATCTTCCAACTGTGATATCATTAATGTAAATGCTGGCAGGTTGTTGTGTGTGCCACGCCCGTCATGACTGATGTCGAATGCCCAATGTTAAAGGTTTCAAAAAAGTTGGGGCAGTATTAAACAAAGAACTGAAAACCTTTTATCCTTTTCAATTATGTTATCAATATTAAAGTTTTAGAATGTGGTAACATGTAAGTTTATAGATGATTGAAAAGTCAATTGAATTAAATGATTATTTGAATAAAATGTATGTATGTATTTATACATGCTGTTCCCATATAAAGGGGGTGTGAAAAAAATAAAATAAAATGTGTGTATGAGTATTGTGACGCTCCTCTGACAGGAAACAGCTGGAGAGCTGATGTGGCTCCACCTCCCATCATATTTGAGTGACGTCCCTTTGAAATAATGCACTGAGGCAACAATTTTTTTAGATGTTTGTTTAGTCGAGTTCTCTATCCTATAGAGTCTCTATCTCACTCCATAACTCACTTGTCCCATGGGCGGGGCTACGGCATGAGGAGAGGTGGAATGGAGAAGTTACAAACTGGGAATTGGCATGGACCTCTAAACAAACATCCCAATACAAATGACACAGTTTCATCACAAAACACCAGCTTAAGATAGAAATAGATGACAAGAGAAAGGTCCAAGTAATGATCTTTCCAGTGTATTCAAAAGAAGTTTGAAACACAGTTTAACTGTGGTTGTCATTCTTCATGTTGACATGAATGACTAATATTGCCTATTTGACAGATATCTGATATTCATGAAGTGGTGATGAATCCACATTTCTTTGCAATCTAGATCCATGATTGGACCCATAGATTCCCATGCAATCTAGTTGCAATATCTCTAAAATGATATAAAAGTCAGCAATTTAAATATGTACTACTGGAATACTATTACTATTATACCGTGTGCTTCTGGCTCTTGGCCTGTGAAAATTCACTTAAAGCTTAAGAAAGTTGTTTCCTGCCTCCAAAGGCAAAAAAAAAAACAAAATTTTATATATTGATGTAACAGGAATTTCACATTAGCAGCAGGGCATTTCCGTGCTTTGCTAGCTCCTGTGAACGAGAGATAGAACAAGATGTCTTGTTGTCATGGTTACCGTAGTGCTGCTACCTCAGGCAATGATTCTTTCAGAGTTGCCTGCATGTAGGCGATGGCTTTGCATTGCTGTAGCTTGCCACAGTCACAGATGAAGATGTTTTTGTGTGCAGGCACCACTTATTTAGGGGGGAAATTTCTGTCGGATCCCACAGGACACCATTGATGTCATATGTAGGAGGACTTTGTAAATTGATGGCAAGTAATCATTTGGAAAATTATTCACTATGAATAATAATTGAATATTATTAACATTAATCCTCTATTTTTGCTGCTGTAACTCTGGAATTTCCCCACTATGGGTCTAATAAAGGAGAATCTTATCTTATCTTATCTTAACATTTTGAGTGTCCATAAGGCACCACCCCAGTAACTGGGGGACCATCAATTGAGCAATGGTCAGTCTCTGTTATGGTATTCTTGGAACAGACACTAATTGATACCAAACAGCAATTGAAGGTTTAGGGTCAAACACCAGCCCTCTTTTGCAGCATCATGTGCAGAAAGTCTACAAACCAGACGGGCGCACCAACCAGCTAAAGGATTAAGATTTATTGACAAAGAGATATTCGTTAAGAGTTTGGCTGTGATGACCTGTGTGCCAAGTGGGCAATCAACGCTGGGAGATTAAGTCTTTCTAGTGTCCTGGGAGAAGTTTTGGAGGGAATCCTTTGTTTGTCGAGCTTCATCCATGCAAGTGAGGCTTGCCGACCACGTGGAGGCCTTTGCTTTCCCTGCATGTAGTGCTGGGCCCAACAACATTAACTTTGCAAATGTAAGCTAGACACCATATGCTTGTGGATTCATGGACAGCAGGACTTCGCTCATAACGGCAAGTTTTATTAAGACTTGACATATGGGGACTTTATTATGGAGAGAAACCAGGTGCATTTAATAGAATTGATTGGGTCAGCTACTTACTTTTGCTCTCAATAGTGAAAGAAACACAAATGCATAAAACTTAATGGCTTACTGTCTTTTTATACTTTTTAAAACTGTAAATTTAAATTTAAAATGGAAAATGGAAAAAAAAACATCAGTTCAGATTGTAAGAGCAGAAGGTTTGAGTTTTGCCAGTATATTTTCACTTTAATTTAGTGAGAGAGTCATGACACTCTATATCTAAATCCATCCATCCATCTTCTACCGCTACAGACAACAGTGAGAAACCTACCTCCCACCCGAAGGCGGAGGGACGCTACCCTCTTATTCCATGGGGAGAACTCCAACACGTGGCAGCTGAGCTGGGGAGCTATAACCAAGCCTACATCAGCTCGCCGCCTCTCACCGTGGGCAACTCCAGAGTAGTAGAGAGTCCAACCTCTCTCAAGGAGTTGGGTTCCAGAGTCCAGACAGGCCAGCCGAGCGACATAGTCACTCCAGCATGGCTCCTGGGTCTTCCCCTGGGTCTCCTCCCAGTGGGACATGCCCGTAACACCTACCGAGGGAGGCGTCCAGGGGGCATCCGATACAGATGCCCAAGCCACCTCAGCTGGCTCCTCTTGATGTGGAGGAGCAGCGGCTCTACTCGGAGCTCCTCCCGGGTGACAGAGCTCCTCACCTTATCTCTAAGGGAGCGCCCCGCCACCCTGCGGAGAAAACTCATTTCAGCCGCTTGTATCCGGGATCTTGTTCTTTCGGGCATGACCCAAAGTTCATGACCATAGGTGAGGGTAGGAACGTTAATTGACCGGTAAATTGAGAGCTTTGCCTTTCGGCTCAGCTCCTTTTTTACCACAACAGACCGATACAATGACCGCATTACTCCGGCCACTCCATCCCTCTCTCACTTGTGAACAAGACCCCAAGAACTTCTCCACCTGAGGCAGGAACTCTCCTTCGACCTTGAGGGGGCAAGCCACCTTTTTCTGGTCGAGAACCATGGCCTCGAACTTAGAGGTGCTGATTCTCATCCCAGCTGCTTCACACTGCACACTGCCCCAGTGCATGCTGGAGGTCCTGGCTTGAAGGAGCCAACAAGACCACATCATCTGCAAAGAGCAAAGATGAAATCCAGTTGTTCCCGAACCGGACCCCCTCCGGCCCCCGGCTGCAACAGTGAGAAACCTACCTCCCACCCGAAGGCGGAGGGACGCTACCCTCTTATTCCATGGGGAGAACTCCAACACGTGGCAGCTGAGCTGGGGAGCTATAACCAAGCCTACATCAGCTCGCCGCCTCTCACCGTGGGCAACTCCAGAGTAGTAGAGAGTCCAACCTCTCTCAAGGAGTTGGGTTCCAGAGTCCAGACTGTGCATGGAGGTGCGCCCGACTATTTCTAGTCGGTACCGCTCGACCTCCCGCACAAGCTCAGGCTCCTTCCCCCTCAGTGAGGTGACATACCATGTCCCCATAGCCAGAGTTGTTGTCCTGGGATTGGGTCGTCGTGGCCTCCGCCCGCGACTGCCACCCAAATCACACTGCACCAGCCCCTTATGGCCCTTCATGCAGGTGGTGAGCCCACTTGTAGAGGCGCCCACGTCGCTCATTTGGGCTGAGCCCGGCCGGGTCAATCCGGGCGACGTACACGACTTTGCTGTTTTTGTACTCATAAGGGGTTCTATATCTCTATTACATAAATACAGTATGTGTGTTTGACAGAATGTAAGATGCTCAACATAACACATTTTAAAGTACTTATATTGTGTTAGATTAGATCATTATGTAGAAAATTATGGAGCACCAAAATATGCCTTGCTTTTGTTTACCATTTCACGAATGAAAGAACTATTGCTATATCAATTTTATCTTGTTGCTGTTCGAAAAATAAGAGGGAAAGAAAGCCTTGTAGTAAAGCGTTCAAACTTGTCATTTCTGAATTCATCTATGTAGATTCAGGGAGATTAGATTCCGCCTGTGGGATGATTTAGATGGCATTTTTCTGTCCCTCTATTCTCTAAAAACTGTTGTAAAATGAAAGATCAAGATCTGGGTTTGTGACCTTGATAGTCGTGTAAGAATAATGTTTTTGTGAAAAATGTCGTGTTTAAAAAAGAAAAAGTAAAACAATCGGGGAAGGATTTTGGATTGGACTCTTACCTCCCCGTGAAAGAGGTGCTGCATTATTAAAAGCATCACATCGTATTGCTCCACTGCAGGAGCACGGGCTGCAAGGAAGCTGTGTGTGAGCAGGGTTTTGCTGTAGCAAAGGCAGTGACAGGAAATGCTGAATCACGCTCGCTCTCAACAGTGCTTGTCCAGGTTCCAACTGCAGCTTCCCAGCGTCCAGTCAGAGGGGAGAGGGAGCGCTAACTACTCACAAAGAAATCATGCTGCGGAATTTTGATTCATGTGACTTATGCTCAATGTCAAAGTCACCTTTTTAAGAAAACAAATCTACTCATCATATTTTCACTGATTTGAGCCTGACTGATGCAGAAAAGAGTTTTTACAAAATAAACTATTATTTATGAATTCAAGTGGCTTTTACAGGAAGACAATTTAAGCTATTTAGTTTTCAAAGGCATGGGTCGGACTTTCTGAATATGGGTTTAAAACGTTCTGGAGATATCTCTGTAATCAGTGTGCCACAAAAATTAGGAGTTGTAAAACAGCCTGGTTGTCTTACTGCATTCAATGCCCAGCAACTATTAGGAGTCACCTTTGAAAATGGAAATTTACAATGTTTTTCTTTTAATCTCTTGCAGTCGGACAGTAACACCAGTTTCCTGCGAGCGGCAAGAGCAGGAAATATCGACAAAGTATTGGAATATCTGAAAGGAGGTGTGGACATCAGCACTTGTAATCAGGTATGAGCTGGAAGACATGGCAGGAGCATACTATATAACTGAATGTATTAATAAATGCAAAGTCATACAACACCAGTGTGAGCTGTTTTATCAAAGCACCTGGAGGACAAAAAGGAAAATAACACAAAAAAACATTGTCTTCCTTGTCAGAGCTTTAGACAAAAAGAAGCACTTTTAACAACCATCATCACATCCTTGATGCATTTCAAACCCAGCAGCAATCACCGCAAGGACAAGAAGGGCAAACCAGTGAGGACACATGCACTGACAGAGACATAATAATGGACACATCTGTCCCAGGAAATACAGCAGTCTGAGAGAGAGGGGTGAGAGAATCCATGTGTCAAACTGCCACACCCATCACTCATCAGAGGAGGCCTCAGACACCACTTACCACCCACTTATGCAGTTATTGGATCTCTCCCCAGGAAGCAGCACAGCCATTCACAATTTGGACACTGGAACAACCCTCAAGAGTTTTGGGAGAGGCAATAACCCTCACATTCCACCAGTGACTCAAAGAACCACCAAGTGGGCATACAAGACCTAGAGGTCAAATAGCTGCAACTGCCCAGGAAGCCTTTTGCATGGATTTTTGATAGGATATCTTCGCGCTTTATCTCCCGCTACATTGAAAAAGGAGCACTAACATACATGAGGTCACATGACACGGTTCCCCTGCTCTCACTGTAGGAGGCAGCCCGATGTGTTTGATATTTACGATTCAGGATGTGGTGTCTCCAACCCAGTTTGAAGCTGCAAAATAATACTACTGGCACCACAAAACTAAAGATTATTTGGTCGTAAAAATTAATAGAGATGAGCCTCGAATCGGGCCATCGGGAGGGTCAAATCGGACCTTAAATTCAAACAGAATACGTGAGAGGTTTGAGACCGTTTCCAGGAAGACAAAATGCGCACAGCGATTTTGATGTTAGAAGACCCAGACAGATTTAATTTTTTTAGGTAGTAGCAGATACACTTAACATGGTAACACTGGATGTAAAGCAAGAAAATATCGTTTCCTGGGGCCACAAAGATGCCGTGGCAGCGAAATAAAAAGTGATCTCAGTGAGAACTGGGAAGAGAAGATTCTTCTTTCCATTAGGATGTTTCCTTATAATTTGTGCCAGCTTTCCTTTTTGACTCCACATTTTCTACCATGACTTTTTTCCAGAATGGTCTCAATGCGTTGCACCTGGCAGCCAAGGAGGGCCACATGGACCTGGTCCAGGAGCTGCTGGACCGAGGGGCGACGGTGGATTCTGCCACCAAGGTGGGAGAGCTCATCAAAGAACCCATTCTGCTTCTGGGACAGTGGGATTGTTTACTGGAACGGCCATATACAAATCAAACTTGAGTTCTGAAGTACCTGCAAGAGCAAGCTGCCATTAATTGTACGCAAAAAAGTACTTCTACAAGTAGTTCTAATACTTTCTCATCCACCTTGTTAGTTCACACAGTACTGTTAGTAGTAGTACTTCCAGGAAGAATACAATGAAAACTTTACTTGGGAAGTAAAAAAAACAACAAATGAGCGGGAAGACAAATGCACACAGTGACACGTTCGGTAACGAGCAGAAGGCTGAAAACACTGCAGGGCAGGTGTCCTTGAGCCGGACATTGAATTCAGTTCTGCTTTTTTTAATAGCTGTTAATGACAAAGAGACAGTTAACAATTGGTACTCAGTCACAGTAAATACAACGTCTGGTTTGAGTTTTGAGGTGGGACTCCTCAGGCCGATCGCTCCAGAGTCTCATAGCAAAAGCTCTGTCACATTTTGCTCTCATTCTTGACCCTGGAATGGACAGAAGGCCTCGCCCCGAGGATCTTAAATGTAAACGGTTAATCAGGGATTCAAAGGGCAGAGGTGTACCCTGCAGCCAGGCTGTGAAGCGCATTATAAATTAACAATACAATCTTAAAATCAGTCCCAAAACAAACATGGCACCAGAGTAGAGAAGCTGAAACAGGGGTGACAAGCTCATGTGGCTTAGTATGACTTAAACAGCTAAACTAAACATCTGTAATTGTTTCAAGGGTTTTTGGGTCACACACAGGAGAGAAGGCTACTGCAGTGATTAAAGAGAAGAGAGAAACATATCTGTCTCCTCAGGATTGGTTAAATGTTCCTAAACTTAGTTTCATGGTTGTCAAAACATAATTCACAAATTCAAGATGTCATGCAAGAGGTAGACCAAGGCAAATTCCCAGAAGGTGGCAGAATTTGACAGGTAAGTTCTCAGCGCTTAGAGGATTTCATTTGAAGAAAATATGCTCAATTATCAGTTTGACAGTTTGGTGGAAGTCAGCAAACAATGAGAATTCAACATCTGTGGGTGACCTCTCCAAGGGGAGGCGTGTAGACAGAACAGCACTGGTCCAAGAACTGACCGCTGAGCTGGACCAGATTTTGAAAATGAAGAAAACCGTAGAGCTATAGAGAGAGTGGAAATGACAGACATCTTTTGTGTTTGTCATTACCCCAGAAAGGGAACACGGCCCTTCACATATCCTCGCTGGCTGGTCAGGCTGAAGTGGTGAAGATCCTGGTCAAACGGGGAGCGGACATCAATGCACAATCTCAGGTGAGCCTTGGCTCGAGCGGCTCAAAGAATCTTGTAATTATTTGTTTTTTTGGGTCAACTCATCACACACACCTGAGATTTTGTCATAGTAATATCAATTTTGTCATAGTAATATCAATTTTGTCAGTAACCTTCTTGTATTTGACCGTGTGATATAGAATGGATTCACTCCACTGTATATGGCTGCCCAGGAGAACCACCTGGATGTGGTGCGGTATCTTCTAGAAAATGGGGGCAACCAAAGCACTGCTACAGAGGTGAGTAATAAGGGTGTGGGCGCGTGTGTGCGTATATATAGGGTTCCATTATAATGAAAAAAAAAGATCGTATTTTAAGTCCTGCTCATTCCTACTGAAGATGTACAGAGTTGTGGTTTTAACGTCATGTCTGTCTTGGTCACCCCCCCAGGATGGCTTCACCCCTCTGGCTATCGCACTGCAGCAGGGCCACAATCAGGTGGTCTCTGTTCTACTCGAGAATGACACAAAAGGCAAAGTCCGCCTCCCTGCGCTGCACATCGCTGCACGCAAGGATGATACCAAGTCAGCCGCTCTCCTCCTCCAGAACGACCACAATGCTGACGTCCAGTCCAAGGTATGCCAGTGGGACCCTCTGAGTTCACTCATCTCGGAGATTATGCTGCATTCTGTCGTTTGTGCCTTGCTCGACAATGTCTGTGGCTCAATCAAACTAACATTAAACTCACATATAAGCTCTTTGTGCAAGGAGATTGATCACGTCGGCTGGTAACACAGTGTTCTCATCACAACCTATTTTCAAAATGACGGGGGGGGGCTTTTATCATACATTATTAAAATATGAGGAGAGTTTGGAAAGCTGGCACCAAACAGTTATCTGGTGGATGGAGTCACAATAGGGCTGAGATGTACGAGTATTGGGTAATATAACACTCTGTCACAATGGTGTGTGTTTCAAAGATGGTGATGTGTTGATTAGAAAAATGTCAGTTTGATGTCTTAATTCACAGAGATTATCTGTGTAAAGACAAAATGCATTTTTCCACATTTGAATTGACACAGTTGATGCTTGTTACCTAAATTACTCGGGTCTGGAGGGAAGAGCCTTACAACCCTTAGAAGTAGATGAGAATTTGAGGGAGATTAACAGAGAACACAGGATTCCATGCATATGCAGCACAGAGAATCTTAGGTGGAATGTTTCCTGTGTTATCCTCTCAATTGTTTGTACTAAATATTTGATAGACTAACAGATCAGCCAGGCGACCGATTGGAATAAAAATCCCATAACTAAGCACAGCAGTCAACATGTGTTCCATTATCGATAGGCGAATGTAACCACTAACTTGTGATGTACTTTTCTCCATGAAGCTGTTCCATGTGTCCACTGTTTGTGTTTTCTTCTTCTTATCTTCCCACTTCCCTTTTACTCGGTGTCTCTCTGTCTGCACAGTCACACATCTGATGCTGCTACTAAGTGGGTTTCTTACTCTTTTCCTCCCTCTTTCTCTCTGTAAATTCTCCCTAATCATTCGCTGTGGTGCCTTGCACTGTAGCACTGTCCACTGTCTTCAGGTTGTGTCGTGGGTTTGGGTGGAATGGGGGAATAGTGTTGTGCTTCAATATTGAGGAAAATATCACTTTTCAACTGAGATTTATGTCCCATAGTTTTACAAAGACATACTGCCCACGTGTTACCATGTAATCTCCAGGAGGTTACGGTACAACTTTATGACATTCTTAACAACATTTACTGGGTCATTTAGTGTTACCTTGTAACTTCCTGACATTTACCCGTTACAAAACCCCATAAATGTGTCTTTTACAAACTCACAGTTTCTCCACAAAATAAAACATCATTCTTCACAACCAATATAGTCTGAACCTTTCCGGATTTTGTGGGCACCGAATATAATGTTTGCAGCCTTAAATGTTAAATTTTAAATGTTATTTTTTTAAGCACAATCTCTAAAAACAAAAGCAAAAGGAGGTGAAATTTGTTAGGTATATTTTTTTAATACCAGTTGCAAAATGCCTGTTTAGTCCCCAACAGAATAATCTCCCTTATGGCTGTCACAGTTAGATTTTTTTTTTTTCGATTGAGTTACACCAAAAGAGATGCCCGGTATGAATGTTCTGATGTGTTCATGCAGTCAATAGGTGACGTGCTGCTCACCATGTGCCGCCAAAGGGATCTACACTTAAGCATCTTCTGTTACTGTGTATCTGCCATTCTTAACTACTTAGGAACATGCGTCAAAAGTGTTTAATTTTTTAAGCAAAAAAGTTCTTGTTGCTAGCTGGCCAATGACAACCCAATTGTAATAAACAGTGACTGTTTGCATGCATGACAAAAACCTCTGGTTTTACCTTCCATAGCTGACGAGGCTCGTAGGACAGTGATGCCTTGCAGCAATGTTGCAATGGCTGCTTAACCTATTGAGCGTGACAGTGACTTGCCAGATTGAATGCCAGATCATTGAGGAGCCTGCTGGGGTGACAGCAGATAATCATTATGGCTCTGCCTCACAAGACTGTGAAGAATCCGCACCTCAACTGGACGATTGACCTGAGTGGAGATCAGAATATGAATACTTCAGAGGAAACTATGCATTTATAGCTATTGCTTGCTCTGAATGAATAATATATGCAGTAATTGCACAGGACTTAATGAATTTGCTTAAGTGCCATCTAAGGGATTGTGCAACTGGTGGACTGGCCGGTGCAACTGAGAAGGTTGCATTCAACTTCACTGTGCACGTAGAATTACAGTAAAGATATTCTCATAGGAATGAGAAAGATGACTGTTACTGAGTGCAGGCATGGCTTAAGGATGTTTTTCATTTTATGTTAATATATTTTATAATTTATTATATTGTATTTGAATGTCCTGCTTCAATAACAAAAATATTTTATGATATAATATTATATAATATTATATAATACAATATTATATATCTACTGGATGCAAATGCCCAAAATACAGTAAGAAATAAATACTTTAAGAAATACACCTACCATACCTAATTTTGTAATATTTAATCCTGCAAAGAGTTAGAGCGCATTCATTTATTACTGCATAATCTTTTTCCTTATCTCTTTTCGTAAATGTAATACATTTTTGTTATGAGGGTTACTCCAGCAATTACTTAAATGAGAGGAGTGGGTAATCCAAGGCAAGGCCAACTTGGCATAAATGAAAATGTTAAAATCGATATTGTTGACGACACCGAGAGCTGCTGACCAGACGATAGAAAACAATGGAGCAGTAAAAGTGAATCAAAGGCCCTCAAGATACTTGGTTTCACCAATATGACTTTGCATTGGTCAAGTGAAGGGGGTGGTCCCAACGGCATCACGCGCCGCCGTGCAGACCCTCCAGGTGGATGTGTCCAAATCCTCGAGCCCGAGACGAACTAAACTGATCTTCTCCTCCATTGTTTTCTCTGCTTCAGATGATGGTCAATAGGACAACTGAGGTATACACAGGCTTCCTTACTTCTTCACAGCTTCACTACACACTCCTCTCCCATCTCTCTTTGTTTTTCTTTTACCTTATTTTATTTCACTCATGTCCACAGCCTTGCATGTGGTAATCTAAGAATAAATTTAAGGTTTTTATGTTCCCACTTTTTTGTCTTTTTTTTTTTGGAGGGGTTTGGTATATTAATGGGCCAACATGCATGGCTGATGGAATGGCCCAGCTGTTTGTGTGCCATGTTCCCAACAGTCTGCTGACATCTTTAGTACATACACTTCCAGATTGTGCTCATTCATATCTTGTCTATATTTCATTTCCATTCTTAGATTTGATTCATTTCGTATGATTGTTTACATTGAGTCTTTGAAGAAATATTGCTGAACAACATGATTGAGATGCATGGATTATTTATTGATTTGAAAGGACAGCAGTCACCCCCTGTACTGCTGCAATTGGAAAACTACTGTACTCTTTGCTTCTATGGATCAGCTATGGATGTATTTTGCCCAATGATGTTGTGATGCATGAGTTAAGTGGAAACCATTGCACTGTCAATGTTAAACCAGCAAACCAGCACTGGCTAAATAACATCTAATATTACAGTGGTTGCTCTAAAATGGAAGTTGAGAGCTGCCAAAATAAATATCAGGTTATTTTCATATTTGCAATAAAAATTTCAGCCACAATTAACTCGGACTTGTGATGGTCATCAAGTTCATTTCGGCTGAAACTGTTATTGGAAATAAAACAATTGATAATAAAAATGAAATTTAGGTTTCATCATGTGGAATGTGTTTTACACAAGACAATTTAATTCCCTGAATGTTGGCAGTCTCTCATACCACAGGATGCTGATTGAGTATTTTAAATGCATGCTCCGCTATAGAGGATCTTCCTATGATCGTATAACTTTTAATTCAGAAATTGTTGGCATGAGAACATTTCGACCTGATACCTGCTTGACCAGAAATACAATATTAAAGCATGATGCGTTAATGCGACCTTAATTTGCACCATTCTAAGCTTTTGACTGTGTAAAGTTTCAAACCATCACGTTAGTCACTGTATTCTTTACACTTTGTAAACACCTTTTTCACATTAAATCGGACCAACAGAATGGCAAGGTAAGGCAAGCATTTCACAACTCCTCCAAACTGCAAATCTCTAACCTTTCTCATATACTTCTGATTTCTCTCCCTACTCCTCTATAACGTACAGTTAACATTCTGCACTTTGTTTTTGATCAAACACGCCCGCTCCTTTTTGTTCAACTCTGTTGTCACTTTAATTTGATGTTAATGTTTGAATAGCTGCTCCATTATCTTGATTTTGTTATGTCAACCTCAGAACAATCTGTGTGTATGGTACATTTGTCTGTTTTTGCTTTGGATTACATTTCTGAGTGCTTTAGGAGTCCTGGGAGAGGCTTTTAATCTTTTTTTGTTGTTGTTGTCATCATTAACCTGCATGGAGAAGATGTGTCTGAGTTCATGTTGGAGTTGCTTGTGTGGTTTTGTGTAATCATAAAGAAAAGCCTTTTTTTCCCCCACTTGTTTATTTTTGTTTCCACTTTTTATTTTGTCATTTGTGCTGATTGATGAGACTGCTGCATGTTGTCGGAGGTTGAGGGCAGGAGGCTTGGGTCAGCGTGGAGGGGCGACGTCAGACCTCCCTGACCCTCGGTGTGTGTTTGTCTCACGTGTCTTTGCAGAGTGGATTCACCCCTCTGCACATCGCTGCCCACTATGGAAATGTCAATGTGGCCACACTCCTGCTGAACCGAGGGGCAGCTGTTGACTTCACAGCACGGGTACGATGACTTTGACTTTGTCTGAGTTTGGCCCACACCTTCTTCTACTTTGAAATCAACCTCTAATCTTGAGCTGCATCAAGACCAACTGTACCTCACTTAAACCAGCGCTCTTCCACTCCGTCCACAGAATGGAATCACTCCCCTCCATGTGGCTTCCAAACGTGGCAACACAAACATGGTTTGCCTTTTGCTGGACCGCGGCTCCCAGATTGATGCGAAAACCAGGGTGAGTACTGGGAAGAACAAAAGAACATTTATTGTAATAGCTCATCATTTATTCTCCCTTGTAAAATGACCTTGGATGTTTTGAAAGGCACCAATAAATAAAATCTATTGCTATTAAAACCATTAATCTTTAATGACTTGAAATTACATCTAAATTCTCATCATGTTAAAGTGCCAAATAATAAACATGCTATGGTCCCATCATCATCATCGATAGCAAAATCGAGACAGAATGATTTGATGAGACTCGGTTCATGCGGATCAGTGCACTTGTTGGATAACAGGCAACATCTGTGTGTAAGGAAATTACTAAATTTGGAAAAATAAAAGTAGGTTAATCTCTGATGTGACGGATTGGTGTGTCTTCTCATCTCTATCAATTACTTTGATTCCATATCTTTGTTTCCCTGCAGGATGGTCTGACTCCCCTCCACTGTGCAGCTCGGAGTGGACACGACACCGCCGTGGAGCTGCTGCTGGAGAGAGGAGCTCCTTTGCTGGCCAGAACCAAGGTGTGTGTGATTGCTCAATTACACACAGTCTCACACACTGCCTGGTCATTTTGGACATTTTATTGTTGTATGAAATGTCTTCAAGTTTTTTGATATTATACCATCAGGTTTGAACATGATGAAAATGCCAGTACTTTTTGTCATTATTCTTTTCACTGTACATTCCCTTTTAGTTGTCTAATACTATGAAAATAATTGACAAGCATAATGTTACATTTCCGTAAATTTAATTCCTGAGTCCTCATTTATCTCTTTTCTCTTCTTCTTTCATCTCCCAGAATGGCCTGTCTCCTCTTCACATGGCGGCCCAAGGCGACCACGTGGAATGTGTCAAACACCTTCTGCAGCATAAGGCGCCGGTTGATGATGTCACACTGGACTACCTGACGGCGTTACATGTGGCAGCCCACTGTGGCCACTACAGAGTCACCAAACTGCTACTGGATAAGAAGGCCAACCCCAATGCCAGGGCACTGGTATGGCTCAGCTGAGGTTTCTAGATGATGTGGACATTATATGCAACTGGGAAGATTGAAATGTTGTAGACACACTTTGAGACCAAACTATGAGCTAGTTCACTGAAGCTGTATGCAACGTGTTCCCACAGAATGGCTTCACTCCACTGCACATCGCCTGTAAGAAGAACCGGGTTAAGGTGATGGAGCTGCTGGTGAAGTACGGAGCCTCTATCCAGGCCATCACAGAGGTACTTTCAGTTCATTAAGTTTCTTTGTGCAGAAGATCTGCATCGTCTGACCACTTCAGTTTATTGTTGTTGCTACATGAAACTCTGCCCTCCTCTCTTTTTTGTTTGTTACATTTGCATCTGGATGACATTACAGAGAATTATACTTACCAATAGCAAGAAATCACAAAAAACACCATTATGTGCAACACCAACACCTTCAGTATGCCTGACATGATTCTGTTATTTTTGTTTGCAGTCTGGCTTGACGCCTATCCATGTAGCAGCCTTCATGGGTCACCTCAACATCGTTTTGCTGCTGCTGCAGAACGGAGCCTCTCCTGACGTCAGCAACATTGTGAGTGGCAGCAGAAAAGCCAGCCAGAGAATGGAGAAGAGGGGTGCAAAGAAAAAAAATTGAAGTTATACTAAACTATATGAATAATCTCTCTAATGTCTGTTGAAACTGTGTGTCTTGTGCACAGCGTGGTGAGACAGCATTGCACATGGCAGCAAGAGCCGGGCAGGTGGAAGTGGTGAGATGTCTCCTCAGAAATGCAGCAGTGGTGGATGCCAGAGCTCGGGTGAGATTACTACATGATGTCATGACAAAGAGCCTCATTGTGTGACGGCTTTTCACTTTGTTAGACAAGATTCGACTTGCTTGAATGTGCTCATTCTTTCTCCTCTCTGGTCTCCAGGAAGACCAGACCCCCCTGCATATTGCGGCCCGTCTGGGGAAAACAGAGATTGTCCAGCTGCTGCTACAGCACATGGCCCATCCTGATGCAGCCACAACAAACGGCTACACGCCGCTTCACATCTCAGCCAGAGAGGGCCACGTGGAGACTGCCTCGGTCCTGCTGGAGGCCGGAGCTTCACACTCAGTTGCCACCAAGGTCTCCTCCTTCACTGGACTTTGTCATAAACATAAATGCAAAACAAATACAATTTCATCCAGTAAGATTGTTCATACAAATATTTGAAACGGCTGATGAGCAGATGTAGGTGTTGTTTCGATACCAATAACACATTGGTCCCATGTCTGAATCTTAGTGTCATGCTGCAAACACTCTCGTCTGTATCCTCTATAAACTCATAATCAAATATTGGATGTAGTTAGGTTAGAACAGTCGTGGATTTCTGCTCTTGACACACTCCAGAGGAAAGCACAGTTAGACGGATCAGAGTTTGTTGGACAGCTTGGTCTTCTTCGTAACAAGGTCTCTTCAAGAGTGATGGTTCCTCCTCTGGACTTGGCATCCAGATTCAATGAATGAAATGATGTGGAAATTTTAAGCATAGACAAAGTGCCATATAAATACACCTTGAAAGCTTTGCAGGGCTTTTTTTCTGGGTCACTTGTTTGATATTTCATTCATTCATTGCTGTCATGATCACAATACACAGTTGGTGGAGGTTGGTCAGAGCGATCATCGGTGTTTAAATAGTGTTTATCACTATTATCACTATTATCACTAATGCATCCATGGAATTTTACATTTTTACGGTAAAAAAATAACCTTAAGATTCCAGATGATGTCATTTTTGAAAATGTATTCAGCAAATGCCCCGAATCAGTTAAAAATACTTAACAAAAATTCCTATTCATACAATATTGGTGGATTATTTATGTACGAGAAGTAGATGTGGAAAAATAATCTTGGAAGAATGAATTAGTTGTCTATAGGTCATGATGAAATATAATATATAAAATGTAATACCATGGGTGGGGCGCGGCCTTCAGCATGCTGCTAAAGTGGGTTTCATCAGTCTGCTTCAGGGTTTCAAAATAGTTCAAGTGCCCCCCCTACTGGCCTTCCTAAGCAAGGACCACGTTTGTCATGATTAGGTTCCTTGGTGTAGGAGCAGCACATGAGCAAACACTTAGATATTATTTTGGCCCAATGAAAAATAAAATGAGTCTGTTCATGGTCGGAAGGTTTTAAGTGAAATTAGTGTTTAGTATCTTGAAAGATGATTTCTAACCCCCCTTTTTTCTGTTTTTTTTCTATCCACAGAAAGGTTTCACTCCCCTGCATGTGGCCTCAAAATATGGCAGCCTTGATGTAGCTAAACTTCTGCTACAGCGTCGTGCTTCACCTGATTCTGCTGGGAAAGTATGATTCAAAAATCGATAGTTAAATAAGCACCATATTGTCAGTGTTCCCTGTTAGGTATAAAATGCTTTTGCCCAAATAGGTTAAATAGTCCAAATAGAATTAATGATGATGCTTTATATATTCTATTATCCTTAGGACAACCAGATTTCTTTCATGTTTGAATTTGCCATGTACATTATGATAAATAAATGTCCTCTGAAAAAATGAAATACAATCTAAAATAAACAACATAAAAAACACATTTAAATAGATATTTTACTCTCTGTTGAACATGAAAATGAGACAAATCAGTATTACCAACCAGCAGCAGTATAAATACACACAGTATGTCGATATCTTCATGCTGCAGTGTTACATCACATCCATCCCTGTCCTCCACAGAACGGCCTTACCCCGCTGCATGTCGCGGCACATTATGATAACCAGAATGTAGCGCTCCTGCTTCTTGACAAAGGGGCGTCACCCCACACCATGGCCAAGGTGAGAGTTCCACTTCTGTAGATACTACTGGAGATGAGCACAGGGCTGAGCAAATGGATGTAGGTGGACTGGATTTAATTTTTTTTACATTTAGGTAGAGTGATGCACAGTTAGTAATCTCTAATGCCATAATTCTACTTCACAAATCACACTGCACTTGATCCCACTTTATTTTTTTATAGTGTAACACTTATAAGTGTTGTAAAGGGGTAAAATAAAATTCTGGTAAATTTCAGGACATTTTCCTGAAATTTTATTATTGAAAGTTTTCAGGGTTTTGTTGTCGCAATTTAAATAGATTTTTCCGAAAATTCTTGGGAAATCTTGGCTCAGAAATTTTGGACATTTTCGTTTTTTTGTTTTTTATTCTAGTTATCAACTTGAACTTCTAAAGTCCTAAAAACTGATTAGTGTATATTTTCTTATGACAAATATTTATGCCTGTATTCATGACAGTTAGCAGGTCCCGAAAATTCCCTGAAAATTTATTTATAATGTAATTTCAAAATATTGCATTCGACATGTTTGCATGATGTCCATTTATAACGAAGCAAAATGTTAAATATTCATACATGTAAATGACCATGTAAAATTCCCCCAAAATTCCTGTTCATTTCTGAAAGTTCCCAACTTTTCAAAATTCATGGAATTTTGCAACCCTAGTTGTAAGCAGCACTAAGTTCCACCAACAACAAAGAAAAGGTCTGCACAAAGAACACTTAAAGATCAGTTCAGTTTTGACAATGTCAACATAGCAACCGCCATGGTGAAGAACACTGCATTGCTGATGTCATTTCCTCTTTCCTTGTACTCCAGAATGGCTACACTCCTCTCCACATTGCGGCTAAGAAGAACCAGATGGAGATCGCCACGGTCCTGCTGCAGTACGGAGCCGAGACCAACATCCTGACCAAGCAGGGCGTCACCCCGCTCCACCTGGCCTCCCAGGAGGGTCACGCCGACATGGCTGCCCTGCTTATGACCAATGAAGCTCTGGTCAACGTTCCTACCAAGGTGCTGGGTGACCTTGGTCAGCTTTGGAATTTTTTTTAGCTGAACTGTTTCATGTGACTGAAGGAATAACACCGTGTGTGTGTGTATATGTGTGTATCCCCGCAGAGTGGTCTGACTGCCCTCCATCTGGCAGCTCAGGAAGACAAAGTTGCTGTTGCCCAGATCCTCGCCAGAAACGGAGCCATCTTTGATGAGCAGACCAAAGTAGGAAGCAAAAATAGCATTTCCTTTTTTTAGCCGCAAAGGAGGTGGCTCCTCTCCACGTCTGCACTCGACCCTTCCATCTTTTTGTGATGAACGTTAATATGTTTCCTGTCGTTTTACAGTTGGGCTACACTCCACTAATTGTAGCGTGTCACTATGGTAATGCAAAGATGGTCAACTTCTTGCTTCAAAATGGAGCCAGTGTCAATGCCAAGACCAAGGTAATGAAGTGATATAAATTCCCCCCTTTTGCAATTTTCAAAAGCTTTCTTGGCTTCTTTTCCACTTTTATGTAGTTATTGACTTGTTTTTTTCAGTTATGTGTCTGGATTGTACTTCTTTCATGTACTATGCAGCTGTTTACAGGTCTTACTTGTTAGTTGATCACTGTCGGACTTGGTTTTATTCTGGCTTTGACATTTAGATGTGAAAAATACATCAATAGTTAAAATAAATAAATAGATAAATAGTTGTTGTTTCATTAGCGAGGTGTCCTTAATCTTTTGAGTCACTTATCAATGCTTAGACATGAATGCATCTGTCATGATAAAAGTAGTAATTGGTATGATTGTGTTTAAGATCATATTTCAGACCCCTAATTATATCAGCTTTCAATCAATGAACGCTGACTTGACCACAATTTTACTGATACACATTGTGACTTTCTCTCCTCCTCAGAGTGGATACACTTCTCTTCACCAGGCCGCCCAGCAAGGAAACACACACATAATCAACATACTGCTGCAATTCGGCGCCAAGCCCAACGCCATCACTGTGGTATGTCACTACACATTACATTGTCACACTATGTCACTACGCACTACACACCACATTACCAACAACAAAAACAAACACGACTAAATCTGACATTTTCTGGTTCAGAATGGCAACACGGCTCTTGGTATTGCTCGAAGGCTTGGCTACATCTCGGTGGTAGACACGCTCAGGGTTGTCACCGAGGAGATCATTACCACCACGACGGTACATCACACACAAAACACCAGGATATGTGTATTGCTGTTAAAAGTTTTTTGACAATTGGATCCATCCTCTCTAACGGTGTCAGACGGTGACAGAGAAGCACAAACTGAACGTGCCCGAGACGATGACTGAGGTGCTGGATGTCTCCGATGAAGAAGGTGAGTTTCATCCTGATCAGTTAAAGTCAGTTCGCTTTAACGCTGCAGCTAAAAATGTATCTGACTGACAAAGCTGTGACCCAGTTTGCACTAATTCAAATAGATTAGAATGTTTCAGTTGGTGCTGCACACGCACACACACACACACACGCACACACACAAATGCATGCACGCACACACACACACACACACACACACACAGCACACACACATATAACTGACAGGTGAATATTTTCATCGGTATATACTCACCTTCACCTACATAACTTTCAACAGTGATTAATCTTTCTTGAGACACTCTCGTACTCACCCACACACAAACATACATGCTAACACACATGCAACAAAGTACTTGCACTCGACCTAAGGGGGCCCTGGCGCTGTCCCTTGCTGAGGGGTGGGCAGTGGGATGGAAAGACTTTTCTGGATTAAAAAACTGATGGATCTGATTTATTTTTGTTTTCTTCGTAGTTTCAAAGACAAAAAAAGAGCATATTTAGGAGAGAAATTTTGAACGCTCCTAAATCCCTCTCATCAGCTGTGCATGATATGTTTATATCCATGGGATCATTAGTGATTATTTGTAAGGCATCATCGCTATTTGCATAACATAGTTCCATCTACTGTTCCTCATACAGACATTAATGTTCTTTTTTTTTTTTTATCACTTAGATTTTTATTGAGTTTTCACAAATAGGCAAAAAACAATACAACAAACAAGGTACAAGTTAGAGTAACAATAGTAACACTAACATACTGTCTGGAGATGCTACTGTTCAGTCCACTGTTCCTTTTAGCGTTCGTTCAGTTGGTGTCACGTCTCATGTAAATGTTCCATTTTTCCCCGTTCCTTTCAAATACGTTCTCTTTGAGTATTAATGTTCATTTTTAAGACAGTTCTGTTCTTCTGTTCTGTCTGTCGGATCTGCTATTCACTCGCTGCAGTCACTGAAGAATCTGAATCTCATATCAGGAGCTCAAATACCATCAGACACAATAACTCTCTGAGCTCATGAGTGGCAAAGAGAAGCATAGGAGACATCATTTCCTACTTTGCAGTCCTTTCAGAGTTGGAACTGTGATGTCATCTCTCAGTAATGGATTGATTCCTCATTTTAGTCAATTAACTTTACACTATATATATCATTTGACTATTGGTGTTTGACTCTGAGAACAGTGTATGCTGACTAGTGTATCATCCACACTAGAATCATGGACTCCTTGTCATGTTTCGTCTGTGAGTTGACCTCTGTCTCTGTCCCTGCTGTGCCAAGGAGACGACACCATGACAGGCGATGGAGGAGAGTATCTTCGGGCCGAGGACCTCCGGGACCTCGGAGACGACTCTCTTCCTGGACAGTATCTGGATGGAATGAACTACCTTCGCTTCAGCCTGGAGGGAGGACACGCTGACAGGTACGCAATACGAGCAGTGAGGGCCCACACCGGGTTACAAACTACACCAAACACATGTTGAACTCTGCACAAGAAAATGTTCAACTGTTTTAACTGCCTGTATTTGTCTGTGTGTGTGTGTGTGTGTGTGTGTGTGTGTGTGTGTGTGTGCGTGTGTGTGTGTGTGTGTGTTTGTGTTTTATATTCCCCCCTGTTAATGATTCATTGTTGGTCACCCCTGTCATGCCCACATAGTCGGTTACAAAGGTATGTACTGATACCGGCAGAGTAGGCTATGCAAAAACCAAAGTACTAACTGTTTTTCACCAGGTGAACTGTGAGATTGTCAAGTACTTGTCAAATACTTTCACCTGATGCAGATTTGGGGGTCTTCAGATGACGCATGTATATGAAGAGTCTCTAGATCAGAGTTGTGAATCAGAAACTCTGGAGTTCTGATTACCCAGACCAGTGTTTTCTAACAGCATTTTAGTTCTTTAGTCTAGAGACCAGAGTAGGAAGTTAACCGACTACATAGAATATGTTTTTCTTAGTAGTAATAGATTGTTTTTTTTACCTGATATGAGATTGATTTCTCTCTTCTTCTGATACAGTGCCGAGCGGTCTTTCACACCCCCCCACCATAATTACTACTCTCCTAAATATGAGGGCATGATGGAAGACATGCTCACTTCGCAGCAGGTACAGTCCTACTTATTGTACATCCTGATGTATTCATAATGTCACATGACACGAAGGTACACTCATTCTAGTTTTGAAAAGCAGGTGCCTCAACTTGGGCAAATGCCTCAACTTTGCTGATTTAAGGTTAACTCTTACTTTAGATATGACAGCACTATAGTGCATTGTGTTGCCAAATCTGGTTGAGAATTTAGCTGAGAAAAAAAAATCATGAAATGCAAAATGAGTCCGGTGCATTTTAATTGCCGGGAGGTCAGGCTTCATCTAATATTTGTCAAATGAATATATATATATATATTCTAAGTTGTTTTCCCCCCCCCCCCAATTCTAGATTTCCACCCTTACGAGGGAAAATGAGAGAGATTCATATCGTTTGAGTTGGGGGACAGAGAATCTGGACAATGTGGCTTTATCCAGCAGCCCAGTCCATTCTGGGTAAGTAAAGTCAGACTGAAGATAACAACAGCAAAAAACAAAATACTTAAAAATGTCACAGTAAAAAGTGAAGGGCATTTATACACACATACTGTAGCACACACACTTAGTAATACAGGGTAACATTTTCATCCAGGACGCCAGAGTAAACAGCATGTGTGTTGCATCCGGACTGACGGAATTCCGCCTATAGGAATATTACTGCACTTGCAGCCGACATGATGTGGCTCATGGCTTTTCGAGTCACATTCGCCTTGTTGGTCCCAGCACACCCTGCTGCACATGGAAATGATTTAGCAAAGTTGCAAGCAACACCTCCTTACAGCTACAATAGAACAATGAGATATAGATGGAACAATCCATCAGCTCCTCCGAGAGATCTTTCAATGTGTCATTCATTCTGGCCAGAGATACAACAGTTTGAAGGAAGTATGAGAGCAAATATGTTCAAGCTTTCTTGAAGCTAGTAGAACCCTAACTAACACAGAAGGTAGATGAGTATCTTTCATCCACGGTCTCCACACTGGTGATCAATGTTTGTCCAAAGTTAGAACGTCTTGCAACTTTTTAATTTATTTGTTTATTTTCCACAGTGAAAATGAAAAAAAGCTTTTCTTCATTCTAACTCTGTATTTTCCTCTCTGGATCACTCCTTTCTTCCCATGATTTGATTGTGTCTGTCTGATGTGGTTGCTTTTAGCCATTCCTCTCCGTGCCATGATCATGGAGACCACAGCAGGTGACCCTCTGCACCTTGTTTGACTCATTCTCCTCCACATGCTCATTACTCTCTATCACCTCTCACACAGCTTGAGGTGTGTTTGTGTGTGTGTGTGTGTGTGTGTCAGTCTTCTCAAAAGGCACCGCCTCAGCCTCCTTTTTTGACTCAAATTGTCAAAATATTATCAATTTAAATTGTGAATATTTGGAGGAAAAGGAGGTGGTGTAAGTTGATGACACGTCTTTATTTTCTCACAGTGTGCTGTGAATTGTGAACGTTTTTACAAAAATATCCAGCAATGATCTTTTAAAAAAAAAATTATTAAATAAAAAATAAATAAAACAATCCATGTATTATGTACTGTATATGAAGTAATTCTGAAATGAGGTTCTGATTGAAATATTGAATGGTGTCTCAATCAGAAATATTTTTATGAGCACGTCGTGATGGTTCACTTATGGTGGACATAACTAACAATTAACTCGTCTTTGTCCCCAAACCTAAAACCTTAAGGTTCCTGTGTGTTTTGAAACATGTCTCCGTCGAGTGAAGAGCTGAAGATCACTCTAGAATGTGATCTCATTCTGTAATGTCACTTCATCACACAAGTCATTCTTCCTCATCATGATGTGATCCACTTGCTTCATTGCCACTTTGCATGGGTGGGGGTGAGGTTTATGAGTGTGTTTGTGTGTGTGTGTCTGTGTGTGGGGGAGGGGGGGGTGCATTCAGAATGTTATGTCAACGAGTTCAGTGTAGTTTGACAAGATAAAATTAGAACTGTTAATCATCTTGCCCTTTACGGAGACACCATCTGTTGCAGCTGCAGTTTGCCTGATATGACCAGCAGGGGCGCTAACACCGGCAATTACTGCTGTTAATTAAATCTGTGGCTTTGTTCTCACTCGGGTCAGATATAGTTTCAGTATACTGTGATCTTAGGTTGGATTGTAAATGCTTTCAGCCATATCTGATGATTTTCATCATTATATGATGTAAAACACTATCAAAACACTTTTGAGTCGTAAGGAATTTTATACTTTTGGGGAATTTCCCTTTTTTAAAGAAATCTCTCTGTCATTAATCTCCTAATATCCACATTAACTGTTATCATAAAGACTTATTGTTGAGTAATAATGAGATACTACTGTCAGTGTGGGTAGTAAACAATCCTCCAGAGTAGTGTGGAGTCCGCATTCTCATCCTCTAACAGGGTGTAATGATGCGTCCCTCTCATTTGTATGCATGTCTTCTGCTTCACCTCAGCTTCCTGGTCAGCTTCATGGTGGACGCCCGGGGCGGGTCCATGCGCGGTTGCCGTCACAACGGCCTCCGCATCATCATACCCCCCAGGAAGTGCAGCGCTCCCACGCGGGTTACTTGTAGGTTGGTGAAGAGGCACCGTTTGGCCACCATGCCCCCCATGGTTGAGGGTGAGGGTCTGGCCAGCAGGCTCATCGAGGTGGGCCCCTCTGGAGCCCAGTTCCTTGGGTAAGGATGACAACTTGAATAAATTAAAAAAAGAATGAAAATAAGTGAATGTAGCCGAAAAAGAAAAATAGAAAACCTGATAATGAATTGAAGAAAGGTTAAAAAAGTAAGGGAAAAGTATGAGTAGATACATACCCTGATTTTGTTTTTCTACTTTAACTGCCTATTTTATTCAATGAACTTGATTAAAACAGGAAGAAGTGGTACTTCTACCTTCATGTACCTTTACGTTTCACCTTTCTTCAGTGATTGGAATCCCTTTTAAGGAGAAGCTCTCAATTTGTTGCCTGTTTTTTGTCAGATTAATTTCCCCTTGCCTTCGCCTTACTAAAACTGTATTTATACTCTTGCTTTTCCCAGCGGCAGAGATCTGTCCATCTTTGCTCTACAGCATGCCCCATTTTCTTTCATAATAGCAAATTTCTTTAACCTTAATACCTCACTCTTACTAGACACAGTCTTCCTAATGAACTTCACCTCCGGTCTATTGCACCATGATTGGTTTGATATGTAGCCTCAAACTGAGCTCCCTGCTGTTGATGTTTGGGAGATTTCAACATAAGAGATGATTGCATGTAGGACTCCAAATGTGCCACAAAGATTTATCATTGCAATTTGTTTGTTGGTTTGCATGGGGTGCTAACATGAAAAATGTAAGCACACAATGTACGAACATTTATACAAATATAGGGAACATGATACAATTACAAAATTGGGAAACAGTACAATACATTTCTTTTTCATTTGGAATCGTTCCTTTACCTTACTATTGGCTAATTTGAGCCAAGGGAGTATCCACTCACATTCCACGATCATGTAGTTTTTTATTCAATATAAAATTGGTTTTTAAATCTAAATATTGTGGCTAAAAGAATCAGGATGAAACATTTGACAATGAGCTGAGCTAGTTAACTATTTGTTAGTTATTAATTTTTATTAAACCTATTCTTTATTTTGCAATGTCACAGTTAATAGAATAACTTCTGAATACACAGGTTTGAAATAGCCGCCGGCGCATCGTCTCACACCAGATCAGCCCTCCCATACGCAACCAAAACATTGTATGTGCTCTTTCTTCCTCACTGCTGCATATGGACATGTGTGTGCTGGGTCACACAGTAAACTGCACCTCCCCAGTGCCCCCCCGCCTCTTAATGAAGGGGAGAGCTTGGTTAGCAGAATCCTCCAGCTTGGCCCACCGGGGACGAAATTCCTTGGGTAGGGCGGAAATAACTGGTTTTGCATATGAAACAATCCATGGATGCCAGACTTAGTACCTTCCTTCCCAAATCCCATCTCACATCTGTGTGTGTGTGTGTGTGTGTTTGTGTACTCGCTTATGTCAACATTGGGGTCACACACTCGACTCAAGACCAGTTGATTGGGGACGGGATGTGCAATTGGGGACAAAGTCCATGTCCCCAATTGTTAAAACGTTGATTTTGGGTCAGTGGTTAGGGTTGGGTTGAGGTTGAGGTTAGGATAAGGTTGAGGTTAGGGTTAGGGTTGATATTAGGCAAGTAGTTGTTGTAATAAGGGTAAAGGTAAGTCTCCAGAAAATCAAAGTCAGTCCCCAAAGGTAGGGTAAAAACACCTAAATACCGCAAAAGTGACTTAAGCCAGTATGTGTGTCTGTGTATGTTCATTTGTGTTGTGGTGCGTCCGTGCCTGCGCTCGAACCCGTCTCCTCCTGCTCCTCTGTGATGCTTCAACGTTACTTTGCTGTTTACTCTTCGCCACAATTCTCTGTTTTTATGCTCAGCTCTTTCCAGGTCAATTTTTAGCACCATTTCCTTCATGCCTCCAATTCTCTTAATAGTCGTGTGATGTTATATTTCCTCATGTGAGATTAAATGGTTGTGTGGAATGTGATTAGCGAGGGAAACACTTGCTCGTTTTTTCCTCCTGGCATTTAAGAATTGATTTGAACAACGTTTAATTTTTATAAAGGAGGCTATTTAATACTTTTCTCTTGCCTCATCATGGAGCCAGCTAATTTAACAGCTTTTATTTAGTCTGTTATATTAATTTCAAAATTCAATAATCATTTTTATATTCAAAAAAGTAGTAGTATTTTTCCTTTCTTTCATTCCAAACAGCTATCGAGATGTCACATGAAATAGCAGATGTGGTTTAGTTGTGTGTTTGTTATGTTGGTGATTAGGTGTTTAGGTAGCATGCCTCTCATAGTACGTGTGTGTTGTAGATATCTTATTGGGATTATGTGCCTTAGGTAAGTATTGACACAATACTGAAGTATTAAGTATATACTGCAGTTACACCGACAATCACACAATGTTTACTTCCACATGGCTCATTTAACCGACATTGGGGGGGGGGAGTGGGGGGGGGCGCTGTCAGTCCCAGAATATAAGTATAAGTATAAAGCAAAGATAAGATTAACAGTCCAGTAATATCGGCTTCATGTAGTAAGTGGTGTGTGAGTCGTCGTCCGTGTCACACACACATGCATGACAATAAGGTCCATTTGATCTCTTCTCCCTTCTCCAGTCCTGTGATTGTGGAGATTCCACACTTTGCTGCCCTGCGGGGGAGGGAGCGGGAGCTGGTGATCCTGAGGAGTGAGACGGGCGAGAGCTGGAAGGAGCATCACTGCGAACACACCCAGGAGGAACTCAACCAGATTCTCAACGGCATGGACGAGGGTAAGTCTCAAGCAGATCACACTGAGAACAGAACCTACGTTTGGAACTTCAGTGTGTCTGACAAGTTCTTCTGATACCTTCCTGCAGAGCTGGACACACCAGAGGAGCTTGAGAGGAAGCGCATCTGCCGAATCCTTACTCGGGATTTCCCACAATACTTTGCAGTGGTGTCGCGCATCAAGCAAGATAGCAATCTGATTGGTCCTGAAGGAGGGAACCTTGTCAGCACTGTTGTGCCACAAGTGCAGGCAGTGTTTCCTGAGGGGGCGCTCACCAAGAGGATCCGCGTAGGCCTGCAGGTGAGATCACCTCTCGTTTGGCTGGATGTTGTCATAGAACACTGATACAAAATCATACCTCAAGTCTTTTTCCTGTCTGGGATACATCACCAAGATTCCAACTGGTGAGACAGAATGTGATCATTGAAACCCTGATAAATATCACTCCAGCTAAAAACACTGAGGTCATGGAATGATGAGCTACTCCTAGAAGTCCCCATGTCCAGGCTCAAAACTCAAGGGTTTGCGATGGTTGTTTCTAAATTGTGGAGCATCTTACCACTGAACATTAGATTTACTCAGACCTTAGTGACCTTTAAGTCATTGGTGAAGACACATTTTTATTCTTTGGTTTTTGACGACTCATGTTGAGCAGTACATTGGTTTGTGTTTACTGTCGATTGTGCATATTATCATGTATTTTTACTTTCTTTTATTCATTTTATTTTATTCTATGTGTATTTTCTATTTTATTCTTGCACCATTCAGAATGGAGTGCTTATTTAGACTAGCACTTTGGTCAACTCCTGTTGTTATAAATGTGCTTTATAAGTACATTTGACTTTAACCTTGTGTCACAAAGGTAAAGACTGTGTGTGAAGGCTGAGTTTCAAGTAAATATAATGGGGGAAAATTGCCACTCACATGTGTGTGTTGGTGCACACGACATAGCTAACCTGTGCACTTGTGAAATCCCAATCATGATGGTGAGCAGACCACTTTGGGAATTCATTTAAGGGAACCCACATAAAACCACAATTTGCAAATACATGAACTATATGACTCCAACATACCATTTAGAGATTCAACACACACATCAAACAACAGTGAGGCAAATAGAAAATGATGCAAACTTTGTCCCAACATCCTTCACTGTTTCAGGCGCAGCCAGTGAACACGGACGTGTTTAGGAAGATTCTGGGGAACAAGGCCACCTTCAGCCCCATCGTCACCCTGGAGCCGCGCAGAAGGAAGTTCCATAAGCCCATCACCATGACCATCCCAGTCCCCAAGAGCAGCTCTGACCCTGACCTCAGTGGCTTTGGAGGGGACATCCCCACCTTACGACTACTCTGCAGTATCACCGGTCAGCGTCTACCATGTGTACATCTGTGTACTATCTGACTACAGACACATACTCACTCTCCAAAATATTTTATGTCCATTCTCAGGTGGAACAACACCAGCTCAGTGGGAAGATATAACAGGAACCACGCCTTTATCATTCATCAACGACTGTGTGTCCTTCACCACCAACGTGTCTGCAAGGTTACTGCATGAAATCTGTGGAAGAGCTCAGCTTAAGTTTGGTCAAATTATTCACACTGTCTCCTGTGTTCCAGGTTCTGGCTCATAGACTGTCGGCAAATTCAGGAGTCTGTGAACTTTGCCACCCAGGTGTACCGTGAGATCATCTGTGTCCCTTACATGGCAAAGTTTGTCATCTTTGCAAAGACCCATGACCCAGTGGAAGCCCGGCTGCGCTGCTTCTGCATGACCGATGACAAAATTGACAAAACGCTGGAACACCAGGAGAACTTTACAGAGGTGGCCAGGAGCCGTGACGTGGAGGTGAGACACCGAAGCAGGTCGGGACAGGGAAGGTCTCGCCATCTGCACTGGGTGCCATGATGAGCGAGAATGTGAGGAACAAAATGACCTGACCTGGAACTTTTAAAATGATCAATCAGCTGTGAAGGGCTCAGGTGGTAGAGTGGGTCGTCCAATAATCATAGGGTTGGAGGTTCGAATCCCGCTCTGTCTCAGTTGCTGTCGTAGTGTCCTTGGGCAAGGCACCTTACCCACCTTGCCCTGTGTGAATGTGTATGAATGTTTGGTGGTGGTTGGAGGGGCAGTTCGGCGCACATTGGCAGCCACGCTTCCGTCAGTCTGCCCCAGGGCAGCTGTGGCTACACACATAGCTTAGCATCACTGGTGAGTGTTAGTCTGAATCAATAGTGGTTTCTGTAAGCGCTTTGAGTGCCTTGAAAAGTGCTATGTAAATTCAATCCATTGGTATTATTGAATATCGTGGTAATTCTGGCTGAGACACTCACCAGAATGTATGAAAAAAGTGCTTAAAAGGGTGTGTATTGGCAAGATCTGGGACGATAGATATGCCGATACGGGGGTGGTGATACGATATGTCTTGATATATTGGGATACTATAGGCAGTAGGCTTTGAAAAGAGGGCTGCACCTTGTAACCCCCCCCACACACACACACACACACACACCACCAATCCCGATTAACTAGAAGGTTAAAAGTTGCACTGGCAACGTTACCTGTGTAACACAGTCTCATTTTCATTCCAAAACCACGGTCACCAAGCAAACAGCTGATGAAATATAAAATACTAAATACCGATAAAAAAAAAAAAGGATATTTTGGTGTATCAATATTTTTTTACACCCCTATTTGTTATTATAACGCCAGGTCCTGGAAGGAAAGCCCATCTATGCAGACTGCTTTGGAAATCTCGTTCCCCTCACCAAAAGTGGCCAGCATAACCTCTTCAGTTTCTTTGCCTTCAAGGAGAACAGACTCGCAATCTTTATCAAAGTAAGCAATAGTTTTCCTTCCTCTGTTTACATGTTTTTTAATCGATAGTCACTCACCCATATTTGCTCCCATCGCATCAAGTTTTTCTAGAAAGACGTTTAGATAAAGCATGATGGTTTGGGCTTTGTAGATCAGAGACAACACTCAGGAGCCGTGTGGACGTTTGTCCTTCATGAAAGAGCCGAGGAACTACAGGTCCATCAACCAAAACGCCATTTGCAACCTCAACATTACGCTCCCGTCATACTGTAAGGTGAGTACAAGGCAGAAGCAGATTAATAATGCAATAATGCTAAGATTCATTATTTCTTCTGAGATATTCCAGTATAAAATGTCACTTTTTTGCCCTATTTTGCCAGTCTATTTTTTATATTTCTGCCCCCTCACAATATGGATCAATGATGTGTTTGAATGTATGTAAGTTTTGTTTGTTTTTGTGTGTATTTGCGAGGCATCTTCGTTTTTGCTTTTTATTTTTACTCGTGCAGTTTGTGGTGGTAAGCTATGAGCAAATGTACGCAGTGTGTGAGTAGACAACACAGCGGTAACTAGACCATCAACACTTTAGTTCGCTTGCTCTCGGGGGTTTGGTTGAGTCTGTAAACATGCGAATCCTTGAGAGCGAGGTCTAGACCTCCTCTATGCTAAAGTGTTGGCAGATCACTGTTATGAATTGGTGCTATTCTAAATAAAATTTGCCTTGACTCAAATTGACTTGACTTTAATCTGCTTTGTAAAGATTCTGAGTACAGAAGGTAGCTTCCATGATAAGCATTATTACTAAAGATTGATAACATTCACAAATTAATTTAGTGTCTTACTCTGTTGTAACTGTTCCCTGACCTTCCAGTTAGAATGATGGACTGTGTTGCTATGGTTACCATACCCATGCACCCTCAAACCATCCAGTCTTTTTTCTCCTCTAATGTTGATGTTATTTCTGTCTGTAAATCTCTCTACTTCTCGCTGCTTCTTTCTCCAAAAAGGAGTCAGATTCAGACCAAGAGGAAGAGGTAAACGCAGCCTCCACTTCCTCCTCTGTCTTCTCTTTCTCCCAGCTATCTGTTCATCTGTGCTGTCCACTGTCTTACTGTGAATTAAAAGGCGTGTTGTTCAGTAGCCAATTTCTAGATGTGGCATTGTGTCAGTTAAAGGAGCATAGTGGACGATTTGAAATCACTGCTCAGCCGTCCCCCTGCTGACCATGAGGTGTACTGCAGTCTACAGTCCAGCAAGTGCGTGACTGAACATGCACTACATGAGCGAGCATCCTTATGGCAGTGATCCTCAGTGATTTCCCGACCTGCCATCAGCTGATTTGTATATCAATGCCAGTAACGGTTACTCGATCATGGAGAGCCTTTTTAAGAGGAATTTTAGTAATAACCTGGTTGCACGCAGCCAAGTAAACATGAATAACCGTTTTGAATAAACGGAATTTGCTCATATTCAGATTTTTTAAAACCCGAATATTTCCCCCTGGGTTCCTCCTTTTCTAAGCCGAATATTTGATCATGTATACACCTATTGGGATCTCCCCATTAAAAGAAAAATAAATGTGTGTTCTGCGCATGTTCTATTGGCAAGGAATCTTTGTGTTTGGAGTCTAGGAACTACTTGTAAACAAACGCAACATGGCCAAGCTGTTCCACTGTATGATCATCATTATCGACAATAGAAAATTTTTTTGGCTCGAAAAATATGACCCTATGCTCCTTTAACATTCAAAAACATTTACGAACAATTGTTTTTCAGAGGCATCAGTTATTTGATTGTGCTATATGTGCTCCTTACTTTTTTTAGTAGCAGTATTTATTGGTGTTAGTTAAGAATTGTGCCTCAGAGGAGAGTCGATGAAAACGTCTAACTGTGATATATTTTCCATATTTTTTCCAGACCAGCAGAACGCTAGAGAAATGTAAGACATTTTCTTGATTAATTATTTACACAAAACATACACAATTTAGTGTGTATCTGCATGTCTACATTAATCAAAGTAATATTTGAGTAACAGTGACATCGTGTTATCGGTCTAACAAGAAGGCCAGAGGAAAACCAATTTCATCCTCACTTTATTTGCAGCCCATACTTATTTTTTTGCCTTTTGTCACACAGACCTCCCCACCTCCACCCCCACACCTGCACATTACCAAGTGAATGTTTTGCTTCTCCTGATGCTTAACTTTCACATTTTTATTAACCTTTAATTTCCCATCTGCCTCAAGTACATTATTTTCATTTTCCAACCCTTTTGATTGGCGAAACATATGGCCAAATAGCCAGATGCCGCCATCAATGTTGTTTATATAAATTGCCCTCATTTGTTCAATGTTGAGACAATGGCCTTCAATAGTTTGGACCAGCAGACTCCTGGCAGGTGGTTGTATAACAACGCTTGTTTTATAGTAACAGTGAGGGACTAGAAGCAGATGAAACCTCAAATGTGAATCCCTAAAATGCTCTAATTTGGCATCTTGCATGGCAACCTCAACGTGTTTGAGTGGACACAAGTATGTATGAATGAAGTAATGGAGTATTTAAAAGTGCTTTCAGTACCATTCAGGTGAAGCAAGTTGTATGTATACACGACAGCCCATTTACCAATAGTGCCCTCATAACACTCGTTTCAGGATGGCATCCAGCACTCGGAGGACATTTGTTTGTGCTCCACATTATACAGGCCTCAACATTTCTGCACAGAGAAACTGCTTTAGACAGTTCAGCTCACTCTTACTTATTCTGAAGAGGGAAAGCATAACACAGCAGTGTCTGTCTTCAATGTACAACAACACCGTGGTCTGCTATTTTTGTAAATAATAATCAAATTACAATAACCAAATTAAAAGCTTTTGATTTGCCGACCTCGACCAAAAACCTGTGGGATCAGAACCCAAACCCGATCCTAAAGTTTTTTTTAATCTTAACATGAATAGAATAGTAATGATCTAGTGACTGACTATGGCAGACAAACACCATGTGCAGAGCGCCACCATCCTGCTGCAGCCATTCACTGCAGCAGTTTTTCAGGCACTTTTGACTACTCTTAAGTTCCAAAGAGAAGCTTTATATATCAGTCTCATGTTCTGAGTGTCTGTTAAATGTCTTCCATGAGTACACTTGCAGTCAATCCCACTAAATTAATAAAAGCCAGAATATAAGGACTCCAGAATCTAGTAAAAGTGAAAGTAGTCCGCCTTCTCTGAACTCTTCCACTTCCCTTCCTCCCTTGCCTTATTGATCAAATTATTTCAAATAAACCAAACAGCAACATGGGGATTCAATGCATTTAGATTTTATTCTCACTTTATAATACTGCTGAATATGCTGAATGCCTATTTTATATGGTAAGATTTCATGTGTTTCTTTTCAGAATACATTTTATAAATACCTTTCAATGTTAACAATGTGTGTTCAATTTAGCTGATACTTTTGCTGGATCTTCTGTAAAAAAAAAACACCAATTAATTACAGAGAGCTCACACATTAACAAGAAGCTTCTGCTTATGAGCATGTCTTCTTATCTTTGGGTGGAAGATTTACTCCCAAGATGGAACTTTCCACGGCCCCATTCAATATCCACCAGAACTTTTCCATTAGAACTTCCCTTTGCTTTGCATGGAAATAACTTGCCTTGTGCAGATGCATAGTGTTCTCGTCCTGTGTGTTGGCATGTTGTCTTATTTATTAAACTTTTGGTGTTTTGTTGGTGTGTATTGGGGTTTGGAATGTTGCCACACAATACTCGTTTTCTGTCATTTGTATTTTCCAATTTTAAGAATTAAGTTAAGACAGTCTATCCCTGTCAAGAAGATAGATAAAAGGGATAAATATTTCTCACGGAATTTATGGAGAGAGAAGGCTCTCAGGAGTGTAGCAAATAAGATTAAAATGATGGCAACACATTTTTTTTTAATTAATTAAGTCACTGGCTTTCTTTGACAGACTTGAGTTCTCATTTGTTTCTTTCCATTTTTGCCTGTCATCTCGTTTATATATCTTATATATTTATATATATTTATATACACATACATATATATAAGCAAACTTGAGATGTCTGTTTTTTCTTTGTTGTCCGTTTGTCCTCTACCACCCATATGCAGTGATATGAGTTTCACTCTGTTGTTGTGTCTTGTGAGAAAGAGTGTGCTGAGTGCAAAAGCAAGTTATTTCCTGTTCATATTCTTTCCCATCAATATTACTTTGCTTTTCCCACAGTTCCTCAAAGATATAAGATTGTATGAGCCCATTTTCTTTAATAGCCTTATTTAGAACCCATCATGAATGTCCTATGATCCCTGCACTGTGCTCCAGTAATGTCCTGACCACAATCTCCAATGTCTGTCTCCTTTCATTTGGATTTTTTTTTCTTTATTCCTTACTTGTCCTTTCTTCCAAATGGAAGATGAAGAGACGACGACGTCAGTCCTGAAATCAGAGCTGATTCGAGAACCAGACCTTCTATCTGACGTGTCAGAGATGAAACAAGATTTGATCAAAATGACTGCCATCTTGACTGCAGATTCCACTGACAAATCCCCATCCTTAGGAAGTTATGGTCTAAAGAAAGGAATAGAGGAAATATCTGGAGAGCCACTAGAAATAATGGAAAAGGATTTAGAGAAAGTCAAAGAGGACCTTGAGAAAGTCAGTGAGATACTCATGTGCGGCGCATATGACGAGGAGGCGGCAAAAGCAGGGAAACCAGATGAAGAGTGGGTGCTTCTCTCAGATAGTGAGGTGGAGGAGGCCAAAAGAATGGTTTCCTTTGAAATACAACAACCTGTCTTGCGTGAGGGTAGAGCTAACAGAGGGACCCCCAGACCTAAAGGCATAAAGGACAGTGGTGATCTCAAGGAATACCACCTAGATGCACCAATAGGCTCCAAAATAAAAACAAAAAAGGAGCCAGCAACACATGAACGATTCACTGATGTTACGCTACGCAAAAGTCCAAAATCAACCAAAGCACAAGACAAAAACACGGCAGGCAATGTTAAAAAGCCAGTAAGGAGGAAGGGGAAAGACCAGGGGCAGGCAGAGGACTCAACAGATGCAGGCACTCTTCTTAGCCTGCCAGCAGGCCCTGCAGCAGCATCCCCTGTATCTCCGGTGGTTGAAGAGACCCCTATTGGGTCCATAAAGGACAAAGTCAAAGCCTTACAGCAGAAAGTAGAAGCAGAACAAAAGGGCAAAAAGGTCACTGGAACCAAGTTGTCACAATTGCCTGTCATGAGCAAACCTTCTCCAAAAGCCAAAGACAGCCCCGTATCAAAATCAACCTCGGCAAAATCCCCTAAGGTTGGATCTGAAAAACTTGAGGAAACCATGTCAGTTAAAGAGCTGATGCAAGTATTTCAAACCGGGCAGGACCCCTCAAAGAGAAAGTCAGGGTCATTTCAGCTGAAAACATCCACTGCGTCAAGATCAGAGCAAACCACAAAATCTGAAACCATCCAGTCACTATCGATGACCAAAGCAGTAACTTCACAAATCTCTCAAAGAGAATTATCGCTGGATTCAAAACCTTCAAAGAAAGAGAGCACAAAACAGGATGGGAAGAAACAAGCCAAATTAGTTACTGAAGCCCAATCAGAACAGCCTGAAACTGTAGATTGTGGAATTGCTGGCCCAGATGATAGCTCTGACAGCCTCAAACATGAGGGTGTGGCAGACTCGCCAAGCGCCACCTCTGGAGAAGGAACAGCTCATCTGAGCTCCGAGGACAGTTACAAGCATGAGGGCCTGGCCACTCCAGCCACAAGCTCTGAAAGTTTATGTCTTTCCCCCCAAAATGGACACCATACCTCTAAGACTGTAGCAGCAAGCGCTTCAACTCTCAAAAAGGAAAGTAAAGACAAAGACATGTCTGGAGACTCTGGTACAAAGACCACTGGTGACCAACTGACCCTGCCTGTCTCATCCGTCGACACTGCAGATGACCACACTACAAGTGAGTCCACTTCCACTGTGAGAAGCAAGTCTAGGCCATCGGAAACCCGAAAACTTTCAAAGAGAATTTCAGAGACTGTAGAATCTTTTCTTAGTGATGACGACAGCCCGGACTGTCAGGTAGCATTGCCTGTAGGTGGTTCTCCAGACTCTAAATCCTCTTATCAGCGTCATGAATGCTTAGAGCTGCATTTAAAACAGGATTCAGATGCTCTCAGCCCTTTAGCTGATGACTCATTGACAATAAGCCACAGAGACTCTCTAGATGGAAGTCCTCTAATGGAAGAATTCTCTTCCCATAAGTCCCCAGACTCTATTGAACCCAGCCCAACTAAGGAATCACCCCCCCATGACTCCTTAGAGAGCAGCCCCGTAGAGCAAAAGCCCCATCTGTCCCTTCCAACAACACTGGGACCTTCCTTTAGGTTCCCTAGCGACCCCAAGCCCTTGGAAGTTACAGACCACCCCCAAGATCCATTGCATAGTAGGCTGCTTCAAGACCCTGAGGCTAGTGCTGATAATGGCAGTTGTGAGCAGACATCTCTGATGACAAGTTCTGGTAAGAGTCCCCTCTCTTCCGGTATTCCTAGTCATAAAGAGGTAAGTTACGAGGTAAATACTAAACCTCCTGAGCATACATACACTCGCTTCCTTTCTGTTCAGTCCACACCTATTGTCATCCATCAAGATCCAGAAGAAGAGGATACATCAGACAGCAATGAAACTAAGAGAAAGTTCACACCGGAGGAGGAGATGTTTAAAATTGCAGCTAAGATAAAAACATTTGACGAAATGGAGCAAGAAGCAAGGAGCAGAATGAACTCTAGAAAAGATTTGTTTCCCATATTTGATGCCAAAATAGTTGATGACAGCGATGAAATATTAGAGCCTCCAAGTGAAACAATATCTCAAAATGAAAGTGGGCTGAGCCGACCCACTGAGGAGTCAGAGCTCGTTGGTTTTATTGGTCCAGATTTTAAAGTACAACTTCCCTCTCCTTTTTCAGCAGGTTTGCATGATGGATCCCTCAGGAAAGGCATCAGCAACACAACAGCAGCCAGTTTCGCTTCAGAAGGACCCGACTCTGTCTCAGAGCAACATTCAAAATCCGAACTGAAAACCCCACCAGAGCAGAGCGTCCTCGGCTCAGCAACTGCTGATGCAGACAGTACTGCTAAGAAGACTACTGCGACATCAAACTCTGAAAACAGAACGGATGAACAAAAAGAGGAGAGCTTAAAGAAATCAAAAGAAACAAAAAGACACGATCAAGATGGTCAAGAGAGCGGCATGCTTCAAACCGGTGTGCTAAAACAACAAAGCAACATAACAGATGAGGTGAAAGGAGATCAAAAGGGGCATCTATCAGCCACAGAGGTTGGGCATGCTCAACTCAAGGAAACAGAGGTCTGTCTCTATGACGACACTGGAGAGGATGAGGATTCGGTGGAACCTCTCAAAACTGAGTCTAAAGGTGTCACAGCGAAGGTGGACAGTGATTCATGGTCTGCCATGCGCGAGGATGATGCTACCTTTGCGGCACGTGTCAAAGAGGAGGAACAGAAGATACTAAATCTGGTCGTGGACCGTCAGTCTTTACAAGCAACCCCAGACACGACACCAGGAAGAACCCCTACAGAGGAAAGCACACCGACCAGTGAGCCCAATCCTTTTCTCTTCCAAGAAGGAAAGCTTTTTGAGATGACTAGAAGTGGTGCAATTGATATGACAAAAAGGAGCTATGAGGAGGAAGGAGGAGGCTTTGCCTTCTTCCAAATAGCTGAACAGCCTTTAGAGGAGCCTCTACTGGAGGAAGCCAGTGAAGAATGTAGGGAATCAGCATCAGAACCTGAAGTTGGCTTGAATCTGACACTAGAGGTTAAGACTGAGACGGAGGAGAAACCAAAAGAAACAAGTGGACCTCAGTCTCAGTCCCCACCTGCAGTTGACCAGCTAGCCTGTAAAACAGATGCTTCCAAATCTAAAATTCCTAAAATGGGTATTTCTGCATCAGCCAAACCCACAAAGAAAGATCAAACATCCACCGAAGATGAAGAAACTAAAACAGATGAGAATATAAATAGAGGATCCTTAGATTTACAAATAAATTCTCCTGGTCATGTAATAACAGACGTTCAAACTGCAGAGATAACAGTCACTAGATCAGTGTACCCCGAACAGGGCCAAGAGTCCTCTGATTCTTCTCCTGAGGAACCACAGTCAGTGAAAGAAGCTCCAAAACCGGCAGTAAAATCCAAACAAAACACTTCAGGCACTGTCAAGAAGACTGCAATCAAAACACAAGCTAAGTCCACTACTCAGAGTCGGGGGAAATCAACAACGTCCTCCATACCTCAGACCTCCTCAACCACCCTTAAAAAAGAGACAGCTGAGTCTAAATCAAGAATTCCAATTAAGGCTAGTTTGCTAAAGACCAACTCGCCTTCCTTGAAAAGTGCTGAACCTGCCCAAGACAAAAAGTCGAGGCCGCCTGTAAAAAAGGATTCCAGGAGAAAATCTGAGACAGACGCAGGTCCCTCTGTGGATACCAAAACCAAACAATCATCTCCCAAAGCCAAGAGCTTCTGCGAAGGGGAGTCTAGTCAGCCGTCTCCAAGAAAAGAACAGGACTGTGCAGAGTCAACAAAACCAAAAGGCTTCCAGTCGAGATTGCCAGTCAGAGGCAAAAGTCAGTCACCGCAGTCTTCAACATCGGCTAAAGACAAACGAGGACCACGCAAAGAGTCCATGGAATTCTTTGAAGAGATAAGTGATGAGGCAGCAAAACTTGTGAAGAGACTCGCAGCAGAGACAGAGAAAGAACGAGAGGCCCCGTCTGCAATCTCAGACGATGAGAGCAGTCTCATTGATCCGTCAATCATTCAAAGAGACAATTTCTCAGAGATGCAGTTCCTACCCACAGGAGACGTGTTTCCAATTAGGCCACTTTGGGATGACCCTGTTGAAACACAGATGCAGCGAATTCCAGATGATAAGGTCCAAAGTCAAGGTATCCCCCCAGTTTAAGGGGCTATTATTTTTTCTACTGTGCCTCATTAGTGCTCTTTAGGTGTGAAGGTGCCGCCTCTCTGTCTCTTGTTGTTACTCTAAGTCCCACTGTAACTGAACCATTTGTGTGGCTGTGCTGTTGGATGTGTTGTGTTTGTGGTAGTGTCTCTCTTTCCTTCTATGTGTGCTGAAAATCTCAAGATTGACTTTAAGCTTTACTGAATCTGTGAAAACATCTTAGAGAACCAAAAAGATTGAGGTTATATGATTATTACGCACATACAAGAATTTGTCTTAACTATTAAGTCATTTTTATGAATTAGCAATATAGTATTTCAAGAAAGCCAGTGTTTCCCCCCCCCCCAGTACCTTTTGTGAATGTTGCTTGATTTGGTACTTCCTGTTGGCTTTGACCATTCATGGTTGTGTGGTGGTATTTGCAGTAGAGGCACAGGATGAAGCAGAAAGAAAAGAGTTGCGATTGGCCATCATAGCCGACCACCTAGGCTTCAGCTGGACAGGTAAGATGCTTTATTGCGGGTGGCCATGCAATCGGCTTCAAATGACTTCGATTGTCCCCTGATGTTTGGACCTTTTCACAGAGTTGGCACGAGAACTGGGTGTCGGTGAGGTGAGGATTAACCTGATAAGGACTGAGAACCCTAACTCCTTGCAAGACCAAAGTCACGCCCTTTTGAAAGTCTGGGCAGAGAGAGAGGGGGAAAACGCCACAGGTTTGTGTTGTGTAGAGTACACATTGCTGAGAATTATCTTAACCAGCACAGTCAAAGCTTTGTTTCAAGTTTAAAGAGGAACCTTTTAAGCCTGTCTTCTGTTTTGACAGAAACAACATTGATCCAAAGACTCACTGAGATCAACCGAATGGACATTGTTCACCTCATTAAAACCAAGACAGTTGAGTCTTCTCAGGAGGAGACATTATTGCACATTTATGCAGACATAGAGCACACCATCGCACAGGATCATAGTGAAGGTATGCACGCCAATATTAACTCTGATGACAAGCTGAAAATTCAACTCATTTTCTTTGACCAACTCTGTTTGAATTCCTGCCGTGTGTGCCTCATCAGGTTTCTCTGCCCTCCATGAGGACATCGACAGTCCCAGGCAAGGCCGGCGTGCAGAGGCTGCATCTAGAAGGGTCTCTGGACCAGGGGCCCCCAAGGTGTCTCGAGAGGACCTCTCTACCAGTTTATCATCTCTTCCGGAGACAACATCATTAGAAAAGGACTCAACAGCAACAGGTTTTCTTAGAAACGTCCTGCAAGATAAATTGGAAAAAGAAACAGACCCAACATAGTAAGTTCTCTTCTGTTACCATCATTGCATTCAAGTATCCTCAGTGCCATCACTTCCCAGAATTTATATCCTGATATTGGAGCCCCTAAGATTTTAATTTGAATTACTCAACTTGAATGAATAAAAAGTATAGAATTATAAGAAATATAGAACACTTCCTCAGGACTTAACTTTTAGATTAAATGGCAATATTGGTCAGGTGATTATTGAGAAAAACTTCAGATCTCTATAAGGTTTGAGCCAATACGTGAACTGGAAAGAACAGACATTGAAATACATTCTCTTTTATTTTTCACAGCTCATCACATGAATATGAGGAATTGACAGAAACTGCACATGCAGGCAGAGAAAAGCAAGTAAGTTCATTTATCGCATTGGACCAACCCACCCCCAGCAACCTACACCCCCCCAAGTTAACAACCCAGATTACCCCAACTCCCCACTGCACTGTCGAACCATGTGATGAGGGGGCTGCTGGATATCAGGGAGTGGAAGGGGGCGATGACGTGGGTGAAGATTGGAGCTTGGAGTGTCTACAAATGACCAGTTCTGAATACGATGTTCACTACTTGTCACCATTGCCTTGGCGAGAGTCAGCCAACAGGTCTCGCACAGGTGTATGTGAGAGCCGACCTTTGTCTATGACCGATTTTGGAGACAGTTTGATTGAGTGTGAGCAAGCTGAGCAGGACTTCAGGAAACTGTCGATGGAGCTTAAAGATACAAATGAAGTGATGGAGGGGGGAGCGGAGAAGATGAAAATTGTACAGCAATCAGCAAGTGTCCAGATGTTTGAATCCACTCCTGTTCCAACAGAGTGTACTAAGGCTGAATCAATGCTCAAAGGACAGGAGGAGGAAGTTTCGCAGCGACTCTATAACGTCCTGTATGGCGGCAATGTGGAGTCAAATAAGACATATTTGATGGCGGTGCCTTCGAGTGCATCCCCTGGAAATGCAATTCAAACTAGTATTGGGGAAGATGAAGTTCAGGGAAATGCCAACACAGAAAACGCTATTGAAGATGGTTCATTTAAAGTGAAGAGTAGCTCTGAAGAGCCTATGACAGTTGTATGCCCAATCTTTACTTCAGAGGACCTACACGACAAATCAATTCATAAGAAGAATCCATGCCTGGATGTCACTCTGGCTTCACCTGTCTCTACAGATGCCAGCTATACCATAAAAGGTTTAATATCTCAAAAGCCAGAAATCATAACAACGGAGCAGGAGGATGTAGCAGGTGGTATTTCTATGTCGCCTAATCAGATGGCACTGGAATGTGAGGTTATGGCCCGTGAAGATGCTAGACCTTGGACTGAAGGATCTGGATTTAGGCCTGGTTCATACAATGCTTTAATGGAAATCTCCATTCATGGTAGATCATCTTTACCTGATGGTGTGACTGGCACGTCTATAATGCTGATTGAGAGTCGGACCTCCTCCCCTGAATCAGTGTTTTCAGTAAACGAACTGGATTTAATGGTACCTGATCCTCCCTTACCTAATTTTAGACCCTTGTCTCCCCTCCCTCCCCCGCTGTTCCCAGGGGAGAAGGGTGATGTTAAGGATTCTACCCTTGGACCCCCATTATTGAGTGCACCAGGAGCGTCTGCTGTGTTGTCGCCATTAGAGGCGGAAGAGAGGCCATTAACACCAATGGTCTCAAACAAGAGACCATTTGGAAGGCCGGTGTCACCAGACAGTGATAACAGTGAAGAAAGATTCATCTTAAGTCAGTCATTAACTTTTGACATATTCGACAGAGCATCATCGCCAGAGTCAGTCATTTCAGAAACATTAATGTCATCATCACTAAATGACGAAATCCTAGTCTATTGTCAGAGTGAGCCCGAAAGCTTGGTAGGAGAAAAACTCTCTTCCCCAGAATTGGTATATTCAGATGTAGAATATGACTTTATATGTCCAGCATCATTTTGTCATCAAGATAGAGCTCTATCACCAGCTTCATTCAGCGAGGAACCTATTGAACATGTTCAGAATCAGGCATTACATTTTCTTTGTAAAGCAAATGAAAATCCGCTGAGATCTGATAAACCACTGTCGGATCCTTTATTCACGGAATCTGCATTTGAGGACATCTCATGGTCATTTTCAAATGTACCCCACAATCAGCCAATGACCAGCAAGTCTCAAGCTTCTATACCTCATCACCTTGAAGATTTATCCTCATCAGAAAATTCTGTGCCGCTCCAAAAATTAACTTATGATGCAGAACTTTGGAAGCTCATCTCTCAAATCCGTGACCCACAGTATATAGGAGAAACCTTCATGTGTAAAACTGGAGTGTTTAGGGACGTCAAAACACAGGACCAGTCTTGTCAGGCAAAGCTGTATTCATCTCTTTCTGAAACAGAATATAGACATGCATCACTACAGTCACAAACAAACATGAATGAAGCAAGACCAGATTCCTCCTACTCTGAGGGATCATCAAATAGTCATCAAGCTGCTCATCAACCCGAATCCCCCAATCTTCACCACCTTACCTCTCTCTCTGGACCTTCTCCAATGTATATCAGATCAGAAACAACAGAATCAGACCTGGAACTGGAGATTGCCAATGCTAGAATGAGTTTGTCTTCATCAGGGTCACTGTGCCAATCTCCTGATGATGAAAATAGGCTTTCATCTGAGTCACCCATTCCTGTGCTCAGCCAGAGTTTATCAGAGTCCGATGCTTTGCTGATAGTTGAAAGGTCCATTTCACCTGTTTCTTTGAGTTCAGATCTTGAATATGGGGCAGTTTCTCTCTTAACGTTGTCCCCTGATGTAGGTCCACCGGACACTGTGGTCTCTGGACTTGATTCACAAATACCTGAAATCGGACCAGGGCTGACTGAACTAGCCCCAGCTAGAGCTTATACACCATCATCCTCTGAGTCGGAGGCTTCGAATATTGAGAGCACACTGCCGGTTGTGGATGGAGGCATTGCTGCACAAAGTTCTGACCCACCAGGTTCACAAGTAGCCAAGAGACAGTTGTGCGGGACTGATGAAACTTTACCCTTGAGGACTAAAATACAGCCAGTATGTAGATGTGTTCATGATGTTGTGATGATGTGGAAGCTCATTTCTCAAATATGGGACCCCCAATATGCTGGGGAGACAGTTTGCAGCACGACAAACTTTTTGGCGTATGCTGAGGCTTTGGACAATTCCACTTCGAAAGAGGAAGAATCGGTGGACAATGTAAATTGTGGAATTTCACAAGTCCCCCAACTTCCCTGTAGTGAGTCCCCATCTGGTGCAGAATCCTATTCACCAATATCAGTGGCATTAGATGAGGAATCAGACTGCTGGTATGAAAACAGATCTGCATCTGTATTATCAGTACCCAACAACACAGGGACACCTGACTCACCAATACCAGACTTTAGCCCTGCAGTACTGGAATCATTCATAGCCACCATTGAGCACAGCTGCTCACCTGAACCAGTTACACCAGATGTTGAGTATGCACCTCTGATTGATTTTATAGATGCTGGTGAAAATAGACCAGATTCTCCAGAGTCCTGCACATCACTCACAAAATTCACGAGACTTTCACCTGATTCTCCTGTACTTCATTTCATGACGTCTTTTCCACATTCACATGCTGACGTCAGTGGTTACAGGTCAGTGTCACCTGTGTCTGTTACATCAGATATTGAATATGCGCCACAAATATCTGAACTGTTTGAGGTGGAGGAGAGACCAGATTCTCAGCAGTCATTTGTTGAATATCAGAGTTTGTCTCCAGACTCACCTGTACCTCAATTCCTAGAGAGAGGAGGTGAACATTTACAGTTGTGTGTTTGGTCTGTATCATCATCACCTGAACCAGTTACACCAGATGTTGAGTATGCACCTTTGACTGATTTTATAGATGCTGGTGAAAATAGACCAGGTTCACCAGAGTCCTTCACATCGATCACAAAATACAGGAGACTTTCACCTGATTCTCCTATACCTGAATTCAGGACCTCTTTTTCGCATTTAGATAAAAATGTTAGTGGTTACAGGTCAGTGTCACCTGTGTCTGTTACATCAGATATTGAATATGCGCCACCAATATTTGAACTGTTTGAGGTTGAGGACAGACCAGATTCTCAGCAGTCATTAACTGAAGACAAGAGTTTGTCTCCAGACTCTCCTATACCGCAATATATCTGTTTTCAACCTAGCACATACAGATCCATGTCTCCACAGTCAGTGTATTCAGATGATGAATGTCAAGCATCAGTAATGGAAATGCACGATGGTGTTATGAGCTTGGGATCAGAAGTTTATGATGGCCGACTCTCCTCACCTTACTCTGCATCATTTGAATCAGATATTGAATATTCTCTGAGTGAGGCTTTGATGTCTATGCGTTATGGTATTGAGGGTAGAGGACATTCTGATGACTCCATGGGATCAGGTGTAAAGGAGAATCCTCAGTCATTTGAAACGGAGTGCAAATCCTCATCTCTTGTGAAAAATGAATCTATATCCGTAGGTCCATCATCTATACACCATGGCTCATCATTATCTGAGTCTATTGGGTCTACCAAGGAGGAATTATCACCTATAAGTAAATTGGAAACAGTTGAAAGCACTGATATATCAAGGATAACAGTTTCGACCACATCTGAAGAAACAACCATCAAAGTAACTGACTATAATCTTGTGTATGATGCAGAGCTATGGAAATTGATTTCCCAAGTCCAAGACCCACAATATGCAGGTGAAACTTTTAGCAGTAAAACCGGGTTTATGCAGTATAATGGGAGCACAACCAAAAATAAAAGGAGTGATACAGCTGCCACACAAGATAAAATAACTGAGGGTGATGCTTCTGTGACACACCAGCCAGATAAAACCGATGATGGATCTCTTTCCACTTCAAAACCCTATGTCATTTATGGCGTACCACATATTTCGCCTCAAGCTCCAACACCTCCTCAAGTGGTTGAGCAAAAGTTGTCATCGGCTCCTGAGACACTGACAGAGTCTGGTGATGACAGGATTGATTTATTGGTATCGGACACAGAAGATGACGATCTATGCTATTCTCCAGAATCATGGATAGACTCTAGACCTCTGTCTAGTAATTCAGCCATGTTGGAAGAAAGAGCATTATCACCACAATCTGTGACATCAGTGACCGAGTTTACATCACTCTCACCTGACTCCCCAATACCAGCGTTTACAAAGGGATACCCAGAATGTGTAACTTTCCAGAGGTCGGTCTCAATATCACCCAGAACCTTAGCCACAGATCCAGATTACATGATGCTGGATCTGGAGTCTTGGCCTGCAGAATCAGAATGGAGATCTCAAGAATCAATATCTGAGCTCAGTCAGCTGCCTGACTCTCCTATTCCTCAATATGCAGCTTTATTTGGAGATATAACCACCCTGTACAGGTCAGTGTCATGTCAGTCATTAGATTCAGAATGCGAGCTAATAGTCACATCATCCAGAGCTGCTGAAAATGAGCGACCATCCTCTCCTGAATCCATATCATCTGTAAGTGAATTCAGACGACTACTACCTGACTCTCCAGTGCCCCAATTTATGAGAATACTGTCATCTTGTTTCATGGATTCAAGGTACTCAAACCTATCATCGTCACCAGTGTCTTTTTCATCAGATTCAGAATTTATTGCGCTACCGATTGATTGCTGGATTGATGATAGCCCAAGGCCACTGAGCCCAGAAGCAGAGGAGGAATCAAGCTTATTTTGCGAAGCTACAGATGTGATTGTCACAAGACCAGGACATCTGACTTATGTGACATCTCCCTTATCGACTGAGCAACCCACACCAACATCTAATGGAAATTCACCAAATTCGTCCTCATTCCAAATTCAAATGGGTGAGGCAAAATATGAACATACTCATGCCAAGGAAAAATGCATGCAGCAGATGTCAGGTGCTGAAAGTATCTCCACTTTCCAAACCATTGAATGTGCTAAAGATCCACAAACAGACATTGATACTAAGTCGGCACCCGCTCAGGATAGGAACAGAGAGCAAAAGAAGATCCCACAAATCAGAAGTGAAGAATTAAAGGACATGACCGCCTCTGACAAGGTAAGAGAGGCAGCTTGGCATTGGCGGAGACTGACTCTAGTTGGCTGTGATAAATATAACTTTATGCGGTTAGGGTGAAAGAACTACTTTTGCATGTACTCACATGCTACATGCTACAGGCAAGCGTGACTCATTTTTGCACTTCATGGACAATTCACAGTACATACCAATCAGAATCTGTTTCAGTCCTCACCCCACTAAGTTTCAGACTAACAGACACACAGAGTTAATAACAACATGTGTGCACTGTCCTTAATGCTGACAGACACATACACGCACGCATGCATGCATGCACGCACACACACACACACATATACATACATTTAATTGAATCAATCAATACACTGATTTCAGTCTGACCTGCTCATGTGGAGATTATGTCATTCGCAGGCTTCTCTTCAGATACTTGAGGAAAGACAGTTTCAAAGTGAACATGACATGCCGACAAAGCTGCTGTCTTCCGTAACAGAAAAGCACATCATCAGCAAACCAGAGGTGCTGCTCAGTAGTGATAACTTGATGGCAGCGCCTCGACAGCAGACAGACCAGAATCCATACTTAACCCGCCACACCAGTTCTCCCAGCTCTTCAGTTCAACCTTCTACTGAGAAGTTGCGCAGATCAAATATATCCTCAGACTTTGAGTTATCTCAGGAGGTAGTGTTCAGCGACCTTTTCTCCAACATGCCAAGCCATTTTCCGGTGCCACCAGACTGTGAAGACATCCCCACCAAAGAATCTGAACGTTTCAGAAGAACGTATGGCTTTTCCCCGGACTCAGAATTCAAGAAATGCAGGCCTGAACTCAAGGCAGAGGAACCATCAGCTCAACCAACAGAACCATGTGAAGGATCTGAATCTCCTCAACAATCTGACTCCGATGTGGAATTTTTTGACTGCAGACAACACTTGTCTGACACGGAATTAGAGGAAGTGAAATTAGAGCATGAAATTAAATATCACATATCTGAGCCCATAACACCAGTGCCTGGGAGCATCCCTGATGTTGGCTTTTCAATGGAGAGCTCCCGCCACACCGCTCACTCTCACCTGACGGTACAAGACTACCGGCACTTGTCTTCAGGCAGTGAGAGTCTCGATGACTTTGCCTATGATTCAGATGGTTCACCGATGTGTCGAAGAAAGAGAGAGTTCCCCGTTTGTGAGGAGCTTCCCCCCAGAGATCAGACAGGGTGCTGTGATGATGACGATGACTTTCTGGGATGGGTAAGAGGTTGAGTGGTTGATTCACTGGCTGCCATCTTGCCTGGTCACACTGTTTGCACTGGTCCCTTACTGGAGACTCAGACTAAAGGTGGCTAATGGATGCTTTAGTGTGCATGACAGCATAAAGAATGGGAGAAAATAACAGACATTAATAATGCTGACAATGAAAAGCATCTGTAATTAACAGTTTCTTTAACATGATTATAACTCTTCAGGTTGGGCTTTTTGTTGCTTTGGAGCTTTGCTCCCACCCACATTGGTGGCCAGGCAGTGCAGCTGTGTCTTTTCTACATGCCCCCCATCTATGATCTTCCTCTGAATGCACGTCTACAGCAGCTGGTAGAATCATTTTGTTAACATTTGTGACACTTGAAATATTGATTGTTGGAAGTCTCATCATAGTCAATGATACTTTGAATTCATGCACGTTAACATAAGAAATGTTCCTTTGAGGTCATGAGAGGACGACAACCTTTTTGCCTGCGAGTGGGTTGCAGTGGCAATGTGTAAGACCCCTTTGTTGACTGATGGCTATATGATGGCTGTATGGTGTCCCTCAGGATATATCAGCCGAGCTAGGAGCACTGTCCTCTGATAGCTCAGAGGAGGAGGTGCTGACCACCAGGGTGGTTCGCCGCAGAGTTATTATCCAGGTAAACCAGCATGATGCAGCCTTCTTGTGCTGCGGTGTGATTTCGGGTTCACAGTCTGACATTTACAGTAATGTGCTTTGGTTGGGGAGTTAATGCTGGATGAGTTTTTCATCTTCCACAGAACATCTCTACTAAACACTCTCGAAGTGTTTGTATATGAATCTGTGTGCCACCTTTGGTTGATGATGCTCATTTCTTAGCTGTCGCCTTCTTAAGTTTGTCATCTGCTTTCTGCAAAGTCACAAATCATGTTTTGTCGTTATGCAGGCCGATGATCTACCAGATATCTCACCGCAGACAGTCACAGAGGAGAAGTACACAGATGAGCATGGGAACATTGTAGTTAAGAAGGTAAGAACATTTAAACCAAACAATGTCAAAGTTAGTTAGACCACTGACAATTTTCACAGTAATTCTCGGCTTTTCCACTAGATCACAAGGAAAGTGATTCGTAAATATGTGTCACCGGATGGCAAGGAGATGCAGGAAGTGACCATGGAGGGGTCTCATCAAGAGACAGCGCAGATAGAGGAGGGGGATACTGTTTCCAGAGTAGTGAAGAGAACTGTTCTTCACAGTGAAGGCGAGCAGAGAGAGGTGAGTGTCACGTGTGGTAGCACTAAGAACTGTATTACAAGTTGGTTTTTTTCTCTCCATTTTTTACCTATATAAGATCAATTTGATTTATGTAAAATGGACAGAATTTTATTTTTCTCATTGCTCAGTGAATCGTTGGTATTGTTCACGAAAATCTAAATACTTATGTTAGGATGGTAGAAATGCCACTGCAAAGGCCAGAATGAAATCTTCTATGAAACACACAGCTATAAATTGTGTGACATATCCTTGTGGCACAGAGACAAACACACAATATACATGTATAATCAAAATCAAATATTGCATTTGTTAGCAGCAATCATCAGTCTAATGTTGTATGTACTGTGTTCCATGTTCACCGTTTACAAACACGCTTTCCTCAAATACTGTTTTATTACACAGTTATTACAACCCGCCTGAGGGGGAACATCTTAACCTCATCTAGAAACATTTTTCAATTTTCTACACCACTTTATTCTTTGATGCACATAATTGTCACACGTTCCCACATCCTCTCCAGCTGACCTTCGCTGAGCCTCTGGCCTTCGGTGCAACAACAGTATCAAAGTTTGAGGTGGAGCCTGTGAAGGGTCGGAAGGTCAGTAGAGTTGTCAAGACAACCATGCTGGCAGGCGAGAGGATGGAAAAACAGATGGGAGACCCCTCACTGGCTGCAGATCTGCCTTCAGCCAGGGACGATTTTGAGAAGGTAAATGAGAAAATATTAAATCCAAACATTCGAGCCAAAGGAAGCCGTAAAACCAAATTGATTAAAATATTTTGGCAGCTAACTGCTCCTTAAGGTGGATGTCTTTCTTCAGTCTCATCCCTCTATTCCCCTGTTGTTTCCCCTTCAGGCGTTGAGTTATGCTGGATCCTTTGGGAAGGTGTTCCTTCCTCATTTAGTAGAAAAAGAAATTGTTCAGGACGATGGTTCTGTGGTTAAAAGGTTTGAAAGCTGCATGAGAGTGTGGACGAATGTATTTCTACTCCTGCGTCAACATAGAAACTGTCTGTTTTCACTCTAACCTTGAATGTAACAGTCAAACCCAGTGCTCCTCAAACTTTTTTGGTCATTCCCAACCAAGCCCCACCTGCCCTTTCCAGTCGCTGGTGTTCCTGCAATATTTTGTACTTCTGCATTGGCATAACTCACAAGACCGGAAAGTTGTATCGTGGTCGTGCCCCACCTAATCTGTCACCATTCCCCACCAGTGGGACCCACCCCACACTTTGAGAAGCACTGATCTAACCACTGGAAACACAGAGAAACCCTTGGTTTTAAGTAGAACTCCAAACCGCCACTAAATTCCTGCTGTTGCACATTTTTAGTACTTGAATGTTTGTCTGTAACCCAAATGTGTTCAATGATGCTGCTGTGTCACCGTTTCATCTCATCTCAGTTTTGAGCTGGTAAACAAATGTCCTAAAGATAAATGCAGTTCAGTCGTAGTGGTTAAAGTGGCAACATGTGATTCTTCACCACCAGCGCTGGCTCTGTGCTAGCTTTGCCATTAGCATTAGCATTAGCTAATAGCCGGGTAGACCATCAAAACAGAACAAGAAAACTCAGATATCATCAACCAGGGGGTGTTTGTTAGTTGTGTGATGCTGGTTAAAGTGTGATGTCTCATATAGAGCACCTTAACTTAACGGTTCAATCAACTCTAAATTTGGCCAGAGCAAACTTAACCACCAAACAGACCCAAAGCTGTGGAAAGCATCCGCCTCCCTCAAATGTTTCATCCACTGTCAAATGTCAACATCTCTAAAAAAAAAAAACTAAAAAAAAACATGTAACAAAATGTAACTCTGCTGCAGTCCTTGTAAAAATATCCAGGTGTTGTAGCACCACCTGCTGGCAGTGGAAAATAACTCATTCTTTTACGGTAATATACTTTGACGTTTTACAACTTTTTCCTTAATCTCATTTTTAATTCTAAAGAGGTTGTTCACTGGTGGCTGGTGAACTGATGAAATACAATAACACAAATAACATACAATGATACAAAACCCACTGTTATTAATCCGCTGATCATCACACCACATGTGCATGAATGTAAACATTTTGCTTTAATCAGATTTGATCTTTTTTTAATGATTATTAGCAGCATGATTTACATGGTCACTGTTGGCCTTTTTCTAAGAATGAACATTGGGATCTTTGCACTCTGTATTCTAGTTAGCACACACATCATCCACCGCTCAGTAGACCCTCAGTGTTGTTAATGTGTCGCCTGCTGCTCCTCTCGTCCACAGAAGTCAGATGCATAAATCGCAAACCAAGAAGAGGACGGTGGTCCGAGATGCCCAGGGGAAACACGTGCATCTGGAGCACTTGGACGACACTCCACTCGCCCTTCAGCCCGACGCACTCCAGCAGCACCTGCACCAACTGCTTCAGCACTATTGCAACCAGAAGGAGGAGGAAGAGGAAGAGGAAGAGGAGGAGGAGGAGGAAGAGGAAGAGGAAGAAGAGGACAAGAGTGAGAGCTTCAACTAAGCAGTGGCTTCCAAAAAATGTTCTACTTTGCGAATTTCCCTCCTAGGTGATACCTGTTTTTTTCTTTCTTTGTGAAATTATCGTTTGATTATTTCTTTCTTTGCTTTGATTATTTAATGGCTTTTTGTGACCAAAGATAGCACCCCCTTGTTCTTGTTTTATTTTGTTTGTTTTTTTGCACGTGTGATACCATTTTTTTCCTTTTGGCTGCTGTGTTGCACTCCAATGCACCAAAGGCGGATCAAAGTAGAGAGGGCATCTCAGACGTTGTCCTTGCGCACAGGCCTCTTCTTAAAGAACTGTTCTACACACCTGTACATAGCTGAGACAAAAGAAAAGAAACCTTGTTTAGACTGGAAGGAACATTTTTAAAACATTTAAAGCATTTACAACATTAACACCCAGCTGAGCCTGCTGAACAAGTGCCGACTGTGCTGGAGAACAGCTGCTGCACCCGGATTCACGTCGCAACGAATTGTGGATCATTCAGCACCATGATGAAGACCTTCACTCCTTCAGGCCACCTTTGGTTCTCCGATCATGCATCTGCCCTTTTCCTGTTTATGTGTGTGTCCTGCTAATGTATTGTGCATTCACATTGTATCCCATCACAGAGTTGCCATTTCTCTGTGTGTAAATATGTGTGTTATTTGACCGAGCATAGAGATGTGAATTTCTCTTTGTTGCAGACAATACACAGGCCCCCCTGTCCTCACTCTGTCCTCACTCTGTCCTCACCCTGTCCTGACGCTGTCCTCCCTTTTGTCACCGTCTCACTTTTACACAGGCAGCTTAATTCACACTGCAACAGGAACGTTCTTGTAAAGGACCGCCTGAAATGTTTGGCCCCAAAGCGGATTCAAATATTGGGCCTCAGCAGCCCCCCCCCCCCCCCCCCCCCAACAATCTGCTATCTTCTGTCAACAAATTGGCCACACTTATTGAACTTTTCCCACCTGTTGCTCAAGTTATTTAAATGCAAAACTTTCATATCCAAGACTTCTTGGTCACAAAACCATTGATCAAAGGCAAGTGACAGAGCCAGCACGCTTCTGATTGACAGTATTTATCACTGCTGTTTCGATTGGCTGCCTTCCAATTCACTTCACTTCCTCGCCGTGTCTACAAAAAAATTCGCATTTCTCATTTTCATTTTAACATTCAACGGAAATGACACTGGATTGTAAACTCAGCTGTTGCCATGACTACTGATTCAATAGGTTAGTTGTTGATTTGAAGTATCACCGTGTGTCACTATTATCAATTTTAAAACCATCTGAAATGACAAGAACAGACAAACTCGCTCAGATGTAAACAAGCTCTGCTTTGCTTTCCCATGTTCTCACTCATACTTTATTTATTGTTATCCCTGTACACTAGCATGTGAGGCTGAGAGGCGTGTGTGCGTGTTTTTGTGTGTGCGTGTCTTCAAGGTAATAAAGAAAGAAGAGACTTTTGCCAACGTAGAATGTGGATTGAAGTTTTGTTGATGCTGATGAAGTACGATTGGTTCATCAACCTCTACAGACTGAATCTGTGTAACAAAATTATCTTCCTGTTGCCATTTACTTTCATTGTGTTTCAGTGAAGGGATAAGAAGAAATTTCAAGTCCATGGGTATAAATCTTTCTCAAAGGGGATAACAATATATACATATTAACTGTGAAAATATCTAAGCTGGCATGTCTGAGTTTATTAAATTATATCTGAAAAATAAACTTGAAATGCTGATAAGACTAGCAGCTGCAGTGTGTACATGCCAGAAAAATAAAACTGTACACTTCATGTGTGGATGTGCCAATGTGATTCCATTCAGTGTTGGATGAGGGGGGGGGGCAACGTGGCTGAGATCATAAGAGAAGATCTTCATTAAAATGGGCTGGGCGTTCTTTGCCTCGATGTGCTTTAGACACATTAAAGCAGCAGTGTGTAAAAACAGGTGTGTGGCGCAGACGACTGGTGAGTACAAATACTTTGTTACTTTACTTTAGAAATTTGGGGTATCTATACTTTACTTGAGTAATTATTTTTCAGCCGACCTTTTACCTCTACTGCTTACATTGTCATGCAAATATCTGTACTTTCTACTCCTTACATTTTAAAAATAGCCCTGTTACTCCTTTTTCATTATGGCCCGAGCCAGCGCTGCAAGCAGCGGGCGAAAGCCCTCTTGTGTCTGCAAGGGTTTCTTTTCTTTCTTCTTTCTTATTATTTTTCCCAATCTTAAAAGGGAAAAATGGCAGACTTCCCACTGATGAAAAGTCATGAAATTTTGCAGGATGGTCGGGTCTTGTCCTAGCTGCACGAAATTTTACACAAACGTGTAACTTTGTCAGCTCTAACTTTTCTCTAAAATGTACGGTTAAACTAGTCTTAGAGCTTTAATCCGACCGCCACCAAATTAGCACAGGACGACAAACACCCCATGAGCATGAAAAGTTATCAAAATCGGTTCAGTTGCTAGGGGGCGCCAAAGTTGACCCAAAATACCAAAATCTTAAAACACGGTTAACTTTGACATTCTTTACCTCACCGGCCTCTACGTTTCTAGGATGATGCGGCATCCGGCCCCGATGGAGCTAAAAAAATTGTTTTTGTTTTTGACAGAGCGCCCCCTAATGGTGACAGAAAAGGTCATTTTTACCGAGCATCTACGTCTATAAAACCTACTGTGTTGTAGCAAAGCTGCTCAAATTTATTGAGGGTAGTGATCAGCTCCTCCTGAAGCCTTATTTTACATTTCGTGCAGTTTGGGCAAACAGCACCAAGATGGTTAATGTGCCACTAAAAAGGAGGTGAATGCCCTCAAAGTTCAGCATCAGCCATGGGCTCCCTCCAGTGGACGTACCAGGTACTTCACCTGTCTTTGGAATCACTGGAGAAAGTGTTTGTGTATATTAGGTAGAATTGTTGATTCAATAACTTGAAAGCACCTGGTCCCATCTTCACTAAACCTTGGACTTTCATTCACAGACTCACCTTGAACAGATTTATGTAATAACATCTTGAATATTCGAGAGCACAACGCACAACACACAACAAAAAGTCAATGTTGTCACTTGTAGGCCTCTAAATCCTACATAGTTGATGCGATGTAGTTGAAATGAGTACAGGAGGGGTGTACCTCCTCCATGAAGCCACAGTATGAGTTTTGTGAGGCTCCTCAAACGCCGCCAAGAGGGCTGCCAGCCAAATGCCACACAACAGGAATGGGAATGATGGGAAATTTACTAGGATTGCTGCAGACTTATAAAAATTGGGATACCCGACCGTGAAGACCAGATATTATCATATTTATTGTGATATGACGGCTCAGTAGCACCCCCTAGAAAATTCCAAGTGTGCATGGCAATGCAGCAAAATGAGGGGGAACGTTTTTTTTCCTGGAATTTGAAAATTCAATAACTATCAAACTTGATCTGATCTTCGCTAAATTTTAGACTCTTATTCACAATCACACCCTGAACCGGTTATGTCAAAACAACCTGAATATGTCAGAGCGCTACCTAGTGGCAACAGGAAATGGATTGTATTTTTTTTTTTATGCGTGTCTGTCCCTTGCACATCCTGTCTGGATCGACAGTGAACATACTTATCAAAAGTATTGAGCTTCTTGGGAGGGCGTGGACGTGACGACGCTTCGACTTTCGTACTTTTTCAAGGATGGGAACAACTCGAGGCCATGCGATCGCGCTGACAGGCGACCGCCAGAAAGGGCGAAGGCCGAGTGGGCGGTGGCCGAAGGAGCCGGTCGCAAGGGGGGTGGGGGGGCGGTCGCAAGGGGAGGCGGTGCGACACAGCTCGGGCCCGCCAGTGCCCTGTGGGGGCCCAGTTTCAACTTGTTTTCATTCCAGCTTGTCATCATTCAAAAAAACCACCAAAAAACACCCACAACCTTTCCAGATTATCCATCCGGATAGAGTGAATTTGATTGGTTGGATGAGAAGTATAAACATCATCAGTAATACACATATGGTTCTTTAATGTAGTTGCATTGTACTAAAATGCTTTAATTTTCAATTGCCAAAATGCGGCTGAAACAGGTGCATACCAATTTTTTCAACATTAACATTTTAATATAACATTATAGTCTATGGCCTTTAGAAACATGTGTTTTTGGGGTGGCACCGCCTCAGCTTTTGTCCTAAATGGCATTTTTTCCCCCCATTACATTACTTTTACTTTTATACTTTAAGTACTTTGGAAACTAGTACTTTTACAGTTTTACTTGAGCAAAAAGTCTGAGTTGATCCTTCTTCCACATTTTAAACCCTAGTCTCTATATCTATACCCGAGTAATGAATGTGAATACTTTTGGCACCTCTGGAATGCTGGGAAGCAGTGGCCTGAGCTGCCGCAAAAATGTGATGAAGCTAAGATGGCTGCTGCATTACCTCCTATGGGCTTTTACATATCCATACATACATATCATAATAAATAACATTTTAAAAGCATTACAAGCAACAATACACTCGTTACCTATACTCATTAATAGTACACTTAAAGGTCCCCACATATGTATTTTTTCAACTATTTTATATTGATGTCAGAGGTCCAAAAACATTTGTAACGTTTATTAGCCAAAATTCTGTCTTGTTTTTTGAATTTCAGCCACTCAAAAAGTCGCTTTTGTGAGTGTCAACATCAACATGCTGATTTTGTGTGTGTGCCTTTAAATGCTGATTAGCTGTGCCTGGCCCGCCCACGGCCACGCCCCCTCTCAGGGAGAGGATGCGGCTACGCTGGCATAACCATACACAGTGACAGGCTCATCTGTCTCGGGGGGGGGGGGGCGCTCAGGCAATTTCTGAACCGACCGTTTGAGCACACATTCCTACAAAATTGGATCATTTTAAGATAATAATTGATAATTTAAAAACGCATTACAAGCAGTGACACACCATTACATTCTAATTCATAATAAATTTGATTTAAGAAAATAAATACTAATTATTCTTACACACTGCTCCAGTTTGTGATTGTTCTCTGACAACCATAAATGGAATTTTGAAGTTGGTCCCCCTCCATCAATGGCAGTCGGTTTCCCTTGTATGTTAATTTGGAGTAGTTTATATCTATTAATGATTTATTTTCATTGTGGGGGTACTTTCCACAGTACGTATCCACATATTGTATTACGTATCCACAGCCAGACATATTTGCAGTAACATGTAAAGATTTTGTCTTCCATGATTTATCCACCCATGTTCCAGAGAAACCCAGGACCCTGAAAAATGTAAATGGTACTGAAAGTGATCATTTGCAAAACATTGAAATCACATATTTAATATATCATAGCACAGATATTTCATATCACAAAGAGAAACATTCCCATGCAGAAAGAGAAAATGCCACAGTATTCAGTAAACGTCACTCAGATTTAATTTGATACCAACATCTTTGAAGCAGGACCGATGAAGACGGCGGTGAGCAGTCCCCAGCGGGTGCAGGGTGCAAAGGGCCGTGCATCGTTGCTTGCAAGTATAATTGGAATTTCAAATACATACTTTACATATTCAGGTGAAACTCTGCTCTCACTTGGAGTTTGAGCCAACGAATGTAAAAGAGAGTGAATTGAGTTTGGGGTCAGAAAATGTAGGAAATCTTTCCAGCAGCTGAGCTGTTCCACTTAAACATGATTGAATAATTCAACAAACATTTTCCTGAAGATTTTATGGACATCCTCACCAGCTCAAAAGACATTACGAATGAACTAACCAATTCAGTGACAATGTTACTAAATATAAGGATCAGAAAATCCCCATCAACACCCTGCGACTTCAATGACATGAGCATGAAATGTGACGACTTTGTTCCATCATTATTTGCTCATGTCATTTATTCTTTGATGAGTGATTCTATATCGATCAATCACGATATCAATTATAAACAAAGAAAAATGCACGATGTGTGTGTTGAGTGAACTGACTGCCATGACAAATCTTGTAAAACAACCATCCGGGTCATAATTTTGTAGTGACTGGTGACTTGACTCAATTGGACTTTGTGAATTTTTGTGGAATCTAAGATACTCTTTTGGTTTCCCTGGAAAGGGAAAATACCCTGGTGGTCATGCGACTCGTTGGAAGTGGTACAAGTGGTCTAACAAGCCCTTTGCAGGGTTAATGGACCCAAAGACGCCCAAAGCTTCAGGTTCAATACCTTCAGACGTCCAATCGCTTCCACTCAGCTTTAACAAACACTTCAACCTGGATGATTGACATTCTTCATGTGCTTTGTAAGGTCTGTCATGTGACACACGCATCATACATCTGACAAGCACTCTTTGCCTCTTTGGGTTTTTGAGTTTGATGTATTTCTGCTTTCTACTTTCAAAGGTGTGGACAGAGGTACCAATAAAACTAATCTGTACAGCTCAATTTCATTTTCCCATTCTAAATATATGATTACAATTAAAACTGCCCACAGCAAATGAGAAAATTATGAAACAGACAAAAGATAAAACAGCTTGTCCACTGTTCATGTAAACAATGCTGTGAATTCATCACCGCGATTTACATTATTTGACAAAATCTTAAAATCCCCCCAAAAAACCAAGCTGTTGTAGATGGCAAGTCTTCAAACACACAGAAGTAAAAATCAATATTGTGTTAAAAAGCACAAACATCACAATGGAAAATGAACCTTCAACATGTGCAACAATAAAACAAAAAACTTGCTACACAATGACCAGCATGCTTCATATATTTCACCAGCCCAGTTAAAATCAATCGACAACAAACTGAAAACAGCCTTGTTTTTCTGTGATTTTGTTGGGGGAGAAAGAGCAATACAAAACTGAGGATGTTACCGTCACCACATTCTTATTACAAAATGATATCCTCAACTTGTGGTTCCCTGCATCACACCTACAAAACATTTCATTCTATTAATTCAAAATTAGAACAACAAACTGAGAGGGTGGAGCTGGACTTATCGGGTAATGACTGGCTGAGGGGTCCAACAGCCACTCAGTGGGTTCAAGCCTGGTTGGCGGCAGCTGGACGCCAGATGAAAGGTGAAATGTCATCCTCTCAACTGGAAGACAAAATCACAAATATGTTGATCCCCATGAATGGTACTCAAAGAGCTCATTCACCAACAACACTCATATACTCAACCAGAGCAGTAAAGGGTTCATTGTTCTTCTCAAGGGTTTCACAACATGGATTCCAATTACCACAGTACCCAGCCATGACTAGACAGTTGACATCCTGATCCAATTAGCCACCAATAATCAAAACAACACATCCCGCAAATAATAAAGACAGAAGAAGGAAAGAAGGAGGCAAGTGTGCACAGCTGGGGAACTGGAGGGAAGTACTGCCGAGAGTGTCAAAGCCACTGGCATGGTCTTACTTAGTGGGGACAGTCGGCGAGCCTGAGCGGTGGAAGTGGATGTTCTGCCACTGGCCATCGCGGCGGTGCCAGATACGCGTCTCCTCTGACTGTGCGGTGCGCGGCATGCCGTGGTGGTCGATGTACTGGGTAAGGCGGATGTAGGCAATGCAGGCAGCGTCATCTCCGATAAGGTGAATGTGGGGGTTGATGAGGATGGTGTGGATGGGCTGCTTGTCCTTAGATAGAGCTGATATCAAAACAACAGTTAAGATTGTTCTCTCGTTGCCATGTGGTGGAATATTGGTCGGAGCGGCCTTCCAAGTCCAAAGGGGCTTGGTGACTGAACTAAAGACCCAGAGTAGGGCTGAATCCCAGTTCTCCTTTTTACCCCTTCCCCTACGTCTACCCCTTGTCCCTCAAAACAGAGTGGCAAAGGGAAGGGGTGAAAACGTTACCCAAAGAAACAGGACATCACTTGACTACCAATGCGCCATTAAAGATTATCGCTAGCCGGCTGCTATGTCAGCAGAAGCAACGAGTCACAGTCAACATGCAGTCATCAATAGCGATAGCTGCCATGGTTCTGATGTTACTCGACACATCCAAGTGCTGCCGGACCAGTTTTGGGTATGTACATATTGAAAAAGATGTTTTGTTGTAATGAAGGTTAAGCGAGCTACTCAATAATAGCTAACAAGTGTAGTGAACTTAAGTGTCATACTTTGGTGTGTTTATGAGCATGTAATGCCCTGTTCACACTACACGATTTTATCCCAATCGGCCGGTCAGACCATGACTGGTCGGCGGAGGTCGGGCAGAGGTCGAGCAGTCGGCCACGAGAGTCATGTAGTGTGAACACTCCCGTCGCCAACCAGTCATGTAGTGTGAAGACCCCAAGACTCCCCGACCAGAAGGCAGAGAGTCGCATAGTGTGAACAGCACAGCCACTCAACGACTATGAAAATCGTGTCGTGTGAACAAGGCTTAAGAGGTAAACACCTAGGGTTAGACCTATCACCATCCGTACCCCTTGGTTGCTCCCGGAAAATCTTTGTTTCAGGGCTGTTTGGCCCCGCCCCTCAGCCCTACCTCTCCATCCAAAGTACAATTGGGAGACCCCTATCCTTCACGTGAATGCGCAAAACTGAGGGGAGGGGCTAAGGGCTGTAATTGGGATGTGCCAACATCTTGCCCCCTGGGTGGCCTCTCCATCTACTGAACCTAAAATCAGCCGGCGATTTAGAGCTAGCATGGAAAATGTGTCATTTCTTCTGCATTTGTGTTGGAGCCGCTTGAAGGTTCCTTCTGCGTTGCCTGTACTTGGTCCCTATCCAAAGCTTGTGAGTGTTGGGAAATAAACTATCAAAATAATTCAGAACTTCAATTCAGAAGGCCACACCAAGTTAGAAAGCTGTCAATATCCCCCCTGGTATTGGAATACAGCGTGGAGCGTGAGATATTTATTGTGATACCAAGCAAAGAGATCTTCAAATCATACACTTGCCCTAAGTCAAAGTCAAAATCGCAATGATTTCTTTACCATTCTCAAAGTAGAAACGGTGGAAGTCTGTCCCTTCAATCAAGTTGCCCCGAGCCTCTGGTTCAAAGGAAGTAAGGCCAGGATCACATATCTTCCTGAAATGGTATGTCAAAGGCAAGTAAAATTAATCAAAACAGGTTTGGTTGAGAACTTTGACAAATTACTGATGTGTGAATGAGTAAAATAAATTGTAACCAACGTGTAGGCCTCAAGGTCTCCGTTGTTGATAGCGTCGATGAGCTGCTCAGTGACTTTAATGATTTCCTGCTTACGAGCTGAGAGACAGACAAGAAATTTCATACTCATGCAGAGAACAATCGATCGAATGAACAGAAAATGAGCCGACCAATATGGAACATGAAGACCAAATATCAGATGAGTAGGATGCTCAGGCCATCATTACCGCATGTTAAGCTGGGAAACTAGTTGCTGTATGTGAACAGCAAAAGAAAGGATAAACATGGAGCAAATGTGCAAATGTTTAACATTTACACTCCTCAATAAATGCAAATAAATGTTTCAGTGAGCCACTTTAAAAATGTAAAATGTTTCATTAGAGGCATGATTTCTAATTTGGGTGTATGGCTGTGTGCCGGGTCCCCTGCCCTTCCACAGAGGACCCAAAGTTGGAGAGCAGCAGCAGTACAAGATCATCTTCAACACTGGCACCGAGTGACAGCAAATAAGCAGTACACCAAGAAGGAAGGAGCTGGCACCACTTCACCTGCACTCAGCTGATCACCAGCTGACGTGGAGTGCCTGCAGGCACAGCTAGCTTGACAACGTGGCTTGACATAACGCTATGCTTGATTATTATCCTGATTAGTTTTCTCTCAGCTTGAAATCCAGCAAGTAAACTGTTTGAAGTTTCTTGAACTGTCTTTGTGTTGAATCTGCTGATCTGTTCTGTCACTATATTGGATTTCATTTCATGCTTGCAGGCAGTGGGCTGAAAGAGCCTCCTGTAACTAACAGGAAGTTCAGCAGATGACAAACCAGATTAAATTAAAGAGACAACAGTAAAATAAGGTGGCGCCGACAGAGAAGAGCATCGACTGTGATGGTAGACATGATGCTGATCCCTCTGACTGCTTGTTTGTTTTGGCCATCATCCTCATTACGCTGAAAGCAGAACTACCACGCGTGAAGACGCAGTGCAGGAGGGAAACTGGCTGTATTCTTTGCCTACCTTAAGCTGTGAGAGAAAGTGGGTTTTTTGGTACCTTTTGCTTTTTGTCTTACATACTGTAAGAGATACCTTTGAGCCCTGTCACAAATCCTATACTCTACATTAAACTTGTGTCTTTCTCTGTGCCAGGTTTCTGCAATAGGGGAAAACAGGCATAGATTTCCTATTTGGAATCATGAAAAACAGGGAGACTGCGCAGCGGTAGCCTGAGCTCAGTAGCTATTCTACAAAATGCCTGTGATTCCAAGAGACGTGCCATTGCATGTTCCTGGCGTGTTCCAGGCGTGTTCCAGGCGTGCTCAAGGCGTGTCCCAACTGTAGCTCGGCACACGGCTCTGTATAATTTTCAAAGCAAATTTCCCTGCACTTCTCTCAGTCAGCAGAACTGAATGTAAACAGTCAGTTATTGACTTTACTAAGAATTGTGAATTATGTTAAATTCTCAGTATGTGGTTTTGATTCTAAATACAACTGTGATATTTTGGGTAACAAGCACAAGTCAAAGGAGTCTAACTCACAGGATCTGACCTTAAGAGGTGCAAAAAAAAAACCCACACATTTTAAATAATCATCACAAATCTCATAAATGTCCGAAGGCCTGAAACTCTCTCCAGTAAGTCCACTACACTCAAAGATTTAGTACGTTTTGAATTAACAGCATGGTTTATTTCAATATGCATTTTTTTCCTTGAAGCAACAGAGTAAACATCAGAAAAACAACCACTGCCTAAAGATAGCAGATTCACTGACTCCCTACTGGTGTCCAATACATGACGGGCCAGCAACTATTTGCAAACCTCTGATCTGGGTTGCTTCCAATTGACTCATTGCTGTAATAAGACCAAGGGGTTCCTCTCATCAGAAAGGGCTGCCTTCAGATACTCTATGAAGACTCAGAAGACAGTGTGCTAGGCTCGTGGATGGGAGAAGCTAAGCAGGGGAAAACCAAGGGAACGGCCATGAAGAAATTATCATGTATCATGTATCATGTACCATAAAATCCAGATCAGTGTGACTTTATGAAACTCGAGCATTGTAAACCTGCAGATACATAACAATTGAGTGATTCATGGAAACATCTTGCCTGTAAAGACGGTCTGAAACCTCCTTTAGAAAGGGTGAAACGTTCAACTACAGGGCAAAGCAGCACCACAGGAAACTGCCATGATTGGGGCCACTGGTCTGATTTACACGACCCACTACATATGAATTCATTATATGTTACTGAGTGGAGGGGTATTGTGCTGAACAAGGAGAAACTTGATACATTCTGCCTCAAGTGAAGGGTTTCCACTAGGAGGTTTTGTAATTTATAGTCAGTAAGTGGAACCTCTTTACCTCTCACGTCCTCATCATCAATGGTCGTACTGGCGATCTCGATGGACTCCTACCAAATCACAAACAAAGGACCCATGAAGATGACGGGAAAGCCCAAACAAGCAAAGGGTGACCATTTCTTCATTACTGCTGCTGAGCAGGCCAGTGTATCTAAAGATGTGTGTCTCACCTAAGCAACACTCATTAAAATAATGACTCTTGAGACTAATTTCATTGAGTAGTCATTATTGAAGTTGCTAATATGGAATTGTGGAACCGTGGCAAATCCATCCCACTTTTATCAAAGCATCCCACTGGTCAATTCATACTGGATTAATGGCAATCCAGGTGAACCCCAACCTGTTTACACACTGTAGTCTGTGCTTCACAGAAAAAAACAGCAACCAACCAAGTACACCAACAGTTTTGTAAAGAAATTAGACCCAGACATTTCTTTTACTGAAGATGAACTTACTTTGACACCATCTGATTTTTTACCCAGCAGGTTCTTGGCTACTGTAGAGCAAATAAAAACAGTGTCAATGGCCAAGTGAAAACACATGCACTATATTGATTAGTGGCATCGTCATTCAAGAATTGTTCTGCTTAAGAAACACCAGAGAATAATGCAAACCAAGGTGATGACATCAGTAGGTTTGATATCCAGGCCTGGAGAGTCCATGTTGAAGTGTCTTTGAGCAAGCGGTTAGTAACAGCTAAACTAATATACTGCTATAAAGGTAGTAACTATATTGATCCCCTCACAGGTCCTATATTGATTGCACTCATTGTCATGATTTACAAAAAATGGAAATATTCCCTTTTACTTTATGAAAAAAAAGTCAACTATGACAGGTTACACCCCCATTTTTTTAAAGAAGTCTTCCCTGTCATTGGCCCTGCTGTTCTCGCCATTGTCAACCCATCTCTCATCTCTGGTATCGTTCCTGACCACTCCAAATCCACTAATGTTCACCCTATGTTAAAAAAATAAAAACCTAGTCTTGATCCCACTATTCTAAATAATCTCAGACCTATCTCAAAACTACCATTTGTCTCTAAAATACTAGAATAAGTCATCACCAACCAACTTCTCCATTTTGTAGAAGGTATGTCAGTGATTTCTATCAGAATTTCATCAGAAAGCATGGAAACCAGCCTTTTAAGAGTCACCAATGACATCCTGACGCAAGCCGACCAGGGAGAACACTCCATCCTGATCCCGCTTGATCTAAGCGCTGCATTCGACCCAGTGGATCACTCCATACTTAAAAAGTGCTATATAAATAAAGTTTTACTTAAAGAAGAGCCGCCCTACCTGAGAAGTTGCGAGTTGCAAGCATGGTGGTCAGGATAGCACCCTATGAAGAACAACACACACTGAAAGATAAATGCCGACATCACGGCTGAACAATTATGATTAAGATTTCTAAGAAAAAAACAATAACTATATATTTCAAGAGGACTATTTTGTGCTTCTTCACTGACCTTGAGTTTCCTCCTGGCATTGAATTTCTTCAGGCACTCAACTGTCTCCTGTCTGTGCATCTTGGAGGCCACAGTGGACCGTTGCTGAGGAGACAGTGTGGTGGTGTAAGGAACAGTCACGCACCAACAAAGTTCTGAGCGTCTCTGTCAGGATGTGTAGACACTCACACAGATCCAGGGGTGTTTGAGAACATCTGCGGCAGTTACTCTCTTGGACGGATTTATGGTCAGCAACTTGTTGATCAGGTCTTTAGCTTCTGGTGTTACCGTGTCCCACTCTGGAGAAGGGAACTGTTCCACAAGCAACAGAGGCCCAAATTACACAAAATCACACCAACATGGAGTGAGACGAGTTTCCCTACAGTTGCCTTCTGTAACTTCAGTTTATCATGGAACACATTCCCCTGGCTACATTTAACTGTACACACTCTGTGTGCCAGTTTAAAGCTCACATCATAAGCTCCAGCTTTGATCTGCTGGTAGAGTCTGTGCTGGTCCTCATCCCAGAATGGAGGATATCCCACCAGAAGGATGTACAGGATCACACCTTCACACACACACGCACACACACACACACATCAAATCTTGACAGGGAACATTTTAATATGAAAAATTATGTGATTAATTTACCACAAGGAAATTCTCAAAACAGCATTTTGAAAGAAGCAAAGACAGATTTGTGACATGTTTGTGTTTGTGGTGGAGTGTAATCTGTCTCTCTGATTCTCTGAAGACTCCTGTCATGTGGGTTTTAACAGTGGTGATGATATGGCTTTGATGTTTTTGAATCAGCATATTTGCTTCTTTTCATATTTTACAAAAGTGTCCCAGCCTCTCTGAATGTTGCATTGTGGAAGACATTTCAGACAGAAGTGCTTTTGTTTTCTTCTACGGCTCATATTTTATGAGATAATCTTACCACAGGCCCACATGTCCACTGGCTTCCCATAAGGATCTTTCCTCAGCAACTCTGGGGATAAATATCCTGGTGTCCCGGCAAAACCTGGCATGCACAGACACAGACACAGACACACAGACACATATACCACCATTTCATGAGCTTTTCACTAAATAAGGTTCTGAGATATAGACCACGGGCCATGTTCTGAGGCATTTAATGTCTAATCTGGGGGGACGACAAATAGTGCAATTAGTAATAACACAACAAGAAATTTGAAGTAACCTTCATTCTTTTGTTAAGGTCCTAGATCGTAACACCTTGTCTGATAGAAGCAAGTGGTAAAATCTAACAGAATAATTTCACATGTGATTACTAGAGAGCTTTTCTTTCTAGAAAGTGAGAATTGGAGTAAAGAAACATAAACATATTTTTAATCTATCTTCATCAGGTTACTGGGACTTTAGAAGGCTTACAAACTGAGGGAACTCACATAAATGTTCATTAAATGCACAAAAAAAATCCTTGTGTCTTTTAAACTTCTGACCAAAGAGAACACCTGCAAAGCTTTTAAAAATCATTACCACAAAGTAGCAAAACCCACCAAACCATGCTTGCCGATCCCCTTGGACTTCAATGGCCAGGCCAAAATCTGCCAGTTTAACTGCAGCTCCCTTCAACTTGCTGGCTAAGAGCAGATTCTCTGGCTTGGAGTAAAGAAACATAAACATATCTTTAATCTATCTTCATCAGGTTACTGGGACTTTAGAAGGCTTAAAAACTGAGGGAGCTCACTTAAATGTTCATTAAATGCATCAGAGTCCACTGAGGATGAAAATACACACGGGCATTGTCTCTGTCACTCATCCACACCGCTGATTTGGAATTTTTGGGTGAACATTAACACTTGAATGTCATATTAGTATTTTCCTTCTATGCTCTGCATTGTCTCTTTGGAATGTAAATATTTGGTTAAGTGGTTGGCCATCCATATTAAAGATTGTGGTCGATCACCATTTTTGCAATCCACAGCATCCAAAGTTCAGTAAAGACAAAATCAGAGAGGTCAATAAACTTTAGGCAACAAAATCTCCCAAGTTCAGAGTAAACATAGCTACTTTTATCAACACAGTTTTTGGTTCATCACGGATACAAATGTTGCATGTAATGTAAATAAACACAAGCTAGAAACTGGATGTGAGAGGGCTAGGTGAGCAAGGCAGGACCACCAAGCAGACCCACGCTCATCACTGCAGCTCTCTAGACTCACTGCGCAGTGGGCCATTACAGATGGCAAGGACTGTGATAATTAAAACTGCACTGTCAAGCAAAGGAAATTCTTACATTTCTCTCTCATTAGTACCTCAGTTCATGCTCTGTGGAGTGGAGACTGCAGAGTTCAAACAACACAAATTGAGGGAAATTGCAATACAAAACTACCCACAATGCAACTTGACAAAAAGTTCAAAAATAGTTAAGCTCCCCCTTTGACTACGTATTGTGGTCATACAAATTCCTCTTCCCCAATAGTATTTGTACTGCTGCCCACATTAGCTGTGGCGCTAATTCTGTCTCAGCTTAGAGAGGCAAATTGTCCGGGAAAAAAAAAAAACTTTGGCTATCCAAGTATTAATTATCGGTGGCAATATAATGGGAGTTGTTGTCAGGGCATTTCCATCAAAAATAAATAAAATAATCCACTGGGTTTTCCCATTCTTAGATGCATAAATGCTAAATGCAGTGTATGTTGGGAATAGACAAACACTTACACCAAGCATCCCTTTATAGATAACTAGAAATTCTATTTTCTGGAACATGTGTGCACATGCCCACGTAAACGTCATTCTATAAGTAAAAGGATGAGCTTGGCAGATATCCTTAAGGTTTTTTTCTCCATTCATCCCTGCAGAGGGATTCTAAAATATGTTTGGGCAGTGTCGCAGACAGGAAACCTTCAAATCCTGGTCTGTGTGTCAGTTTTATAGACAAAAAACATCGCATGACTGCATATGTGTGAAATTAAATCTCAATAATACACATTGATTATGGTAAAGGAGTATTCTCCATAATGCCAAAGCTCTGACGCTTTCATGTTTGTTTGGTTGTATTTGTTTTGTCTTTGTGTTTCTACAGTGAGACACAGTGAGCGCCTGGCAACGGCCAATCAGAACACAGACAGATGGGAGCCAGCAAATGCAAAGCACAAGGTTGTTATTGCTGTGAGTATACCTAGCCTCAGACACACCCAGATTAATTTTAATGGCAAATCAGAAGTAAAACACAGTGAGGAAAAAACAAGACCACTGTGAAAGTAGTGTTGAGTTAAATGCACAAAACCAAATCATAATTCTACTATCGACTTCAATAATTTGACAGACTCCTGAGAGATTGTGTGAAGGGAAAAATAATTTTATTCTGCAGAAACATGGAAACTAAAGATTGATCTTAAGACATGGAGGGATCTATATAAAGAGACACTCAAGTAGTATCACAGAAGGTGGGTTTTGGAAGTTTCCCCCAATCCTAAAGCAAAGATTAAACTCTCCTGTCAATCAAAAGTGGTTGTGTCCTTTTTAGAAAAAAAAAAAGACTGGAAAATATTTCAACCTTTTATTTTCTGGGTTTGGTATTGTAATTGAAGGATGTTAGCTTTGTGTTTTTAAATGACAAAACTGCTGCTGTTTTTTATGGGGTTTTTTACGTAATCATTAGAGTGGGGCTCCCTACCTTGAGGTCACGGTGGACCACGCCCATCTGGTGGCAGTGGAGGACAGCTTCCAGGATCTGCTGAATGCAGTGACTGCATGCAAACACCAGGGAGTCAAGGGTTAGTTACAAGCTGCAGGTCACAGATTCAACACTTTCTAACACATTCAGGCCCAATTCTCTGCGCAAGTCTTCACACAGACATTACGTTGGCGTCAGGCTGCCTGGAGGACTCCTGCCTCAGGTGGAGTGAGCAGACAGCTTCAGCAGCTAAAACAGCAGCTGAAACAGGGAGCGATTCTACTTTCTAGAATCTGCTGCATGCAGTGGATGAGTGGAAGAGAGAAAGACCGCATCAAAACCAAAAAAGAGAAAGGGGGTGTAGATACAGTAGATGTCAGATAACTAAGATTCAAGTACAGATTGGACATCATGGAACTGTAGATAGTACAAAAAGGATTTTATGAAATGCACTACATTGGGAAACATGATTAGCCATGTTTTTATTAAGGTGTGAGGTGGCGTTTCAATGCCAGGAAAGAAATTGTTGAAGTGGAGTCATGAGTCAAGTGTACTTCCTTGTGTTCTATAACTCATCAAGGCCAGTCAAACAAAGAAAATATTTTAAAATAAATTTGGATTAAAATCTTAAAAAAGACATGCAATCAAAAAAAGTGTTTACTTTTTTTTTTAAACTTTTTTCTCAAATACAGTAATTTCTTAAAATTGCTCTGACAGTTTCATTTGAGTAACACTGAGGTGCTTATGAAACTATGGTACTGAAACAATGCAGTGCATGATGACAAATTCTGGAAATGAAACTCAAAACCATTTTGTACTTCCAGCAAATGAGTGAAAAACCTGTCCGATTACATTTTATGAAAAATAATTTAAAAAATATATATACACGCATTTAAGGGATGACTGATTAAAACAAATGTTCACACAGTACTATCAACCTGAGCGGAGTTTGGGCTGGATTATTGAATGAAAAATGGAAACGACATTTCGATGAAACACATCGCCTCACACTCTCAGTGGAAAATGGAGTGCACTGTGGCGATGTAGCTACTACATACTTTTGGGTTACACAAGTTCACCAAATGAAAATTCAAAATCTATTTTTTGTATTCTTGTTTTGAGCATAAAATCAAAGCTATGAAAAACAAACCCTTATTTGCTTTTTACATTCGACTTTTTGAACAAATTCTTGAAAGAAAGAACAACAGTTTATTTCTTTCTTATTTCTCAACGTTTGAAATGTTATCTTGTCTATTAAGGTTGCATCAACGAATAAAGGGTTTTGATCCTTCATATTCAAAGTGTTCCACTTTCAGGAAATCGGCTTGCAAGCATTAACAACCTTATACATGATGTACAGCCTGACTCACCTAGCATCGGCTTCGCTGTAGTACTCCCTGGCAACAATATCCTCAAACAGTTCTCCACCGGTAACTCTGAAGAAGAAAGAGTCAACATACTTTATAAACACAAACAAAGGCAGATAAGGTCAGAGAATGCCACCCATCAGCAAAAAGACAAGGCTGAAGGGATTTAAGACCGTAATACAATGAAGAGAATGGTTTTAAATACTGAGGACCCACAGGGTTGGGTCACCCATCGTCTATACACAACTGGAAAGAAAAACGTTTGCATTGCAAACTCTTCTTGTCTTGTAACCAGAGGGTTACTAGTTCAGTTCCCTGGTCTGGAGAGTTAATGTTAAAGTGTCCTTGAGCAAGACACTGAACCCATCACTGCTGATGAGCAGGATGGCACCTGGTCATCTATGAATCTGAGAGTGAATGGGTGAATTAGCTAATATGTAGATTGCGCACTCTCACAGTGCCTCTCACATTGGGAAACCATCTGAGAACTTAAAATAATAGATTGCACCACTTGAAAGAAAGAATGTACAACTTACAAGTCAAAGACCAGATAGTGGAATCCTTCTTCTGATATGCTGTCATGGAGCCTCACTGTGAGGGAAGCAGAAGAGCAGTAAGACTGAAAACTTAATGTCATTAAAGTTACAGAAATCAAATGTATTGTGTTGGGACATCTGCCGCACTGCAGCAAAAGTTAAAATTATCATCACTTCATTAACCACAAATTCCGGATGCTCCTTTCCCTTCTGTGCTCCTCTCTATCTAATACGATGTTCAGTGCTAAACTAACTCCACAGTTCTGTCTCCTTTCTTTTCCTCATATACAGTTCTGACTTTAAATAGATTAGATTAGTTTAGTTAATGCATTTATTGTCCCACAACGGGGACATTTGAATTAAAAGTGCACTCAGCAAACAATAAATAAAATAAGAAAGCTAAACCAGCATAGTTAACAGTGCGGATTGTACAATCTGGACTGCAGTAAGGAGGAAAAATCTATAGTGCAGTGTATCCTTTGGAGGTTAGACTGATAGTCCAGGATGGATCCCAGCTTTGCCAGTCCCCCCCTATACCCTACCTCCCCCACAGAGGCCATACATCAGTCCAGAAAAGGCAGGACTACCTTTGTTCAGCTCCTTCCTCTTTCTCTCCAAGATGCTGTTGCTCCAGCAGCCCCTGCCATAGAAGATGGCTGATGACACCATGGAGTCATTAAGAGGTTCCTCAGGAGCGCTCCCTTCACTTTAGAAGGCTAGTCTCTTCAGGATTTAGAGCTTACTTCAGGTTACTTTAGAGCTTACTTCAGGCCAACAATCAGAGTTGTCCAAGAACTTCTGCAAAACAGAGCTGGCAGTGTTGTATATGAAGTTTGTACTGTAAAGAGTGGAGGATGGAAGAGGGGTCAGAGGCGCTCACAAACTGTGTCCGTTTCATGAAGTAGTTCAGGATCCAAGCTGCTAGCTAATGGTCCATTCCTGTTTTCTCCAGTTTGAGATTTCTCAAATAATGATGATTCACAGTGCTGCTGGGCTTCTCCAGGCATCAGATGTTAGACAGGTAGGTGAATGACAGTGGGTCCATGGAGGGGTCTACCAAAAGGCAGATATGTCCCAGGACCAGTTCTCTAATGTCTTTAAATGGGATTGAGCTTCTAGAGTCTTTCAGGTGTGCTGAATCGGGTACCAGTACCACGCAGGAGACCATCCAAAGCTGTGGCTTTAACCTTAACATGAGGCTTAAGTTGAAGACACCATCAATCATTCCAAACAGTTATCCTGTGCAGGATTTCGGCCTGCTTCCTTCTTTGCCTTTAACTTAAACTCTTTTTGCAATACCCAAAAGCATCAGTCAAGTGTGAGGCGCATTCCATATGGATCCACACACTTGCATGGTGGTCACTTCTCTGGAGCTACGTTGGCAGTAGATGTTCATCAATATCCACATCACTCTTGCATGTCTCTTTGTACGTCTCTTGGTGTCTCTTTGGAGCTTGTATCTGTAACACCTTTTTTGGAGAAACCCTCACCCAAATGCAACAAACTGAGCATTTGTTTACCTGCTCACTTGTCAGTGAGGTCACAATATAGACTTGTAAGACAGATGTACTGTACAGGAATAGTCAGAGCAGGGTCACTGACTATGGCTTTTTGGAGTGAAGGGGACACTCCTGAGGCCCTTATATGACTCTGGGTGCATCAGTCATCCTCTACTCTATGATATGATTTCCTGGACCACCAGCAGCACGGAGAGGGAGTGAAGGAGGGCTAGAGAAAATCATCAGGAAGTCCTTTGCCCCATCTCTTTTTGGCTGTATATGTGCTTTAGACTTCTGTGTACCGCCCTGCGGTTGTGGCATATGATGCGTTTGCACTACATAGTACTAGCTCTACTCTACTCGGCAAATGGCATGTTTTCACAATAAAAGAGTACCTGGTAAAGTTCTATCCTGTCCACATCGGGCCCAGAAAGTACAATATAGTGTCTTAGAGCCCACTGAATGGTCACTGCAAAATTACAGCATCAATGCAGAACAGGCCCAGAATAGATCCCTAACTGAGAAATGCATGTTTCATGTCACTAAATGCAACTGTAGCGTTTTTCAGGCGAGAATATAGTTGTTTAGATTTCAAATCTGCCATTATTATCACAGTGGGACTGATAGAAAGAAAAAAAAATCTATCCTGTGTTATCAGAGAACGCTGCGGCATATCTGCTACTGTGTGCATGGTGGTCACAGCTGCTGGAACAATAAGCAAACAGCAGCATTCAAGCTCTCATGGCTCACTTTCATCAAAGGTATTCCTTCAGAGAAGCCCACAGTTCTGTCCACTGTCTGCTGCCGGGATTCTGTCAACCAAGTTCACAACGAATGCGATAAATGCGAATGTCAGTACAACAAATATGATGCAGCACTGTAAAACTGGTGTTTCTTGCAGTGACATCGCCCTGATTGCATTCGCCTTCAAACATGGTAAATAGCAACTGTGTCCACATCATGTTGAAGATGATGTCTTTGTTGTGTCTGGCCACGTTAGAGTGGACTTAAGGGGCGGGGCATTGGAAACAGTTGGACGCAGCTGGCCAATCACAACAGCGTGTGCTGTTCTAAGGCAGAGCCATGGATGACCAGAATCCCCGGCAGAACAGACAGTTCAGTTTGAGTGTCAAAAGGCTAGTTTTCGAAGGGTTTTGTACGAGCTGGACAGCTCTACCAGGGAGCTCGTCACCAAGGAAAAAACCTGCTGAGGTATGTTGTTGGACCACCATAATCAAAAAATTGCTGAAAAGGCCACAAAATGCCCTCTTTAAGACTTAACCAATGTTGTGATGCTTGAGCAGGCGGCAGATCCTGGCCTCTCGTTCCAGCTTCTGGTGATCTAAAGAGACAGATTACACATTTTTATAATTTCACATGACTACAATGAAGAGCTCAAAGAAAAAAAATCTCAATCCTGTGAAACTAATCACCATTGCGTACAGGCTGGCTGTAAAGTGTACGTCAATTCTTAAAGATGAAGGTTTAATGCAAACGGCTGGTCAGTACAAACAGTTGTGACTACTTTAAAATTATGAAATTAACAAACAAGGTAAAACAATGGATTGTCTTATTTTAGCCTCCTGGCTGGAGGCAAGAAGCAATTTGTTAATAATAATAATAATAATAATAATAATAATAATCCATTTATTTTGTAGAGTGCTTTTCTTAAAACTCAAAGACACTTAACATATTTCAGTTTAAAGACAGTGAAATAAATAACAAACAAACAAATAAAACAACACAATGAAACATAGCATAATAAAACAACTAATAAAAGAACACAGTGAGACATGGAACAATAAAACAAAGTAACGGAGGTAGGTTTTTCAGGGATTGAAAGCTATTGTAAAAAGGTGAGTCTTGAGCTGGGATTTGAAGGTGTGGAGGTCCGGACCGTTACGGAGGTGGATGGGAAGGGAGTTCCAGAGGGAGGGGGCGGCGATGGAGAAGGCTCTGTCTCCCCAGGTCCGGTGTTTGGTCTGCTGTGGTGGGGAGAGAAGGTTGCCATGGGAGGAGCGGAGGTTGNNNGAGGAGGAGCACTTTGTAGTGGATGCGGTGGTGGACCGGGAGCCAATGGAGGTTTTGGAGGATGGCGGTGATGTGGTGGCGGGATGGGGTTCTGGTGAGCAGGCGGGCGGCAGAGTTCTGGATGTGCTGGAGTTTGTGGATGAGTTTGGAGGGGGCGCCGTAGAGGATGCTGTTGCAGTCGTCCAGGCGTGAGGTGATGAATGCGTGTATGAGGGGAGTGACGGGCGGAGACGGGCAATGTTCTTGAGGTGGAAGAATGCGGTCCTTGTGATATGGCTGATGTAGTGATGGAAGCTGAGGTTGGGGTCGAGGAAGACTCCGAGGTTGCGGGCGGGAGGAGAGGGGAGCAGGGTGGAGTCATCTATAGTGAGGCGGAAACTGTTGGCGGGGCTGGTGAGGTGTTATGGTCCGACGATGAGCATGACCGATTTATTGCAGTTCAGTTGTAGGAAGTTTGCGTGCATCCAGGTTTTGGGTGGTGATGATAAACTGCACATCATCGGCATAACAGTGGTATTGGAGACCGTGTCGGCGGATGATGTGACCAAGGGGGAGCAGGTAGATGGAGAATAGGAGGGGTCCGGGAACTGAGCCCTGGGGGACACCATGGAGCAGAGGGGCGGTGGGGGAGGAGAAGTTGTTGATGCTGATGAATCGTTGTCTGTTGGAGAGGTAGGAGGAGAGCCAGGATAGAGCGGTGCCGGTTATTTTGAGGGTGGTTTCTAGGCGGGAGAGGAGGATGCTGTGGCTGATGGTGTCGAAGGCTGCTGTGAGGTCGAGGAGGATGAGTATGTTGAGCTTGCCGGCGTCTGCGGAGAGGAGGAGGTCGTTTGTGATTTTGATTAGGGCCATTTCGGTGCTGTGGTGTTGACGGAATCCTGATTGGAGTGGTTCGTGTAGGTTATTGGAGGAGAGGTGGTTTTTGATCTGGGTGGCGACGGCACGTTCCAGGATTTGGGAAAGGAAGGGGAGGCTGGAGATGGGTCGGAAGTTGTTTATATCGTCCGGGTTGAGACCGGGTTTTTTTAGGATGGGAGTGATGGAAGCCAGTTTGAGAGGTTGGGGGACGGAGCCGGAGCTGAGGGAGGAGTTGATTATTGCTGTGATGAGGGGAGAGATTGTTGGCAGGCAGTCCTTGACAAGCTTTGATGGGATGTGGTCGAGGGTGCAGGTGGATGTTTTCATGCCAGCCATGAGAAGAGGCAGGAGGGCGGATGACACGGGCGAGAACTGGGATAGTGGCTGGATGAAGGTGGAGGGGGTGGGGTCAGGGAGGGGGCTGGGGTGGGTGGGGAGGCAGCTGTGGATGTTGTTGATTTTGTCTTGGATGGATGTGGATTGGTTGTATGACATTACTATGAAGCAGAAATTCTGTCCCAGCGTGACTTACTTCTACCAACCCAAATCTAAAACTATAACCACATTGTTCATCAAAAGAAAAGGTCACTCACCCCTGGCAGAAAGTTTCTTGGTATCGATAATTTTTGCAGCATATTCTTGTCCTATGGAATTCTTAATGCACTTCTTCACCACTGAGAAAGCCCCCCTACAGAAGACAAAGATTTTTGCCATCAGTCACCACATAGAATGTGTTGTAACAAGAACATTTTTCGGCACAGACAGTGTGAAGGCCCCTATTCATCACAACAATCTTGTCTCAGCAAAGGGTGCAGTGACCTTTGGGTCTTGAGGTCAGCTAAGAAACGTATTTTTTTGCTAGATGCTTCTGTAACAGCATTGGAGCATTGGAAATATATGAAAACAGATGAGACATTCTAGATTGTGAGATATTACTTACAGACTTTCATCAATAACTGGTGATGATTTGATGATTTTACACATTCCATCATATCTTGTCTTGTGTCGATGTCAACACTTTCACTTCCATTAGGGCCACAATCTCCACTGATCAAACACTTGGCACAAACAACTAAGTAGGTGTCTTGCAGAGGCTCCTGCAGCGAGCTAGCCAAAAGAAACACCTTCCTCATGTAGTGTCATGTTGCAGACAATCAGCATGCCTGATACTAGTCTCCCTTTCATATTTTGTTGTCAAGTTGAGATCCCCGGTGGGCCTACTTGGAGTCAACTCAATTAATCTAATGGATTCTTTCCCTGGAGCCATTGTTGTTACATTTGAAGAAAGTAGTTTGGCCTTACCTGTCTGACAAAGTAAGTCATTGTTTGAAAACAAGTTCTGCTAAGTTTTGGGTAGTGATCAGTTTTTACCTTCCCAGGTACAGTTTACCCATGATCTCAGTTGTACTAATGTGCCTTCCCCCATTCTGACATTTTTTTAGTTTTTTTGTATACCATGACTGTCATTTGAGTCAGGAAGCAGCCGGTTTATCTACCGTCTATTATTATTTTGATGTAGAGCAGGGTTTCCCCTACCTTCACTTTCTGTGTTCTGCCTAAAGCGGAACATGACAACAGCACTATAAAGTAAAACAGCCTCCAGCGCCCCAGAGGATTTTCTGCCACACCTAGAAAAGTCATTTTGATAAATGCTGCAGGGCCATGTTCTTGTAATACCTAAAGAATTAAAGGATTTGATTCACATAATGCATCCACTGACTGTTATTTTGGGGCACTTGTAAGGAAACTTCTAGGTCCAGATTAGCAAAAGAGCCATCTGGATGTTTTAGGCTTACATCATTTGGAGTCCTGTGAACCGATTTTGATCCAGCCAAGGTGTCCACATGTATTTCAGTAAAGCAGACACATGCACTTTCTGAGGTTTACAGGGAGCCAGATACAACCTGTCCAAAGTAATTAGACAAGCCAACGGGCATTATACACTGAACATGGAGGAGCTTTAGACCACTGTATATTCCTGGCAAATATTTTAAAGTTCTAACACATTACAGAGTAACAGCAGAAGCGCTTGGGGGCCATAACCAGCAAAATCAGACGTTCCCTTCAGCATTTTCTTATTAATGTCTTTCATTCGGGAATTGGTTTCACAGTCAGTTCACAATCACAATCATCATGAACCATCCCCCCAAAAAATTGGATAGTCACAACACACATAAAAAGGAATCAACCCAATCTACAATTGGCTATCAACAGAGCCAAGTCTGTGATGATGCAGTCACGCCGCATTGAAGCGGTAAGACAATGCTATGCTAGAGGTATGCAGCTAACCAAACCAAGCGATATAGAGTTGGAAGTGTGGAGAGATAGCTGCACCGCTCAGGACAGGAAAACCCTCCAGCATGGGACTGAAAGTGCATATTTCATCTCTGGAGCAACCATCCACAGAGCTCAGGATATTAACACCACCAGGGTTATCAGCAGGGCCCTCTATACAATATTAAGACACATCCACAAAACGGCTGCCACCAGGGAGACGATAGCAGAGCGGGAAATCACTGCACACAAGACTCACAGATGTCTTCTTTCCTGGAACAATGCGCAAAATAAGAATTTCAGGGCATGATTTCATTCTCTTTTTACTGCGTATAATGATCCCTGTGAATAACAAACGTAAGAAATTAAACATTTTTCGCTTTCTGTTCACCGGTTGTCTGGGTGGAGGGAGCAAATCGCAGGCATTCAAATTAACATATCCGATTTTACATACACGCCCAAGGCAAGGTGTGTGAGCGTGTGTGTGAGTGTGTGTGTGTGTGTGTGTGTGAGTGTGAGTGTGTGTCAAATAAAAATGTTACTCCTGTTTTTTTTCTTAGCTGCATGCTGCTCTATTCTTCCAGTTCCATGACGGAAATCAGATGAAAATAATCTTAATAACTGGCGACAGAAATCAGAGAGTGATGTTACTTCTACAGCTGTTTTCAGTGATTTGGCAAGGACTACAAAAACAATTAAAAAAAACCTGAACAGAGATTGTTGGTAGGGTTTGACAATGACTAACAGACCCCCCGCCTATCGTGGTTTGTGCTCGGCCTTAATAGTCACTTACAAGAGGCCCTACTACTACTACTAATGATGATGATGATGATGATGAGGGAAGCAACGCAAAGAATTCTTGCACTCCACATTGTCCTGCCCCTTTCAAATCCAGCACCAATCAGAGCACATTTGATGTTGCGATATATTATATATAAACATTCTTCACCACTAAAGAAGTGTAACACAGTGATTAAATGTGTTGTTGTTGTTGTTGTTGTTGTTGATGTTGATGTTGATGTTGTTGATGTTGATGTTGATGTTGATGGTGCTCCCTCTCGGTGCGGTGACGCGGCGCGGTGTCCTGGCGGTCCCGGGCGCGGCGCGCAGGTATGCGGCGGAGGGCGCGGGGCTTTGCTCGAGGGTTGGCGGCAGTAGTCGCCGCGGGGAGCTGCTAAAGTTTGACGAGCTCTCACGTGAATAAAAGAAGTGGAAAAACTTACTTCCCCAGCTCTTCGCACAGCTGATAGTCGTCCGTGAAGCGAGTGCAGGTGGTTGCAGCCATGTTCAGGTGAGCAGCACGGGATCCGAATCCTTCCTCAGGTGCGGGTTTCCTCAGGTGCGGGTTTCCTCAGGTGCGGGTTTCCTCAGGTGCGTGTTTGGGGGTGGGGGGGGGGGGGGGGGGTTGAAGGAGTCCCGAAGGCGACGACAGATCGGCGTCTCTCGCTCAGGTCATTGGACGCGACCTGCTGTAGTATTTGCTCCACACGTTTGGTTTCCTCCTCCACTCACTCACACTTCTGTCGGACTGTTTGGAAAAGTGCACGCGTGTGGTTTCGCACCTCCGGTCTTCCGACTTCAAAATAAAAAGACACCGGAAGCGAATTTTATATTTATTGCTAAGAGAAAAGCGCTGTTTCCATCCAAAGCGACATATTTTAGAGATGTCTGAAATGAAATAAAATAAAAAGCCATATCCGAATATCCCTTTTTACACGAATGCTGACTTTTTTCCTGAATCGAGACAGCGACTTTACTTCCTGATTTTTAATTTTGGACAAAGTGATCAATCCAGGTGTGTGTGTGTGTGTGTGTGTGTGTGTGTGTGTGTGTGTGTGTGTGTGTGAGACCGCAGCAGTCCCAAGTAGCAGTGGTGGAGCTATAGGGGGGGCTCCCAGGGAGACCACCAACAACGCTTTTGCACCAGGGCCCTTGGTGCACTGCACAGCTGGATTGATCAGTCGGTCCAATAATAATACCTCGGCAAGTCATGGAAGCAGTGGGGCTGTTCGTGAGGCCCAACTGCACAAATTTAGAGAGCACATTTTACTGAAGAAATATTACACGCGCCGAAACAGCAGTTGTGCTTCAGAAATAATATTTCGGTAATTCCTTGAGTTTCCATAGACCCAAAGATATTTTTGTGCGGTGACATGGACACAGGTATTTTTGATTATCCATGCAAATGAGGTGTATTAAAAAAAACAGACAGACAGAAATTCATCCCACCTGGACATCAGAGGGAATTTGAAAAAAAATCCACCATGACGCTTTTGCATATTTTACCACACGGTGGCGATGTTGAGCGATAAAATCTATAGTATGACTCGAGGGACATCACTATTTAACCGGGTTTCTGTTTAAGACATGCAAATTAAGATAATAAAAATTATTTTACAAAAACACTGTTACACACATTGAAAAGCGAAATCCATATTTTTTTATTCACCCAAACGTCTTAGTGTGTGGTATGTTTCTTATTAATGGGAGAGAAATCATATTGTTTGCAAATACCACATGTGCTACATCGAGCAATGATTGTTGTTAATTTCCTGAAATGTTTCCTGAAATTGTAGCTCTCAAACATCCTATGGTCCGATTGCTGAGTAATAAAACCAGGAATGTGGAAAACATTACTGAGGGGATGATATGCAGCTGGCCGATCCGGCTGAGCTTCACGTCCGCAAATCAGCAGAATGTTAGGCAGCGTGTTATTCCATATGAACATGTGTCGGAATGACAGATGCAGAAGATTCCCCTCCTTAAATATGAGTAGTGAGGGGATGATATGGAGAACCTGGGTAAAATGTTTCTGATGTTTTTTTTGACAGTGAAAGGATTAGGTTAGTTTAGCCACTTGCTCCCAGAGAACTCACTGGCCCTGGGGAGGTTTGTGAAAGGAAACAGCTGAAAACTAATAAGTGGATAGTTTGTGAGCCGTTTAGAAACAAAAAGGTTCACCGAGTCATCTGCGAGTCATTGAATGTCTTAAACCATCCAATGGCAGCTGAAGTCGACATTTTAAGGTGTTTTTGTAAGGCGTTTCCATGTCAGGCAGCAAAAGAGATGCAACTTTCGCTTCTTCTTGTTGACAGAATTATGGCTGCAATAAAACATTAACGCCCACAAAACATCTTACATTCATATGAGAGCCTGTTCCTCGGCCAGACATTATCTATAAGCAGTAACAAAATCTATTATTCCGAAGTTCAGGCAGATTGACTGATGTTTAAATCCACAACCACCTCACACATCTGGTAACTTATCTATCGAGCTTTAACTCTATACAGTACCCCTGAGGCATGCAACAGAAACCCGACAAATAAACATTCTTAAATGTCATTGATATGGACGTGAGGACCTGCCAGTAGTGTTTAGTGAGTGGACCTAGTCTTTATTTTCATGAGGTATTTAGAAAAATTCCATCTGCTTGATTCATTACATTGACAAAATTGATACATGTTGAAATGCGAGTCTGAAATAAGAAGTCCCTGAGAAAAAATATACTTTCACGAATTGGGTTGCTTATTCTACAACCCTAGTCTTCACCTTTCTGCTCTTTGGTCTCTTTTTCCACTTCCTTTTACTTATATGGATGGTGAACAGATTATTTGTTCTGTCATCGTCCTCCTGCTTTTCCTTCTCATCTTTGTACCACGGTCCCCACACGCCGCCATTGTACTGGGGGTTGGAGCGCAGGTCTTTGGCTGGGTAGCGTACTGGAACTGCAGTCTTGTTGTATTGTGCAAGACGCATCAGCATCTTCTTCACGATGTGCGGGTAGCGCTGCGACAAGTCCACTCTTTCGTAGGGGTCAGCGGTTATGTTGAACAGCCATATGGACTTACCCCGCTCCCAATGGACACGTTCGTTATGCCAACGGTTGGCCAGCCACTGGTTAGAGAATGTCTGTGGGGGCACCCAGTCACTGTAACCAGGAACACCCGTTAGGAGCTTCCAATGACCCACTCGGAGGGCCGCCTGGATGGCCGTGTTCCATAAGCCATACCCGGCTTTCCATGAACCATTTTTAGCCTTAATGTAGATTGGATCAATATTATGAAGAATGTCCTGGCGAGGGGAGGGGCGGCCTTCACTGATCGCCTCCCATACGTCGTACCCATCCAGATTCATGTCTTCATCCAACGTCCCTTCGCCCAGTGTAACCAATGTGGGGAACCAATCAGTGATGTGGACCAAAGATCGGCATTTGGTCCCTTTGTTAACCAACAGGGGACTGTGAACAAAGCCCACCGCCCTGATGCCCCCCTCCCAGTATGTAGCCTTACTCCCCCGCAGAGGCCAATTGCTGCCACCTGCTAATGGCTGCCCCCCATTATCTGAGGAGTACACCAGGACTGTATTGTCATAGTAACCGTAGTGTTTCAGTGCTAATGTGAGGTTATTGATTGCTTCATCCAAGCAGGAAACCATTGCTGCATATTTCCGTCTGTGCAGGTTTGGAATTTCCTTGTATCTTTCAAGGTAGAGGGCAGGAACTTGCAGTGGGGAATGAACAGCCTGATAGGCTAAATAGAGGAACAATGGCCTGCGAGGGTTGTGATTGGCTAAGATACTGATAGCCTTTCGAGTAAACATCACAGTTGAATACAAGCCGTGGTCCTGCTCCCAGGCGGCCTCCTCCCCTTCATATAAATCATAGCCGCACATGCCAGGCCCTTCACATTTATAGTGACTGTAATAATCCCCACTTCCGAGCAAGGAGCCAAAGAAACTGTCGAAGCCACGCTGGGTGGGCAAGCACCCACGCTTGTAGAAGCCCAGGTGCCACTTGCCCACCATGTGTGTGGAGTATCCCGCTTGCTTGAGCTTCTGGGGAAGGGTGATATTTTCCAGTGGTAAGCAGTTTGGCTGGGTCGCTCGGATGATGGAGTGCTGAAGGCCCGTGTGGATCTGATACCTAAAAAAAAAAAGATATCATCTCATCAGGGACGGAAATCATGGGACTGCCATCTCCACATATAGCAGCAAATGCTAAATGTATCTGTCACGATCAAAGCAATGCAGCACACACCATTATTCTATGCCAAAGTGTTGATTATTACTCAATTATAATTAACAAATCCAAAATTGTTTAGGGCACCCTAGGTAATTTGTATATCAAAAGGTGCAGGTCAAGCTTGTCAGAATCTTACTTTTGGTGACATTAAGAAGTCATCGTGCTTACCAGAGTGCAAGAGGCAGAGAATTTCTGAATTTCTTTTCTTAAATTGTAGTATCAACTATATTATTTGCTTTACAAACACAATAAAATGTTAGGAAAACATTTGGTTACATAAAACGTGCCTGTCTAACCTGAAACACACATTGCAACTGACAGGAGCTATACAGTATTTTACCACTGGATGTCTCTGTGAGCGAGTTTCGCTTTCGCCTTGGCAGCTCGTAGGTTCTCCATACCGAAGCAGGGTGGAGTCGAGGCTTCTGTCTCTCTTTCTTAGAATTTCATTTTGACTTTGGAGAGTTTTTGTCCACGAGCTACGCCGTGCTAGCATCCATTCATGTGTACTAACATGAGCGTGCAGCCCAGTCGGCCACCAAAACAGAGGAGCTCAGATATCAACAAACACTAGGGCTAAGGTATCAAATATTAGCGCATCTTTAATCTCCCCTAAATCCATTGTTAAAATTCTCTGGATTTTGTTTAAAAAAATCGATATATGTATCGATATATTATTTTTCTGTCTTAAACGTCCTCTATTAAACAATTTGGACATTTCATTGATTGACCAGCTGACCAGCCTCGTAGTTTGTTGCCAGTGATGGACTGAGACGCCAATCTCTCCCAGCTGACACTTGGGGCAAAATGTAGAACTTCTCTTCTATATTCAACTCCTTATTTCATGCTAATTCTGGCTACGAATTGAACTTAAACAATAGAGTTACTGCTTCTAAATAAATTGATTTGTTAAGCTTATAATCTCCCATTTGAACTTGCAACGCGTGGTTTCCCTTACCTACATGTTGCTAACTATGATCTGTGATGATAATGTGCAGAGGAAAACACTCCTGACTTATTTCAGGCTCCACCTAATTTCCTCCAACAAAGGCGTTTTTGCAAATACTGATAGCACTGTCTCAGAACTGGGCCAGCCCTCCCAGTCACGTTGCCCATTTGAACCGTCTCAACCTTATTAGTCCATCCTCAGCCGAGACTTAACCATAAATCTTTAGAAGGCCTTATCATGAAGATTTCTCATCTGGCCTGCGAGTAACGACAGCCAGTTCTATTTGCAAGGATTGACCGTCCTCCCGAGCCTTATTCAGAAAAATGGACTGAATTCCCAGACTTCCAGTTTAGTCCACAGAACACATTCAAAAAATAGGTGTACTCTAAACACACAACAGAGGAACCCACACAATTCCTCTGCTCTGGTCTTGTGGTATCTCGCCAGTGTGAGAATGTGGTGTACGAATTCCACTAAGTGTGACATCAGCCATGTTTTTGGCCTAAATCTGCATGTTAGCAGAACACACGCCGTTCAGATGAACATCCTAACACGCTCTCATGGACTGGCAGAGAAAGTCGAGTTTGCGTGCATGGCCACCAGGTCTTCTGTAAAAGACAGCTGGTGGACACGTGCAGCAGAATTTCTGAGTACATTCACCGGAGTGCGTGCATGCAAACACGCCTGCAAACACGCTTGAAAAAACATTGAAGTGGACATTTAGGCAAAACATCATGGGTTAGTTGACAGTGTTTTGTAATGTCTACTGCTCTTTTTACATTTTGAGTCCTCAGCAATGGAACTCCTTTAACTGCACGGTGGGGAGTAGAAAATGAGTGAGTCCTCTATTCGAGGATAAACTATTCTCCGATTTAGTGCTTTACTTTGTTCACTGGCATGATGTGATGCACAACGCTCTCATGGCTGAGAGTGCAGTAGATGGGATCTCCAATGAAACCGAGTGCTGCCTCATAAAAACCCTCTCACGTGTGGATGTAGACGATGTCCAGGCCGATGTGGATGGACCAAAGAGTTTTCCCCTCTGGATCAAAGTTTTAGTCCGGCGGTCGGCCGTGATGATGATGAGTTCCCGCACAAACACGGGAAGAGAGCGCTGCAGGAGCTCACCCGCTTTGCTTTCAGCTGACTGCAGACATTCCAAGCAGGTTTACCATCTCTGACAAATCATGCATGAGCCGACCCCCCCCCC
>CAESWR010000336.1:230484-252221 GCA_903171835.1 Mullus surmuletus
ATGAGGGAGGAGGAGGAGGACGGACGTTGCTCTCCGTGTCGACAGTTTGAATGTGTTTCGCAGCACGAGGTGCGACACACAATGCAGGCGCAAAGGAAAGCTGCTGCCGTGACGTCACGGCCTCGACCTGCATTAAATTATACATTTCAAAACTCGACGCCATTTTGCTTTGAAAAAAAACCCACACGTTGACCTGTAAAAAAAATAAAATAAATGTGGTGTGTGTGTGTGTTGAGATGGTTGTAAGGTGGGCAGAGACGTTGTTCTGGACCACAGGAAGTCGTCACAGGTGTTCAACAGCTGACTCACTGAAGTTCTCTCCCCTCCTCCAGCCTTTGGCATCAACAGCATCTTGTACCAGCGGGGCATCTATCCTCCAGAGACCTTCACCAGAGTCACACACTACGACATGAGCCTCCAACTCACCGCGGACTCCGATCTGAAGAACTACCTCACCAGCGTGGTGTCCAAGCTCAAAGGTTAGGACTCTCCACTTCCTGCTTTGTTATCTTGTCCAAGTGTAAATGTGTCAGCTGCTCCATATTTTTCTCCACCGTGTCAGCTGGTGACTTGATGCTGGTGGATCAGGCTCGTTCCTCGCCAGATCGCTTTTTTACAGGCTGCTTGGAGCATCCACAACAATTATCTGACAGGTTTTTGAACACATTTGCTGCCAAGATCCAGTCATTGGGGTCACGTAGGCAGATAATAGCTTTGAATCTTGACAATAACATGACTGACATTTCCCCAAAGTTTGTGATTTTAGGAGAAAGCCATTTGATGAAGTGCCCTTGATTTCTGCACAACAAAGAATCTGATTGAGATTTTTCCTTCAAAATAATCTGTTGAAGAGGGACTGTTGCACTCCCATTCATTGTCAGAAATGTTCCTGCTTCCTGTTTCCCATTTGAATTCTACAGAAGTATTGTACTCCCGCCTCTTCTTCAACTGATACACAGTAAATGTATATTTTATTGGGTTATAGATTCACAATATGGCTTTAAATATTCATGAAATTCTCTCGTACATAGGAATTTACCCCATAAACCTGGGGAGTCTGCAACTTCCTGGGTAACCAAGCGGTCAGATAATCGCAATATTATTCACAATAATTCCAGTAGGTCGTTTTCATCAGGTCCTGCAGCCAGAGTTATGTTTGAATGTGGGGATCAATTGAAATAGATGTGCTTTTTTAGTGTGTAGTCTTGTCATTCATTCAAACATATCTTAATATCTGAAATTAAAGTCAAATTTCTTTCTTGGCTCTGATGTTGACATTAGAAAGATATTAAATTATCCTCAAGGAAATCCAAGCAGAATTAGATAACCACAGTTAATATAAACATTTGTACGATCTGAGTTCACGTATCTCTATCAGTCGCGTGTAAAGGAAAGCAGTAAATAGCCACGGCCTCCAGTGTCAGTCAGACACTATTGGCTTGCCTTGATGCTGATGTAGGTTCTATATTTTGACAGTATAATATTTAATTGTCATTATTTGACATTGATGACACGGTACGCAGTAATGAGAAGTAAAGCATTGAGTATGAAAATATGTTTCTGATATACCTACGTTTGATGGACACACACTTTGTTGAACGAGGTCCGTCTCCAGCCAGTGACTGTGTGTGTTGTTGCTTGTGTGTTGCAGAGTGGCTGTTTGAGTGCACTGTGCAGAAGCTGGTGTTGGTGATCACATGTCTGGAGACCAACGAAGTGCTGGAGAGATGGCAGTTTGACATCGAGTGTGACAAATCGGCTAAGGAGAGCAGGTGGGCTTGTGTGTCCTTGAAAAGCTTTTGGACAAATTTATGCATGTTAGTTTGAAATATTGTTGTAAAGCACTGATTGGGATTAGGCAATTAATTACGTTACTCAATTTAATTTAAACAAATTCAAATTATTGATATAAAATCTCAAACCCCTCACATGAAATATCTTTAATCTGCCTGACCTTGATATGAACTTTAAGGCATGCCTCATTAACGTCACAGAACCTCTGTATTCATTCGGGTGTGGCAGCAGCCTCCTTCCAGTCTTTTATTTTAAAGAGCAGCAGATACAAAAACTGATACAAATAAAGATGGATTAATGATTCTTAGATGCAATATTCTAAAATATCATGCATCAGAATATGGTACAACGGTACTGCGTGTTTGTTTATTAGCTTTGTGCTCGTGATGGCAGCAGGTGGCAGTCATGGCCTCTCCATTCACACAGTTTGAGCAGTTCTCCATCATATCAAATCATATGTGTCTTCGCGTGCGTGTGTGTGTGTGTGTGTGTGGTACCCTCAGATTTACATGTTTGGGGAGTGTGTGTCAATTTTATGGATGTGTCTGTGCGAATGTTTGGCTTTTCAGGCAGGGTCCCGTTGGGGGAGGCAGCTCATGATGTCACTGACTCATGGGCTCGGTGTGTGTTTGTGCTCATTTGTGTTGGCATGTTCTGCTCCCCAGTGCTCCCAGAGAGAAGTCCATCAAGACAATTCAGGATGAGATTCGCTCTGTCATCAGGCAGATAACGGCCACAGTCACGTTCCTGCCACTGTTGGAGACACCATGTGAGTAAACCCCCCCCCCAGTCCCCCAAAAACAAAACCACCACCATGACTTCTCTGTTATGGTCAGATTGCTGCTCAGTTTAACTCATACAAGTGTCGTCGTTGTTACAGGTGCATTTGACCTTCTGGTGTACACGGACAAAGACCTGGTGGTCCCAGAGAAGTGGGAGGAGTCTGGTCCACAGATTATCGACCAATCAGAAGAGGTGCGTTTGCGTTCCTTCACCACCTCCATCCATAAGGTCAACAGCATGGTGGCCTACAAGAGGACGGACTCGGTTTAAAGTTCTAAACTTTTGACTCCCTCTGAAGCCTGCAAGTTTTACACAGCACCCACCACTGGCCCTCAGAGAGGTTTTTACATCCCGTGTGTCTCTGTCCACCACTTTGTATATATGTTCATCCTCTGTTCTTTTCTTCAGTTCCTCTTTTTTCTCTTCAAGGGATGTGGAGGTGACCTGCTCTCTCATTCCTCCTACTTCTCATGAGACATGAAATGTTCTTGTCTTGACTGTTTTTAGAAGCTAGTTGTTCTTTTTCTTTTTTTACAATCATGTGAATAAAATGAGTATGCTCTAATATTATATATTTAATATATTGTTTTGACGCAAACATTGTTCAGTGGCATTCGCGCTTGCAGATGTTGAAACCCTTAACACTAGTATCCTGTCAACGTAAAACCTAAAAACCCTCGTCTAGCAGAAACCCACTCGACTAAACAGCTGCCCAACGTAAATCACTGACTGGCTCAGTCAGACCCTTCTGGTGTATGTCTCCATTGGCACCTTTCACTTATATTTACAGACAGACATGACAATAGTCCAGGTATTTGGGAAGATTCACACCAATAATAAATAACATAAAATCCAAACTTGTAATGAAGAGGTGACCAGTCAATCAGCTTTATTTCAGCTCGGTGACTGTGAACGGCAATGCAAATATAAAAAGGATTAAACTATTATCTGTGTCTTTCCAGAATAGTCTGTTTGGTGAAAAGACATGACTTGGAAAAAAAACTTGCTTCAGATAAGGTAATATAAATCAAGTCAGGTTTTGTAAAGCCAAATTCCTTACAGCACTTATCTGTGGGCATGTCCCCATGAGCAGGTCCAGACCCCACTCTTAAGTATATCATTTACAGAGACCCAACAAATCCTCTGAGGTGACAAGGACAAGGACTCCCTTTAACGGAATAAACCTCAGCAGGAGCATGGCTCAGGGTGCTCCCGATCACTGCGGCTCAGAGGCACCGAGGCCGTCTGATGTGAGTTAGAGAGCCGCTGGGTGATGGTGATGAAGATGAGAACCTAATTATTGATAGTGAGTGCAATTATTATCATCATCAATAATAATGTATGTAATGTATTGTATGGAAATATGAATTATGAAGTGGATGCAGATTCATCTCGGCCCCTGCAGAGTAAAAGGAGGGGAAAGATGAGGGAGGAAGCACATACTGTGAGACAATGGCAAAGTTAGTCATGATGTTGATGGGAGAGAACAGAACACTGTACAGAGTGCGGCACGTCAGAGTAGGTTCCTAGAGCAGTATCTATCACATCCCCAAGTATAAGCTACTTCAAAAAGACATTTTTAAACCTCAGGTGTTCACCTTGCAAACTGTAGCTCAAAGCGACGAGCCTGATAGCTAAAGGCCCTGTCTCCCATTCTCTTCTAATTTCTAAAAACTCTTTGCATAACATGGTCCTGGCAAAGCAGTGGTTTTGGATGTAGCAGCGTGTGGGACGAGCTGGTGGTTTATCAAGGTTATCAAGCTGGTGTGTTTCACTGACAAAAAGATGTTGGTGTCACATCTGCATAGGAATGAAAGTTTAATGAAGGTCTCTGAATATTCGTACCCAAAGGACCCATAGGGTGAGTGTTCTTGGTCCAAGCACGGAACATGAGTGCATCTCAACCCCCAAACCTCCCTGAACAGGCTGGTGCCTCGCATGGCGGCCTCCACCGCCTCCGCCATCGTGTGTGAGTGTGAGTGGCTGAATGAAGTAAGGAGGCCTCCGACAAAGAGTGCTTTGAGTGCCATTCAGGTAGACAAAGTGCTGTACGTGGGCGGCCCGTTTATTGATCAGTGTGCACATCATTGGCTGGGAAATGCAAAATCACAACACAGTGTTATTTGGTTACAAACAGGGGAGAGGTTTTAATGGGGAAGATCCACAGTTAAAACACTTTCCTTCTCACCATATTAAGGCAGTGGAAAAATCTAGACTAATTTCACTTTTGAAATTGCAGGTCTAGCCTTTGGCTTTTTTACATTTTTAAAATGACATAAAGTACATTTTGAAACGTCTTCTAAAAGGTTTCCAAAGAAAGATCTTTGAAAAAGCAGAGAATGATTTTCCATTATATAGAATTATGTGCTCTTGACAAGACAATGACCATATATAGAAATGATAATAAATATACAAAATACAAATAAATATGCAATAGTTGACCATGAGTGAGAAAACTGGCAAAAGCTCAAAAATGTGTTTGTGCTGTGAACAGACAATTAAAGTTACAAGGTTATTGTGACAATATAATGTTAAATAAATGTGTCCCGCTGAAATTTCTTTGAGTGGTTCTCTGCTAAAATGTTTGGGACAGTACCATGAAACTACCAGATCAAAGATGATCTAGAATTAATGTAGCTTACTGTTGTATTTGTCAGAGACTGACCGCTGAAAACCCTTTGACAAGACAAGCCTCTCAAAGATTGGTGAAATGAGCATGATGGTACCACCTCAGAAAATCACTCCTGGACCTGAGCGTCGTGACTCGACTGTGAGGGGGCTCCCCGTGTTCTCGGGCGGCTGCCGGGGTCACACCAATCCGCACTCCTCGTCCAAACCTTTCCAGTGCTGACGATTTCTCTGACATCCCTCAAGCAACGGGGAGCAATTTTCTGACATGCCTGCCAGTGTCTTTGACAGTGATGGTGACATTTTAATGGGAGAAAACGGAAACATTTGGGGGTTAAGCATCAACACATCTGTCTCTGATCAGTGTGAGCTGAAGGATCTACCTGGTAAAGCTGTGTGCAGATGGTGTCGATGAACAGGACCTGCATGCTCGGAATCTTATCTCTCTTCTCACGATTCATGAGGTCCTGAAACAAAATGAAAGGGTTAACCACACCAGGAGCCTGAAAGGAAAGATCTGGCTGCGCCAGCCCTCCCAGCACAACATAATTTCCACCTGGTATGAGGAGCATCTTGGAGGCACTTCAAGATGAAATTGTAAAGGTAAAATCCTTCAGGTGTTCTTTGAGAGTTTTCCCACCATTTCACACAGAACGACTCACACTCGGCTCGATGTTAAGCTCCCGCCGCTCTTTGTCCCCCTGCTCGAAGAACTCCGTTGCCACCAGCTCTGCAATCTGGGTCAAAGAAGAAAGAGATGGAGACTCTAAACTGCCTGTGGAGTGAACATTTGTTTTCTCTCAACTGTGGGAAAAAAACTAGGTCAACAAATGATGAAAAATCATTTATATTCTATAATGTTGGGGGGAGCAGTGCTTTGAGGGGAGGGTTGAGGGGTGCCCCACCACAAAAACAGAATAGGAAAACTGATATCAAAATGTAACTAACAATATCAGTGGAAGTGGCATCAGAGTCTCTGCTCACTGGTCCACGATTGCAGTATTGTGGCACTTTTTGAAAATACGTTTTTTATTTATTTCATCAAGAATCGCTGCCACACCTTTAACTGCGAGGACGTGTTTCGTGGGTTCGTGCACCTCTGAAAGTTTCTGCCCCTGAGGAGAGGAGCACAGCTGGGCTCAGTAACGAGCATGCGCGTCAACACGCTGTGTGCGCTTGGCCAGCTGCTGCGCCTGCACTCTGAAGGCTGCAGCCTAGCAAGCGTTACCATGGCGATGGAACAAGGGGAGAGGCCTCACAGGTGGGCACAAACAAATATGGAAATCTGTGTGTGTGAGAGTGAGAGTGAGAACTGCATCAGTGATGTCAAAAAAGGTGTTTTCCATCATATTAAGACTTTTTTACTTTTTACAAACACTACTCAGGCTGAGCTAGTCTGATTCCATCCACCCTCCCCTCAGCGTCCTCCACCTGAGCATCCACCCGCACCATAGCATCCTCCACCTTTGCAGCCTCCACCTCAGTGTCCTCCACCTGAGCATCCACCCTCACCTTAGCATCCTCCACCTCAGCATCCATCCTCACCTCAGCACCCTCACCTTAGCATCCTCTATCTCAGCATCCTCCACCTCAGCATCCATCCTCACCTCAGCACCCTCACCTTAGCATCCTCCACCTCAGCATCCATCCTCACCTCAGCACCCTCACCTTAGCATCCTAACCTCAGCACCCTCACCTTAGCATCCTCCACCTCAGCATCCATCCTCACCTCAGCACCCTCACCTCAGCACCCTCACCTTAGCATCCTCCACCTTAGCATTCTCCACCTCAGCATCCATCCTCACCTCTTCACATTTCAGTGTGTCGGCGCTCAGACAAAATTCCCTTCCCTCACAGGTTATGGAAGATCAGAGCCAGACTTTGAAAAGGAGGCCAATTCTACATCACCAGGTGGTCTGGACCAAGTGTTAAAAGTATTTGAACATATTTTATGTTATAAATATTTGAACATCTTTCTCTCTCTTCAAACTTGGATATAAAGATGCAAACACACCTCAGCAAGTCGCTCGGCTCAGCAGTGCAACCGCACACACACAAGCACACACACACAAAAAGGGTGTGTCACAGCACATCATCACATGTGTGTTTGCTGTATCTAAACAAATCCGTACAATCTGACTTAGCTCAGCCAGATTCATTCAGATGTTGATGTTTGTTTGTTTGTTTGTTTGTTTGTTTGTTTGTTTGTTTGGGGATTGTCGTTTTTTTTCTTCCCCTGCGCCTCCCATGAAGAATTCTGGCGCCCCCCAGGGGAGGTGTGCCTTTACTAAACCACTTTGTCAGACTTCTTTTTCTTATTTTGGACTGTCTCTTTTACACTGAGGAAAATATACATGAATCCTCCAAAGCACAGAGGTCAGGTCAACCTTTCTCCATTTCAACTGGCTACAAATGGGATTTCTACATTTGCAGCAACTTGCTGAAAATGTAGAAAGTACCCACCACATGTGTTTAATTATAAATTGCAGGAACTTGAAACACAAATAGAAGAGAATACCAAAGTTGGTTGTAATTGCAACAGTTTTTGGAAGAAGTGGTGCATCAGCTGAGGGCGGTGCATGGGTGCAGATATTTTAGGCCAAGACGTAACTCTGCTGTTCCGTATTAGGAGAACGGTTAAGTCTGTTTTACCTTTTTTGTTTCCAGCAGGAACGAGGAATGAAACAGTGCATATCAACCCGCAATTCAATATCCACCCATCCAGATAAAGAATTCATTATCAGAGCAGGTCAGACAGCATATTTTTGAAAGACGGAAGAGATTGTTTACCTTTTTTTGCACCGGCCAGGGCTTGGTGATGGCCGAGATGTCACACGCTGTCATCAGCATTGACCTACAAACACAGATACACATGTTTAAATTTGAGACAAATCCAGTGAAACTAAAACTCATCCACAAAAGTATCTTAATAATGAATATACTTTCTCTTACAGAGGATGCAGGACAACAGGTTCTTTGGCAAGCTAGTAATGAATGGTCCTGTTTGTGAGAGGATTATGAATGTGTGTGTTTGATAGAGGGTTCCTACTTGCCTCAGTAAGTCTCTGTGGTTTTCATCCTCCCAGATAAACTGACTGTTCTTGGTCAGCTCAAAGAACTGCTCTCGCCTCCTGACAGATCACATAAACACACAACCAATCACTGATTCATTTAATTATTTCCTCTCTTTGGGAAATTGGACATGATTTCTTGCTATTCACACATTTCCTAAATTGTGGAGAGGTCTGTTTTCCAAAGGCCTCCTGCACACTGACTCACACTTGGCCTGTTTAGGATAAGCCAATGATAGCACTGAGTGTTGTCAACACAAGTATATTGTATTCAGTTTTAATACAAGTGAATACAAAACTATCCAGTATACGATAGTACTTTGTCTCAGGGACAGTCCTTAAATTACAAGTTTTTATCTTCATCAAAACCAGGTTGTTTTGTTAGGCCTTATTTTAGATGCATACTCCTAACCAAAGTTCTCCTCTACCACAAACTCAAGACAAATGTCCCCTTCAGCCAAAGGTTAACCAACCTTTGAATCCCCTAAAGGCGGATGAAAACACACACCAATGCAGCTTTAAAAAGTATGAATTGAGTGTCTTCCTTGCGACGAGCAGGAGGTGGTGTGTTTGTTCAGTGTGTGACTTTGACCCGCTGCCTTTAGCACCGTAACACTTCCCCCTCTAGTCCACCTCGTTTGACCCCCCCAGCTTGCTGAATCCCCCCCACTTCCCCTGCCTCTCCAGTCATGTTACCATCTGGGCCTGACATTTGGTTCCTACTTCATATACAGCGCCAGGTCGGTGGCCAGAATAGCCCTCTCGATCATCTTCAGAGTGGTTTTGTACTCGTCCAGGGAGAGGCCGCTGAGGATCTGGTTTCCCTGGAAAGGCATGGAGGACAGAGAGAGCACTGGTGCTTATTTAAAACTTTGCAATCCCACTGACTGGGTTCTGCTCTGTGACTACCACCCGAGAGTTGTCACAACATAAGCAAGCAGATGTTTGGTGCATGTCCATCTCAATGCTTGTGTATCTACATTCACACTTCATTCATTCATTCATACAACATTAAGTCGTTTTTCTTTTTTAAGAGCCTGTCAACATGCAGAATATCTGAAGTTGTTCCTAATCACCCGCAACTGGACAATAGGACAAACTTTTATAGTCATCCTCCCAGGGTTACTTTGGTGAAAGTAACACATAAGTAGTGTAATGTATTCTAATTCAGAGAGAGTAATATAGTAATACACCCATTACTTTCAAATGATGAGATTCATATAATGAATAATAGGGTTAGTTGTATTTGTGGATTGATGAGGAGGAATATATTTGTCATACAGGTTACAGGTGGAGATAGTTACAGGTTGGAACATGAAGAATAAAATGTTAGTTATACTCAACTGGTGTTTCATACTGTAAATGGCAACTGTTGGAAATCGGTTGTGCAAACATTCCCAAAATCCTCTCCTAGAGCTCCGAACTCAATTTTGTTTCTGGATGATTCAGGAAGATTTTCTTTTAGTTTTTTCTTTTCATAACACAGGGTCAACATGACTTATTACTTTAAGGTGGGAGCACTAGGTCCGTTAAATTAGCTGTTAGTTTGGGTTCAAGTACCACAATGTATGGCCTGCATCCTGTGTGTGTGTGTGTGTCTGTGTGTGTCTGTGTGTGCACCTATGCAGGTACGTACAGGACTGTTGAGGATCATCAGGCAGTGGTCAAAGTGATGATGCTCCATGGTGGAGTGACAGTAGAGATGAGCCAGTGGGTGGTCGCTCCTGCTCAACCAACACACAAACACACACACACAGGAAATGAGAAACACACAGCCTGGGTGTGTGTGTGTGTGTGTTTGTGTGTGTGTGTGACACATCTTCTCCTGCTGTACCTCTGTATGTAGGAGTTGTTCACTCCCCTGTGGTCCAGGTCATGGCTGAGCGTTGCGATCATCAGAGCCAAGACCTCCAAATCGCTCATATTTTTCTGCCAGGAAATGGAGGGGTGGGTTGAGAGGGGGAGCAACAATAGAGACAAAGAATAGAGCTGAAAAGCCCGGCATCATTCACATACTGGTGTCAATTAACATATGACAATGACCGCAAACACACGCTGTGCAGTTTGGGCGCCCCACATTCTGGCAGCGTGCATGCTGGGATGGATTGTCATGTTGATACACATTTTATCAATATAGTGCCAATTAAAACCAACAAAGCATTCCACATAAGCAGGTCGGGATGACAAAGAGGAAAATCGGTCGCAGTGAAGGTGGGGCGTGTTTTCCATTTCTATGCAACAGCTGTCTGCGTGCCTGTAAATCACAACCACTCAATGATCACACACTCAAACTCCACACGCAAGGGATGATCCATCAACATGGGCAAGGAACGGATGAAAGTCAGCTGGCAAGTGTGTGTTTGTGTGTGAGGGTGAACAAGGCCGCCAGCTGATGGTCGACCACGCTAGCATGTCTTCTCTTCTACTGTGACTGCAGGCGGATGGATTCATGGTCTTTCCTCAAAGCACTAACACAACACATTGATCATCTCTGCAGAATTTCGTGTTGGTACTTTTGCAGTATGAATTGGAGGGCCCATCCTTACGGTCAAAAGCAGACACTTGGAGGTCTCCAGAAGGATCGCTCGCCACCAACTTCTGATGTCCACTCACCTGCAAGTGTCCTGTCTTGAGGATAGCGAACATGCACTGGGCCGTGTTAAAGGCATGTCTCCAGTTGTGATAGGCTACATTCTTCCTGTAATTCCTCCTCACACTCAGAATCCACTGGCATAAACTCTGAAAAAGAAAAAAATATGGTGATTTGAGGAACTGCAGGTTATTTTTGATGAATAATTGTAAAAAACAAACTGTACAATTGTACAGATTGTTTTTACAATTAATCATTAACATCATTCATTAACATGAAAGCATATAACACTATCACTACATTATCATTAATATTTTAATGTTATTATCAGTTAATATAAATTTATTTATGAATTTCATAATAATCATAATCCTAGACATATAGTATGTACATAAAATCTGTAATTAATAAATGGTCACAACAAATCGTATTTATACAGTCCTCCAACTTTTTGGGGAAGTGGGGCAGTAAAAATGACATTTTACAAAGTGAGCGAAACCCAAATGGTTACCGTGTGCTTCATCTGAAAGTTCTGGACGAGGTTGAGGTCGACAAACATCCGGACGGTCGCCAAAGTGGTTTCGGTGTCTGTCAGGTTGAAGTCGCTGAAGCTAAAGTCCAGGAGATGCAACGTCTGGGCAGACGGGATTGTGGCGACCTTCACACACATAAAACAAAAATGGAGAAACCTGCATCACCCAGTCAGACCAGAAGGCAGTAACGTGTTATATCGATATCATGGTTTCTTTATTTTTGGGGGATCAAAGTTTGACCCAACAGTAGAAAGTTTGATTACGGCAAGATCGAAATTCTCCCCTTCCTGATGATAAATCCACGTGCACAGTCCTACAAAATGTAGCAGAGCGTAGTGGATCAGCTGAGCTTCTGGGGATACATTCTCTCTACTTTAACCAAGGGAGTCCAGTTAATGATGTTACCGCAGATCAACCGTTCTACCGCAGGGACAGAACACAACAGAATCTTTTTTCATCTCCTTCATGGGCCTTCAGGTCGAACGCACTGGCAAATCCAATGAGCGCTTTACTAAACTTTGGTGCTGTTTGCTCCTTCTTCTTCTTTTCCTTCTACTTCCTCTTCTTATTATCATCATTATCATTACTCTATGAGGACCAGTCCAGATAATGGAATTGCTTGGCGCTAATTTCAGGAACTGGACTTTGGTTTGTACAGGTTTGTTGAGGTTGCCTCCACTCTCATCCACGAGGCCTCCTGGTTTGTGACTATGGAGATCAATTATTGAACCTCTGCTGGGCGGTCTTCTCCCTCATGGTCCTTTAAGCCAACAAAGTGCTTGTTACACCTCCTGGTGGTCCTGGGAGTCGCTGGCATTGAGGTGGCTCCATGCCCTTCCCATCTCTGAGTTGGTGAATTCATATATGAATACCAATATATTCTACAAATATACTATCTACTAAATATTCTACCCAATGTGTGCGTGAGGAAGAATGACTGTGGTTCTTCCTGCAGCTGCAGGAATGGTGGCAGTCAATCTGCTGTGTGCTCCATATTTGTCAGAGACAAACAGACAAGCTGGTGTTTCTTCTGCCACACTTCACCACGACGACACCAGCAGTGATATCACTCACAACCTTACGCTCTTCATAAAATGCCATAAACGTGGACGCTTCAAGGGATTTTATGAAGAGAAATCAGGAGATTGGGGTCTGATGTGACCATGAAAACACAGCAAATTGGCAGCACAGTGTTTGTTTTCTTTCATAATAACGAATGTGTTTTGTACAATTAATTATTGACTGGAATTACCTGGAGCTCCTGTGATTCTTCCTCTGTCGCAGAGGCGTGATACGAGAGGACCTGCAACACAAACAGACGTGGAATCATCGACTCACATCCCACCTCAAAACACATCACATGCAGCTATGTGATCAGATTATAAATTGATAAATTCCTCCGCTCACCTCCAGTGTGACCTCCTGCTTAGCCATGGCTCTCTCCACCGTCTCATACATCTGTGTGTTCTGGATGCCAAGGCCGCAGAAGATGGCAAAGGCCTCCAGGAACTGCTCATCATTCCTATTGAAGCTCTTCACACTGCCCGAAGCTTCATCCATCTTGTTCACCAGCTGACAAACACCTGCATGCATAGACACACTCATGAATTTGAACTTTGATATCAAGGTACATGAACAGATAGAAAACTCCACTCCCGTTCACCGACCTATGACTTTGTCCTTTTTCCCATTCTTGATGGGAGTGCAGAGCAAACTTTTGATCTGGTTGCTGGTGTGTTCCGGATTTTCACTCTGTCGGGTGAATAGAGGAACTTAGTCAATCTGGGAAAACGGAAGAAAAAAAAAGAGGAAAAGAAAGAATACAGACTGTCCAAGGGAAGCGCATGTCCTTGGTGACGTCAGAGATGTTGAGAGGTTGCCTGGTGTTTTTAACATAATGAGCGTACATGTAATTAATCTGACTGACATCACAGTCCCTGCAGAGAAACACAGCACCACAAACAATGCGTCAAACATCAGGAAGTTTCCAGATGTGGTCAACAAAGTAGCATCATTCCATAGATAGCTGGGGTCAAACATCAGATGTTTCTGTGTATTTTCTTTTCAAAAGTACAGATCAAATCTTTCTGAAATCTCTTGGAATGGTTGGACATGGATCAAAGTTGACGATCTTCCAAAGGAGGTTCTGCCCTTTCTCAGATTGCCCCTCCCCTCCCCGTTCTAAATGTGAGTGTAAGGCTTCAGTTCAGGGGGAGCACCGCCATACCTTTTGGGGTCATCAAGGGATTCACAAAGTTCCTCGTATTCCATGTGGAAGACACTAGAGAAGGAGTTCTGCAAGCAGAGTTTAAAAAAACAAAGAACAATTTGCATGAGACGTTACTGCTGAATGAGGATGTGAGGGTGACATGGTGGTGGGAGATGTTTGCGTGGTGCCATCAGGATTAGAGACAGCTGGTGAACAGTAGAACAGTAATCTACTGCTCAACTATTATGCATCAGGCAAACCCTTTTAAAGAAACAGAGGCAGCACGTTTAATACAGAGAAAACCTTTCATTATAAAATCTTAATCCCTCGTGAAAGCAAACTTGCACATTCTAAACGTTATCACCCGTGATGGGGGCATGGCTCCGAGCGCCTCAATTCGCAATTGTCGCAATTATAATGGTCAGTATATTACTGATCTGCACACTTGATAATTTAATATTCAAACGTTTGATACTTTTGATTACTTAGATTTTGATTACTTATACTTTATTCTCTCTACTTTTTAATGTTTGTTTTTCTAAATCTCTTTATTGTGTTAATGTCCTGTACTGTGTTGCTGCTAGAACTTTAGTTTTCCTTAGGGCACCTGTCCAAAGGGATCAATAATGTTTATCTATCTATCTATCTATCTATCTATCTATCTATCGATCTAAGGTGTCCATCCCTCTGTCTCTGGCTCTGTCTGTGACTGTCCACAGGCTGACAGCCAGGTCTTGTGGAACTGCTGCCCTGTTCTGCGGTGACTCTTTGACCACAGTTTTCTTTTGCTTTCAATTCAATCCCCCAGAAAAGAGTTGTTCTGTATATTGGAGAGCTGCTGCTTCAATCACCTCTAATTGTTTGAAGCTGATGTGGTCACGCTCAGTGCCAATGTAAGCTGACTGGGGGCTGCACGATCACCGGCTGGAGTCTCCAGAGACACAAACTATGCAAAGCATGTTGGGAAGCAAGCAGACCAAATACGGCACTTCTTTAAGCTTTTTTCTAAAATTGTCCCTCGTTTTACCCTTGTCTACTTAATGCTACATAATCACTCAAAAGCAAAATCAAAATATCCCTTAACTTTTATTTTGGGATGGTGTTGATTTACAGACTTCAAAGAGCAAAGAATCTTCAGGATAAGCTGGAGCTTCTTGGATAAGGTGGACTCACCAGCCATCAGAGGAGCTCAGTTATGAGCTGAGTCCAGCAGCAGCAGACTTCACAAGAGAACCCAGCAGACATTGGGTGTTGAGGGTGCTGCACCAGTTCAGACCCTGTGTGGGTTGTACTGGGAACCAGTACAATGGTGGGATGTTTGACAAGTGGTTTGACCACAGACTGAACCAGCAAAGTTTTAACCTTGGTACCTGCCAGCTCAATTGCACAGGCCGTCATGTCTCTAGGAGACATTCCATCTGGCCTGTTGGCTGGCGGGGGTCAACCGGCTGCAGACCTCGAGACCTTTACTTCTCTATGTTGTCTGTGGCTCCCATGAACGTGGCAAATGTACACAAGTACGAGCATGTGCGAGCAATGTGGTGAGTGCATGTGTGCTGACCATGGAGTCTTCATCTGCTACGAGGACGGTGCAAGCTTGGGCCTGCATGAAGGACAGAATGGTTCCCGCAACTTTCCGCAGTAAAACCTCCAGACACTGCTGCTCCTCAAAGATAAGACTGGCCAGGTCCAGCAGCACCTGCAGACATCAGGGACACCTCACACTGTGTCCACGCTCACCTGCTCTGGAAAAAACCTACCGGCGCTCACCTGATTGCGCTTGTTTTCCAACTGGGATGTCTCATAGAGCTGAGCGTTGTGCAGCACGATGCCTGAAAAGGCCAAGTAGGCAGAAAAGTCCTGTTGGGAAGGAGGAGAACATCTGAGAACCACAGGGAGGAACCTGACTACATCCTCTCCTGATCACGCCTTCTGCTGCCTAGTTGTGTCCATTCAGATGCTCTGTGCAGCCTCCACCATCCAGTCACCACCCAGTCACCCTGTCTGACCCCTCCGTAGTAAATTCTTGCTTCACCAATTCATGTTCTCGACTGGTTAAAATGGGAATGACCGACAAATATTATAAGGACTTAAAATTCTTGGATGATGAGAGGAAGTCAACAATGTGCCGAGCCAGATTTATTTGTAAACTGTAAACTTTGGATTAAAGCACTGATGTCTATGTCTACACCATTATGGTAACGCCAGGTCACATGACTAAATCAACCTTCACAGCCTGCATCCACATTCCATCATCACATGCAGTCATTTATCTCATCTCATTTTGTCCCTCATTCTGCTCTCTCTCTTTCAACCCAAATGGCAGATGGAAGTGTGGTTCTGATGTTTCCTCTATGAAAGGTAGTTTTCCCTGCCCCCGTCACCATGTTTGTTCTCAAGGGTAAAGGTTAAATGTTTAAGAGTATGTCAAGACCTGCTCTAGACATGCCTAGTTGGCAGCAGGCTTCCCCGTCGTGCCACTTGCTATACAAGCTAACACCAGCTAGCTAAGTGTGCTAGCTAAAAAAAAAAAAATATGGCAACGTTGAATGGCGACCACACCTGCTAAAAAACAAGGATTTTCTTTCAAACTACAGGAACACCACACTACATCAGTGGCGTTATGGGGGCACCTGTGAGCAGAGTGATTTTGCTGCCGGTGATATTGTGCTCTAATATCAGTACTTCCTCTCATCCAATCAAAGGACTGATATGTAAAACACTATAAAATTAAATCTGACTTGACTTAAGATAAGAGATCAATCGTATTTGGGAACTGAAAAACTGTTGAGAACAGAAGTTGTAATAACTACATGGTAACAATCAGTAAAACTAACAGAACCATGACATTTTAGATGAACCAGATGACTGGGAACTCTTGAAAATAAGAGCGCTATTCATTATACCCACCTTCTCATCCTTTTCAGTGAAGGTTCCGCCCTCACCATATTTCTTATTGATAGCTTGAGCCACTCCAACTACCTGCAACAGCCAAGAAGATCATTTATCTGCATTCAGATAAGACTAAATTTATGACCATCATTTTTTTAGTGTAACTACTCTCTTGAGTACACTATGTACTCTCGTGAGTACATTGTTAAAGGTGTTTAGAGTTCCTCATTAAAATCAGAGGCAATAATCCTCACAAAGAGAAAACAACGCTACTCAGTTTTATTTTTCAACATGTATTCCATGACAATCCAACAAGTGTGAACCCCAAAATTCAGTCCTGTTGTTTATTCCAGCTTTCCCACAATTCCCCCCAAAACAGCTCAGTTCTAATCCAGTTCAAAATACAATCGCCTTTAAAAAATCCACTTTGGGTTTTACTCCAAAACAGCAAACAATGGAAAAGTCCAGCTAGTGGAAGACAAACGGTGGTCAGTGATGTTGAACCATGTGATTATTTATGTAAAAGAGTTGGATACATTTGCTTTACTATACAGTGTGGACACCATAGTGATGCAATAGGCGTGTGTGTTAAATTAGCTGTTAGTTTGGGTTCAAGTACCACAATGTATGGCCTGCATCCTGTGTGTGTGTGTGTGTGTGTGTGTGTGTGTGTGTTGTAATACCTCGTCTCTGTGGTTCTTGATGGGCAGACAGAGGATGCTGTGGGTCTTGTAGCCTGTGATGAGGTCAACCTCGGCGTTGAACCTGGGGTCCTGTTGGGGGGGGGGGGGTCAACGAGTCAGTGAGTCAGTCGCATCTTCTGAATCAGAAGGTTCCTTGATTATGCAACACATGACATCGAGGGTTGCTAAATTTAGGGTACTTTCAAAGTTGTAAACTGTCCATGGGAATTTTTGGAAATATGAAACAACACATTTTGGTTTGTTGTAAGTAGACATGCATGCAAACATTAATGCAATATTTTCAAATTATATTATATATGAATTTTCAGGGAATTTGGGGATGCCTGATACAACATTTATAAATGACACTCATCAGTTTGTAAAAGTGTAGAACTTCAAGTTGATAGCAAGGGGGAAAAAATCCTAATTTTCTGAGCCAAAATTTCCCAAGAAGTTTAGGAAAAATTAATTTAAGTCCTTTGCAACTCCTTTGCAACCCTAGTTACATGATAAATTCTTTCTTTTCATCATCTTTCTCCATTTAGTGATGTAGTTTTTTAAAAAAGGACGGTTAGATCCATAAACGATTGGTCTTCATATAATTCACATTCAGAATTGGATACAATTCAGTATTGCTACTTTACTAAATTCCAAAAAAAGGAGGTGTAAACTGTGACTTCTGAGTGATCTGAATCAATATCATCATATCAGCTATCTGAATTTGGTTCTCATAAGCTCATCAGAATGAACCAAGATCAGGAGTCAGAGAGCATTTTATTTCCCACCTCTGAGCTGAAACGAGTGGAGGTAAAGCTTGAAACACAGACATGGGAACCTCCTGGCAGATGGAACTCTGAGAAGCAGTATCGGGTTCTGTCGCTTTGCACAAATGCAGCTTACAGTGCATGTACATCTGGCACACGTGCATGTGCACGTACAGCCAGTGCCTGTGCACCCATAGTAGCCACGGCACAAACCCATGTTGGCGTTCACTCATCTTGAAAAACACACACTTTTTCCACTCGGCATATACATGTGGGTATTAATTCCCCCACAATTGTTGAGGGAAAAAAACTCACACGCACTCACGCTGAAAAACACACTCCAGTACTCAAGGGCACCGCTAACTAATTGGACACAGATGGACCATCGTATCACGCACTTAATTTGTTTTCTGGCTTGTCTCATCACACACATCTCGCTCACACATCATCATTATCTGGCTGGCTAGCAACCTGAACCGCTGAAGAGGAAGATAAACAGCAGGAAGTGGGTGATGTCAGCCTCCGATTGTGCTCACTCCAGCTCCTGCTCCCTGACAACAGGCCGACCGTGTGCCATCATGACATATCGCTGTGATTCACCGTGTTTGCCTTGTTGTTGTTGTGTCTGTCAGCCTACTCTTCGACCTGTCAGCCGCGCAACCATGCTTTGTTGCTGAACACTGTGAAGCATCACAGAGCTTTTGAACAAAGTTTTCTCCTCCCACTGAAAAATGTGCATCTCTACTCCACTTCTGAATGGCAGAAAACGATATAAAGCCAAGAACTGGGTTACCACAGTTGGTTGGTTTTTTCACATTAAGGACACGTTCCTTCTTGTTTTCCCAAAAACTGCGGGATGACCTGTCACCTTTGGTCATCAAAATGACAGTTTGTTTGCAGCACAGGCTGGATTCTCTCAACAAAAGCAGCCAATTACTCAGTAGTAACACACTCCTCACTAATCCCAGCAAAACACTGTTGTACCACATTGCAGAAGAGATAACACACACACACACACACACACAGCAAGGACTTTCAGAAAGTGCTCCCCTCGTGTGGAGGCGTGGGCGACCCACGTTGGTAGGGGCCTTTTCCTTGTGAAAAGATGTGACTGGTTGATTGACCCCACCCCCCCACCCCCCCAATTCCTCTATTTTTCAAAACCCCGCAGAACCGTTGTTATTGTTGCTGTTGTCTCTTCTCTTTGGGGCTAAAATGCTTTGGGAAAAGTTTTTATCTTTACTAGTATCTACTCTAAACTTCAAAGGGGCTAATATGTGAGGGGCAGGACTTGCTACAGTTTGTATGTAAGGGGCGGGGCTTACGTGCACTAACATGCACTAACACACGACTGTGTGGCTTATCACCAAAACAGCGAAGAAGAAAGGTCGGGGGAATGTGATTAATTTGATTGAACAAACAAAGACTTTTGCACAATAAATACGGTGTCACTGTAATTGTAATATCTGATGTCCAGCGAACGGAGATGCTGGTCGAGATGCAGCGATGGAATAATGTGTGTGTGCAGCAGCAGGAGCATGTGAAACACGTGAAATCTGAAACTGCAATGACCTAAGTGTGTGTGCGTGTGTGTGTGTGTGTGTGTGTAGCTTTGACCTGCCTACTTGATCCCACTCCTCCCCCAGCTGCACACAGTCAGAGAGCACCCCCCCCACACACACACACACACACACACATACACACACATGGATCAAGCCACTCGCTGACGTCACCAGCCCCGACCATCGGAGCACAGAGCGGCTCCTCACCTGGTAAGCGTTCCTGATATTGAGCGGCTGCCCCGTGGCTGCTACATGTCCCACAATGCCCTTGTTCCACTCCAGCCGGATGCAGCTATTGGAAGATTCCTCCAGCGTGGAACCCTCAGCCACATCGAACAGTCGGCTAACGAGGAACTTCTTGTTGGAGCTGTCCTCACCCACCTGAAAACACACAAACAGCCGTGTGACAGCTCTAACAGAATCACTGAAGGCGACATACACATAAATTATCATATGAAGATTAGAGGATTCACTTCCTTCCTTCAAAATAAGACTGAATACGACGGGGAAAAGATCCTGTACAATAAAATTAAACTTGCATTCATGCTTGCAGCGCTCTCAAAGCTTTAGCGTTAGTGCCAAACCATTGGCTCTCGGCTTTTGTCTCTCTTTGTTCGAACTTAATCTGGAACATCAGACTTTGGAGAGTCCAACGCTGGAGCTACACAGAGCTAGCATTTACTCCGTACTCAGTCACGCCTAACGGGGCTCTGTTTATATGTGAGGGGCGGGGCTTGCATTTATGATTCTTTTTTTTTTTATTCAACATGTTTACCAGAGCACAGATGCTGGTAAGACATTTTGTCTTCAGGCTCCAAGTAAATAAGGATGATAAGTGAAATCCCTGATAATGTTTCTTTTCTGTTGTGGCTGAGCGGAAGCAGAGCGGAAGCAGAGCGGAAGCAGAGCGGAAGCAGAGCGGAAGAAGAGCGGAAGCAGAGCGGCCATTTCAGCAGCTCGCCGCTCGGCTCCTTCCTACCAGGAACAGCGAGTAGCGGTCAGCAGCGATCAGCTCGTTGATGTGGAGGAAGATCTTGTGGCAGAGTGCTGTCACGTCCAGGTGGCTCGAGACGTCCTTCACCAGCTCGAGCAGCCGAGCACAACGGTCGAAGGGGCCGCCTGGACCCGCCTCGCCGCGCCCGCCTCCGCTGGCGCCCACGCCGCCCTCCGCCATCACCAGGCCCTGCGGAGGAACTACTTCGCGATCATTGTCGCTCAGAAAGGTCAGAGAGCCTTCAGAGTCTTTGACCACGATGGGCCTGAGTGGGCGGTCGAACTCCGAGGCAGAGATTTTTCGCGTCGGGGTGCCGGGCGCCGAGGATGGAGCCGAGCCGCTGCTGTCCAGGAGGCCGAGGGTGGGCGGCAGGAAGGTCAGGGACGCAGCAGAGGGGGCCGCCGCTTCCGAGGACAGGTGGTGGGTCTGCTGGAGCGGAGGATTGTCTTTGGAGGCCGACAGAGGGATGGTGTGGACGCGCTCAGCAAACCAGGAGTTCACCATCTCCCTGAAACAGAGCACATCACATCAGTCCCTCACGGCACGCTGAGAAAACGGCTTCTGTAAAAATGTTTGACAAAAAATCCTCTAAAAAGGGGTCACCAACGAGGTGCCGGCGGGCAGCAAGAAGCCCCCAAAGAGCACAGGAGGAGCCAGCAGCCCTCTTCTAAAATGTTATTTTATTCTGTTGCTATTCTCTTGCAATTATATCGATTTGGAAATGAAAATATCTTTAAAAAAACAGTAAAAAACATGTTTATACGTGTAGTTTAGAGGTAAATTCTGACCCATTCTAGTTCAAAGGTCAAAGCAAATTTGTCATTTCAGAAGAGTGTATCACACTGGTCGTCCTCCGTGAGAGTCAGGACCCCTGGAGGAGCTCTCAGTGTCACAAACGTTGGTGACCCCTGCTCTGAAAAACCCAACAATCTTTAAGGTTCAGCAGGTGGAGTGGCCGTCTGGTATTCGGAGGATTACTGGTTCGTGGTTACTGGTTCGTGGTTACTGGTTACCGGCCCGTTTCCTACTTTGTCGTGTTTATCTTTTCTTTATGCTGCAACTTGTACAAGGTGGAAGTGAAGAAGCTGTCAATCAATCACCAAGATGAATCACTGAAAAATGCCGGTTAAAACGACACCAGGGAACTGAACCAGTAACTTTCCACTGGTCCCAGTGCTGAGGTCAGCACACACACACACACACACACACACACACACACACACACACACCGACA
>CAESWR010000336.1:276995-288757 GCA_903171835.1 Mullus surmuletus
TTCGCTTCTTCTTCGTGTATCCAAAACAACAACGGCAGCACAGTGGATAATGAACAGCCCGGTTAGCAATGGCCTTCTTTAGTGCTGGTCCTGAGCCGCCACCACTACGTGACACTATTCATCGTCCCGTCCTTCATTAATGAAAGGCAAGAACATGGAGAAATGTCAAATGGAGGTGAAGCTTTACCGAAGCTGGAACCTGTTCTGGACTCCAAAGACCAAGATTTCTTGCCAATAGAACACAAATTCATGTTCCTTGTGACCGGGAGATCCCGATAGGTCAGGGGTGGGCAATTATTTTGTCTCAAAGGGTCACGTTGGATTTTAGATCTTGGTGAACCAGCCAGGTGGTGCAGGAAACTGTCCCCCAAAGGAGGATTGGAGGTGAACTCAAAATCGTGCTTGATGGACTATTGACAAATATTACAAATATTTTGAAGAGCCTGTAAATTCCATGTTAGCATGCTAGGTGAAGGGGGGGTCTGGCACTTTTTCTAACCAATCAAGCTGACAACCTTCTTACTTTGGCTGTTGGAGAAATTATTGTGAGGGCTCTGCGGGCAGGATTAAACAGTTCACCGGGCCGCATGTGGCCCCCGGGCCTTAGTTTGCCCACCTCTGCGATAGGCGTATACATGATCGAATATTTGGTGTAGAAGAGGAGGAACCCAGGGGGAATATTCAGATTTTTAAAAACCCACTATATTGCTCAGATTCCTGTAAGAAAAGGCTGATTGACTGCATGGAAATGTAACCAGTGACTCAGCAGATTTTGTTTCTTCTGTGCTGGACTCTCCAACTCCCTGTTTTTGTTATTCTGCCTGGTTGTGTGGTTGGCAGATTAAATACAGTGTTTGTGTTTGTTTAGCAGCAAACATTGATTATGAAATGTGAGATTAGCTGTTAGCTATCAACCAGCACATCTCAACCAGCTGATTCCCTGTACTGATTTTGTGTCATTAGTGAAAGCATGTGTCTATTTTTAGCGTATCCCGCGACCCCACAGACCACCAACATCCACAATGCTATTTTTTCCTCTGTCAACGTATTTACGGCCTCCTCGACTGCCAGCTGGTGTTCTTGGGAAAGAAACTGGGGTGTGAGCTGCATTTGAGCGAGTGTGTTGAGTAATATCAATGCCAACATTTCTCCAAGGTCTCCTCGAGCATGTGGATGCGACACCTGTATCGGTTGAAGCAGGCCAACAAGTCATGAATGAGACCCTTGTATGTTTGTTTGTTGGCGGCTTGGCGAGGAAATGTGAGATGAAATGTTAGTCGGGAGAACCAAAGCAATACACTAAGTGAGACTAAAGTAGAATTAGAATTGAAGGGAGCTGCAGAAGCCTGAACACAGTTTCATTTTCAGGGTGTTGCTCAGCCCATACATCCGTTAATGACCTCGGAGCCTTTGAGGCGAAGTCGCCCAGTCAGACGGCGAGCTCAGAAATCACGCTGATGAAATCACGCGGTGATTCTGCGACCCTGCGAGCTGCAGGGCGCCGCCGGTCATTGCAGTCACTTGGTTTATTCTATAGGTGAACACCTCATAATAGCGACCAGTCGTCACTGTGATTATCATTGGCCCGCCTGCTGGGAGGACTGGGACACACCCAGTGACAGAGGAGACGTCCTTCTCTTGATCTCCACATGCTACTATTTATAACAAATGTCTGGAATAACTCCGAGAGGTGGGAGAGAGAGAGAGAGAGAGAGAAAGAGAGCGAGAAACAAGAAGTCACATGACACACAGTTCATTCTGGAGATAGTGACAGACAGAGCGTTCGCTCAGATGTATTATTACTCCAGAGCTGCAGAGCATGCTGGGAATGAGTTGTAATATTTCGTGAGATAGATTGTTTGGCTATTGAGAAGAATTAGTGTCATTAAAGGACTTACAATTTTTCGTGGGAACATAGCGGAGCCACGATGCCCGAGGAGAAAGGTAACAACGGCGATGATTGCATGATTACCTCATACAAGTGTCAGCACGCAGAGGAGGAGGAGTGTGTGTGTGGGGCAGCAATGGCCCATGATCGGCTGCTGTTTAGCAGGTGTCACTTTTGATCTTTTTTTTTTTTACCTCAAAGACGATGACATTTCTCATTTCTTAACACGGAAATCATACAAGATTCAGGGTGTTTTTATTCTTTCTTAACATCTAATATTATTATTACACTATGATAAATGTACAGACCAGTGCTGTGGCTGTGGCTGTGCCGGTGCCACTCTGCTGTCCTGTCCTCAGAGTGTGTTTATAAATATATATGTGTGTGTGTGCATGTGTGTCCGTGAGTGAGTGCATGTGTGTGTGTGTGTGTGTGTGTATGAGATAGAAACAATGCATAAACACGTGCTTTTTCACTCTCAGCCAAGGACACTATATCTTAGGTGTGATGTAATATCTGGCCGTCTGCCAGCAGTCGCAGCGACGCCTGTCACTATTCCTGACCTGCTAGTAAACAAACCGTGTGTGTGTCCGCTCACTCGCAGATCGCAGCATTAGTGAAGTTTGCATTTTACATTTCGAAGAGCTGAGTTTCTGCTGTATAAAGTCACTCATTGATGTCTTTGTAATTGGTCACAGCTGTAATTCCCTTAATTTCGCCACAAATGATGGCAGAAAGATGGCAAGTGAAATAAATGGTGTGGAGGTATGTTTCAGGCCTGCTGGTCATCTCCATTCCCACGTACAGATTGCCTCATGGTTCCCCAAATTAAAAATGCAGAAACTCAAATCATTTTTGTGTAACAGAGTGGGCGTCATTCTAACAATGAATGATGTCTCACTCATTCAACCATCTATAAATCTGCTTTTAGGAAATTAGGTGAAACTTGAATGTTCAGACAGATTTTAGGGTTATATGATGATAATGTGTGTGTTTTGAGACCATTTTTTTCTGTCTGAAATTTTTATTGTGACATATTGGTCGATTGACTCAGTCTGACATGAATTAAGAAAACTTCTGCCGGTTGTGGCATAAAACCTTCTTTGGCATGGCTCAGCACAGCATCAAACTAAATAGAAGCACATTTCAAACAAGAAAGAAACATGGTGCATAGCTCTCCTGATCAAACAAGAAAGAAAAAAATGTGCTCATCATTTACTGCTCTGTGGGAGGGAGGGGGGGCGTCACATGGTAATCACAAAAGATGGATTCACTTGTAGTTATTTATTTATTTATTTATAATTATGACATAATCTTAGATAGTCGTTTATTGTCATGTGAGCAATGACACTGCATCTATTTTTGAATCAGCTCGCTCTAAAGTAGGTGAGTGACATGACAGTCGGATTAATTGGGGTCACTGTGTTCTCGTAAAGTGAAGGAAGTGAGGTAATCCACTTCCTGTGTGCCGCGCGTGTGTGTGTGCTGGCATCCACTTTTGTGCTTTTTTGGGACATTGTTGTAACACACATTAACACTTGCAGTAACACATCTTAAGGTTGACGCCAAACATATTACAGCTCTCCATAACAATAGAAAAATGAAATAAAGTAGTTTTTCTCTGATGACGTGACATGGCGCTCTCTTTAAAAGTAGTGAGGTTAATACAGTATTTGAAATGAAATAAGGCAGTTTTTCTCTGATGACGTGACGTCCCGCTCTCTTTAAAAGGAGCTGGATCAGGCGCCGAGCTGTCAGTGCAAATGTAAATGCGGTCGGCGGTCTGAGGTCCCAACTTCAGGGCAAGAGATCAATGGCTGCTCAGATCACCTTTCAATATGACCTCATGGTTGAATGTCACAGGTTCTAAGCAGAGCTGGAAACAAAAGCATAATACAGCAATAAATACAAATATCATTGTTAAATTGGCCTGGAGAGTATTAAAGATGTGCATCCAGCCAATAAGTAGTTATTACGTATTTATGATCTTTAATGTAAAGATGCTTGAGCTTCAATTAAATTGCCTTGGCTCCTGACGGAGCTGCATGCATGTACAGAATTTTTTTAAAGAATTGAAAATATCTATCTATCAGTACACCCTTGGTCCGAGGTTGGGTCTCATTAAGTCACATAGAAGCATCAGCTGAACAGAAGCTAAACGCCATTGAAATGGAACAATGTGACAAGGAAACAGTCATCTCACCTTTTGGTCCTCAAAGAACACCGTGGCTTTGACACATTTTCCCAAAGGGAGGATGGAGCAAAAAAAAATCACAACACTAAGTAGCAACAAGGCAACACGGTGAGGCAGAAAGAGATAGAGTAGAGAATTAATGGGATGTAACTGTAGCTTTACAGGCAGGTATCAGTATCACATTCATATCAGTGTCAAGCTGAAGTTCATGTGGTTTTCTTCAATTCATTTGGATGCAGCCAAAGGAAACAATGTTTGTTTACAATCGACCAATCAGGGTTATGTATTAACAACCTTATGATGTTGGTAGATACCACACACACAAAAAAGTCATCTTTGGAAATAAAAAAGCAGAGAAAACCCATCAGAGCTGATTTTGTCCCACTGCCCAGCCGTGAAACTTCTGCAAATGTTTCACTTCCAGGAATGTTGCGGAGCTCTGCGGGATCCCTGCGAGTCGAGAGCTCTCTATTAATAGGAGCTACTTTAGCTTGGCATCTTGAAAAGGCATCTGCGATGGAGGTGCTGGTGTGGGCTGGCATGCGGTGGGCCGGCGTGCGGCGGGCCGGCACTGTTTATTGGATGAACTACAGGATCTTAGTTGGTTTGAAACGGAACCGCGGTTGTTTGTAACCTGGTTGGCTCTGTATGAGTTTCATGTTCTTTTAAATGGAAAGGTCATATATAATAATAATAGGTATAAAGGCTCTTCTTCTTCGTGGACACAACAGGCGTGTGTGCTGGTGTGTGTGTGTGTGTGTGTGTGCCGCTCTGGTCGCCGCCTGCCTTCCTGCAACCTTCCTGCAACAAAGGCGTGAGCGGTGGCTGGCTGCCAGAGAGCAGCAGAAAGGCTGATTGATGATGTGGACAACTGGTCGTGCACTGGTGGGGTCGACAGTGGGACGCACCGCTCGCCCCCCCGCGTCCCCCCACCCACGTCCTCTGCCATGGGATGAGGACATTACCTCCACAAGCGCGTCTCGTCACCCACATCCAAACACATTTCCATCCCCAATTCTGCATCTGGCCAGTGCCGTCACGGGCCGTATCCTCCTCACACACGCGCACACACACGAACACACACACACATTCCTGCTGTGTTTGCTGTGTGAGGAAGTGGAGACATTGGATCCCCCCCGACAGGTGCAGGGCTACTGCAGCGCACTCTCGCTCCCTGCTCCCCCGGGACGGCCAATCCCTGCCACCGCCTCCCCTCCTCCTCTCCTCCCCCCCAGCCCCCCCCCCCTCCTTGGCTGAGAGCGTTTTCACTGAGGGCTTTCCCTCCTAAGTGCTCGCTGTGAATCAACACAGTCATTCTGAGCCCTGGCTCAGAACTACATGAGAGACTGAATGAAAGCAGCTTGAACGATTTCAGCATCACCCCCCAAAAAAGTGTGAAGCACTTCCTTCATAGTCATGGATTTAGTTGGAGGTCGGAGGTTGGAGGTTCTCCATAGGCTCTGGAGGATTCTTCAGCAATGTTCTGCCACGAGCTGGTGTCACCCACTCTGACGCTCATTAGAAGCCCATTTATTTCACAAAAATAATCACACTTCCATTCGATAACTTGACTCTTGTGTTGGGGAGGCCCAGTAGAAATTAGGCTGTAACCAGTTAACTAGTGAGCATCTTAGCCTTCACAAGTGAACTAGTATACACTTTGTGACCCACTAGTTGACTAGTACTGCTGCAAATGGGTTTACTAGTCAACTAGTAGATATCCTGCCTTTACAAGCCAACTAGTAACCATGTTGGGTCCATGTAGTTTACTATTAAGAACATATGAGGCTTGAACTAGTTAACTAGTGAGCATTTTAGCCACCACATGTAAACTAGTAGCACACCACTTGCTGCACTAGTTGTCATGGCAATGAGCTGTCAGTCAGCTGAATGACAGCATGTCGTGAAACGTGCTCTGTGTGGTAACATGAATATATTTGGATGAAGACATTTTATTGTCATGATAAAAGTAAAAAGATCTTTTTAGCACATTAAAAGACACAGAATGATTGCCTGCTGGTGGACCTCCAGATGATTGGTTGCCATGCACTGTGTGTGTGTGTGTGTGTGTGTGTGTGTGTGTGTGTGTTCCAGAGTCCTCATGTTTCCTGTCCTGCTCTCTTGTCTTGTGCAGTGTTACAGAAGCAGGCCGTCCACAGCCCCGCGGAGAAGCAGAAGCATGGGAAAGGAGGGGCCTCCATCCCCTGCCAGACCTGCGGGAACCCCTGCAAGGGCGAGGCGCTGCGAGTCCAGAACAAACACTTTCACATTAAGTGCTTCGTTTGTAAAGGTAGGAACAGATCAGGCCTCCGCTTCCACCTTCATTCTGTCGCTCATCTCATCTCAAAGTGCAGTCCAAACTCCGGGTCAAAGAATGTGCAGTGGCTCACTAACAGATTGGACAAACCGTGATGTGATTTCATTTCAAAATAAAAGGTTTCTCGGAGAAGGTCATACTTGCTGGTTCATCTTCCTTCTCTACCACTAAGTGATGCGTGAATGGTCTGGTGGATCACTGACGGCTTCTTTTAGGAGAGGACATCCACCTCCATCATGTCAGCAGCATAAAACCAGCAGATTCACTTGAAGGGGAATCTTTATATAGAAACTTGTCTGATGAAACCAAAAACCCAGAGATCCCTCGACAGCGAGTCAAGTAGCTGCTGTGAGCTCGGCTCCAGTGTTCATCGCGACCAAACAGGCAGATTTCCTCCACTGAAACTCAAATCTGAAGTGAGCTTTCTGTCGGACAGCTCATCTCCTCTGCAGGCTGCTGGTGTTCGGAGGTGCAGCAGCAGCCTCAGAGGAGTCGGAGTGGATCCACAGAGGCTGCGAGCCCACCTTGGCGCAAATCTGCTGCTTTATTTTGCAAGCGACTTCCTGCCTGGGCAGCGTTGATCCGCTTTATCTGATTCTTGGCTGCACCAGAAGATCCCTGGCAGAGCTGCAGACCAGTGCTTGGAAATTCAGCATCGTCGCAAGCTAACTTGTGGAAAACATTTTGTCTCACTAATTAAATAGTCATGCAGTACAATTTCAGTAGGTAACATGATTGCAGTCACAGAACTTCACTAGATTACCATTTGATTTTGCTCCAGTAGCTAACTAGTGAGGAAATATGTGTGTTACTAGTTAACTCGTTCATCTTTTGGGACATAACTAGCTCACTTATTAAAAAAGTGTATAAGTGGTAACGTGAGGTCAGAAGGGTTCACTAGTCAGGGCAGATGAGGCTTGAACTAGTTAATGAGTGAGCATCTTAGCCTTCACAAATGAACTAGTAGCACACCATTTTCTGCACTAGTTAACCAGTGACCTCAACTAGTCATGTTTGACTAGTTTACATGGTCAGCAGCAAATGCTCAGCCGGCGTTCACGTTGCAGCAGCCCAGCGAGGTTTCATCCTGATCTGGTGCTGATTTCTGGAGCATCACATCATCCACAAAGCGTCACGATCGAGCTGCGAATACTCAAACCTGAAAGAATGTGGCCACACCCAGACACATTTTGCAAACTACGAAATGCAAAAGCAAAAGCAATTTTTTGCTGTTTACTCACAACATTGAGATATTTTCCACCCATGCAGGACTTCATTTGCTCACTATATAGCTGAGCAGTTTTTCTTGAGTTTGGTCAAACAACCAAGAGTCTCATGATCTGGTATCAACAAAGTCACACTGATTTAAGTAAAACTCAGAGGAAGCTGAGGCTGATATTGTAGTGTGTGTGTGCGTGTGTGTGTGTGTACATGGTGAGACATTTGTCTTCATTTAGAGAGATGTATGCGGTATGTGTGTGTGTGTGTTCGTACCCAGCCAGAGATCTCTCCTGCCGTGAGCTTGTTGAGTAAACGTGCTCAAATCCTCCCGATGGAATCGGCCGTGTTTTTGTTGCAGCGGGCGGTGATGTTCGTAGCGGGGTGTTGCCCTTTGGACTTTCTCCTTCTTGGAAGCTGAGCCAGTGAGGAGTGGGGGTGTACGTCACTGCGCCAGGGCGCCGACCTCCGTCATCACACACACACACACACACACACACACACCCTAATGAACAAAACTACATGTCCTTTTGAAAGGAGCGGAGCACCTAACTTTTGTTTGGATACTTTGAAAACCTTTCTGTAACTTTGACATGTTAACAACATCTGACAACTTTGGACAATTAAAGCAGCAGTGTTTAAGAACAGGTGTGTTTGTGTGCCACAGGTGCTGCAGAGGTGCATTGTGGGTGACAGTTATTCCTTCTCATCTTCCGCAGAAACCTCATGGCACCAAGATGGACGCTGACAGACCTTTTACAGGGTTTTTACCAAAATAAGTAAATCATTATTACACAGTACCACTTTAAGGCCCCACAAATAAGCCCAATTTATAATGAGGTTATATAGATTTGGTTATTTTACATTTTATAGTGCCAACCTGTGAGATGCAACACTGTAACACAGTCAGAACCAGAACCATTGCAGAAATCATTGCACCCCGTGTTCCAGTGGTAGAATGTGTACTGTGACTCCTTTCATTCCTTTCTTTCTTTCCTCTGCCAGAGAATCAATGGCCAGAAAACTCCACTGTCAAGTTGATGCAAAAGCCTCAAACACACACCATACACAAACACACACACACACACACACACACACACACACACACAGACAAACACACGCAAACACTAATACACACACATGATAGAGCCCTCATTGTATCCAGTCAGAGGCTCAGAGTGACTTCTCACTCTGTGTCTGCGCGCGTGTGTGTGTGATTTTCCAGTCTGTCATGTAGTCAGATATAATCCACTCTGGACTGGACAGACCACTTCAGGTGTGTTTAGGTGCCAAAACAAACTCCAAGACTAGAATGGGAGGAGACTGAAGGGAGATTACTCCACCGCTGTCACCAGGTGCATGCTGGGATTCATTGGGTCTCTGGATCTTTTGGTTCGTGTTTGCGTGAGGTTCTTGGTTCTCGTCAGTGTGTCATGCCTGCAGACGACGATGGTTAGACCCTCACGTCATGCTGAGTGGAAACACTGAACACTGAAGTTATTCCAGTTTATTCTGCTTTCATCAAGCATGAAACAAACATCAGGGAGGAGTTTTGAACGCTCTCTGTCTGTCACTTCTGCCGATGTCACACACCTGCGTCTTCATATCCTTAAAGAGTGAATAAGGTTAGAAAATAAAATCATTGTCATTGGTGTTAAAAAGTGGGGGACTGTAGACGATTGGTCTGATTTGAAAGAAAGTTTCAGTGAACTTAGAAAGGTTGCAAAATACATCTTGGAGAGGCTGACTGGCTCGTGGAACTCTGTTGCTTAGTCGGTGCGGCGACACAATCAGCCTGCACTGAACTCCACTTGCCCTCTTATCTTTAGTCTTCCATCTGTTTCCTGCACCTTCAGCCCAGAGTGCAATTCCTCCCTACACCTTGTGTTTCAACGAGTAAAACAGATGTCATCTTTCTAAATAAATAAATAAATAAATAAAATTAAATCATGGCAGCTTATCAGTCTGTTCACGGATGCAGCTTCCTGCCACGGTGAAGTCAAGACAAAGCAGCGCGCCACCGCTGCTGACATCATCCAGCGGGGAGGAAGCACATTCCGCACAGACGCACATTCCTCCATGGAGAAGCTTTTGGATCTTCTCAGCCATGCAGGTCCTCAGCCCTCTGCCGAGGATACGCAACCTTTGACCTCTCGTCCAGGTGATTTTAGTGGAGGCGAGTTCCAGGAACTAAACCTCTGAAAAAGTTCATTCATATTATGTTAGTGGTTTCAGAGGGAATCAGATAAGCTAATTTCTTTTTTTAGTTCTGGAAAAATATTATTCCTTCAAAACATGAAAACTTCAGTTGTATTAATACTCCTGTTACATTATATAATTACTAAGAATGAAATATGAATGAAGATTCTGTGAAACTTCAGTGTTCCTGCACGTTACACCTACATGCTACTGAGTTGTGTTGTTGCAGGAAATCATGTGCTGTAAAAGAGCCCACCCACCCACCCGCCAAACACACACACTGCAGGCATGTGGCCCATCACATTCTGTTCTCTTCAGAGGAGCGTCAGGACAAAATGACTCATTAGCTGCATCATGATCTCACTGCAGGGGCCCAGGTGTGGGGGTTAACACACACACACACACACACACACACACACACACACACATATTCTTTTGAACAGTTTTTAACAACATCATAAGTGTGTTTAACTGAGGTGTTAAGTGTCACTTGTATCATATTTCCTGTTTTATTTTGAAATCTGACATCCCTCGGGTCTCAGCTAACTTGGAAATTGGAGTCCAGCTCCTAATACAGTGATGATGACGTCATCAAAATAAGAATTTAATAAATCCAAACACGGCTGAGCAGAGGATGCAGCTGAGGACCCTCCCAACCTTCTGAGCTCATGTGTTGCAGTAAAGGTTACTGAGCTACTCTGTGTGGAGCTTCTCTACCTGAGTGGCCCTCAAAGTGCTTTGAACATGACATGAGCTCGCTCGCACTTTCACACACACACCTTCACCCAATGACGGTGGAAGCCGCCATGCTGGGCGCCACCCTGATCCAGACGACCTGAGAGCTCTGGAGGCTCTCTGAGGTCACAGAGGATCCTAAGCTCCCTGATCAGCAGGAGTATTTTGAAATCAGATCTGTGATGAGACATGAAGCCGGTGCAAAGCGTGCAGGACCGGCCGGGGCTACATCTGTGTGTAAAGACAAGCAAACACGCCTGAATGGCCTTCAGAGTGGATTTCTTGTGTCATCTGCACAGTTGTGGTGTTTTATTTTGTAATACTTTAAAGTAGAGCGAGTGGGACCAGTTAAGTGGAGGACAATGCAGATTCACTGAGATCTTCTACCTCAAGACTTCATCAAAAACAATGTTGATGCATCCGAACTGTCCAAAAAATAGATATTTAATTGTTGAAAAACTTCAAAATAGTTTTTGACATGAATGGAAGGTCTCGTTGGTCTAAAGCGATCTGATATTGATGCGTCCAGCTGCTTCCTTTCAGCGTTTCATAATAGCAATTTCCAGGATCAGTGGGCAGATTCCTTAAACAACAGACGCATTTACGATCTGTAACAGCTCTGAGGTCATAACAGTGGGAGTCTGCTTTTGAGAAAGCCTGTTGGCCCGAGCGGCAGCATGACGCCAGAGGCTGCTTAACGTCCTCCAGGTGTCCGTGCCGTACTGGGTGAGACGTTGAATAATTGGATCTTTGTAAACTTCCTCAAAGGTGTGTGTTCTATCTGTGTCACCTCACCCACAGGCATGACGGTCCCTCCCTTGAACCTTCACACACTTGCTTGAAACTGCTGGAGGGGGCGTGTCCAGCGCAAACATCGCCAATTTAAATTTGTCTCCAGGAAGGAAGAATGTATGCTTGTTTTTGTCAAAGATGTGAAAAACCAGAGTGTGGTCTCCCCTGAGGGCGTGGCTGCTCTAATGTCATGCTGTTGCCATGGTGACTGTGACTGTAACAAAGACACAAAGAGAAACGCTGCAGTCTGAGCACACGCACAGACACACACACACACACACACACACATACACACACATAGTTACATGGCAAATGTGAGCAGTTGCAGTATATGTGCATTCACACACTCAACTAAAGTATTCTCTCTGTACACACACGTTCTTGTCTCCTCTCACTTGATATCCTGTATCTGTGTGTGT
>CAESWR010000336.1:288803-300142 GCA_903171835.1 Mullus surmuletus
TGTGTGTGTCAGTGTGTGGCTGTGAGCTGGCCCAGGGAGGCTTCTTCGTGCGTCAAGGGGAGTACATCTGCACCCTGGACTACCAGCGGCTTTACGGGACGCGCTGCTTCAGCTGCCAGGACTTCATCGAGGGGGAGGTGGTGTCGGCCCTCGGCAAGACGTACCATCCCCGCTGCTTCGTGTGTGCCGCCTGCAAGTAAGGAACCGGGGGCGTGGCCAATTAGCAGGAGCCACATGCCATAATTCAGATACTTGTTCTGATAATTGATCATCATCATTGTTATGTCCGTGAAGAAGCATTTTGAACATTTAACTGTAGGTTGGTGGATGGAAGTCAAACACTGAATCATCCTTTTCCAGGAAATATCCAGCACCGCCTGCTGTTGTTTGTTTCCACAGCAGCACTTGCAGGTGTCATTCATATGTACATAAAGCAGTCACACACACATGTAAATATATATATTTAGCTACTCAACCATCTTCACCTGCTTCGAGCTGCGTGTATGCTTTTATTGACTCTGCGTGCCTGCGCACACGTGTGTGTGTGTGTGTGTGTGTGTGTGTTGTCCCTCCCCCACGGTTGATCCCCTCAGACAAAAACAGGTTTGCGCCCCCATGGTTACGCTGATGGCTCCTAATGACAACAAGTGATTCATACCATGATATTAGAAAAAAACGTACATTATATGTGGCAAGCACACACTTCTCTTAGCAGAAACGCACACGAGTGTCCTGGACATTTTTGGCAGAAGCTTTTGTTCCTCCTCACATTTAGCCGCAACGAAGTGGTACCACCCAAACTGAAGATTAAACATAATTACTTCATAAGATGTTTGTCAGACTGCTTCATCATTGGAGATAAATGTCGTGTTATGTAACTTGGAGCAACTTAACGTTACGATAAGATTAAGAAATGGGAAAAACGTCTTCATTCTTAACAACGCCCGGGTCAGCCCGAGGCTGGGGCGGAGCTAACAGCCCTGACATGACCCTGCCCAGATGTGAGGGAGCTCCAAAGGTGAATATGGGGAAGCGATCAGCCTCCGCTGGGCCCAGTTCAACAGTGGGCAAAGAGCTGGTTTTTAAGCCACTTAAATATTTTTAAAGATGTATATTTTGTTTTTACGTCTCCTGACGACCTTTGTGAGCCTCGTGCTGAATTTGAAAACAGAATGTTCCAGTGTGGCATTAGTGGTTTGTAGCCCAAACCTTGTGCTGCTCAAAGCTGCCACTTTGTTTCGGCAAACACAGGCTCATTGTGAAATAAAAATAAAAAGGAGGCTAAGATAGTGGCTGGGGGGCCGGGGGGGGCACAGTGGGAAGGATGTATGAATGTTTATGATTCATTACCAGGATTACCTGAGTTAGCAGCTAACTGAGCCGTGGAGCTTAGATGTTCTATATGAATGGGTGAATGAATACTTTATTAATCCTTTGCAGGAAATTACATTGTCACGAAGGCTTCAACGCTTCAATACACATAATGTTGCACACTTATAGATACATATTATTGCCCACTTTAGGTCTTATGACAATAAATAAATAAAGAGAATAAGTGATAGATACTGTAGCTTGAGACCCAGGTTGTGGAGCGTGAATGTTTCCCCCATTGGAGCAGCTGAAGGCAGGAGGTGCAAAACATTGAACTACTACCTTTATCTGTGACAATATCTGGATATGTGCACTCAGATTCATCGTATTTGACTCAAGCTTTTGACCAGTAGTTTGTCTGTGTGCTCCATGTGGCCAAACTTGACCTGAAGTGCTGGATGAGCGTTTCTCTGTCAGCTGCTGCAGCTTCCTGAGACCACCTGAGCAGCCGGCTCACACTAGCACCCATTAGCACGTTAGCACAAAAAGACACTCAATGCAGAAACTCCAAATTAAACTATGAGATAAGTTAATTCACTAAAACATTAATACAAATTTGGGTTTTTAGCTGTTTGTTTGTCAGTGTTTTGGGGTTTTTTGTAACTACTTTTTGAACTAAAAATGCCCTCCACTGATTGAATGTTTGTTGTGTTTTCAGACAGCCGTTCCCTGCCGGTGACAGAGTGACATTTAACGGAAAGGAGTGTATCTGCCAAAACTGCACCAAGCCCCTCCCTGCCAACAGCCCCGCCCCCATCCAGGCTGTCCACAGTCAGTGTTGTTCATGTCTCCGCCCCTAAAGCATCCAGCTGATGACGGACTTTCACTGTTACTATGGAGAAGCTGTGGATTCTGACTTTGCGTGACATGGTGACTGATCTCCTTCCTCTCTCTCCAGACTGCTGCGGCTGTGGGAAGGAGTTTAAGAACGAACAGTCGCTGGTGGCACTGGACAAGCACTGGCACCTGGGCTGCTTCAAGTGTAAAGTCTGCAACAAGGTCCTCAATGCCGAGTACATCAGCAAGTAAGTATCAGCGGCCTCCAGAGAGCCCAGATGTTGCACCAACATACAGTACATCATGACAGTTGCCTTGGTTTCGCCAATGCTGCCCATTATCCAGAGCTTCAGCCTGCGTGTGAGAGCTTCGTGGTGTGAGCTCAGCTGCTCGTCTTCTCCAGCAGCATCCACACACACACACACACACACACACAGCGAGCAGCGTCCGCACACATCGGACCCGACCGAGCCGAGCCGAGGCCAGACGCAGACTCAGAAACCAGTTAGAACCTCTCAGTACCAGTCAGACTCTGCCACCATTTCTGATCAAATAAGCAATAACGGAATAAAGAGGTAGTGCTTTCAGACAGACACGGTTAGGGTACTGGTTCTGGTTCTGGAGTCTCGGGGGATATAGGCAACATTTGAGGTTCCGGTTTAAATCTCCGACGAGAACATCACGCCAGTGAACACCACACCAGTGAAGACCACACCAGTGAACACCACACCAGTGAAGACCACACCAGTGAACACCACACCAGTGAAGACCACGCCAGTGTGAAAAGGCTCTACATTGACTTCCTCTCGGTTATGCCGTCTGTGATGAAACCAGTGGCAAATGTTGATGTAGATTTGATGAGTGTGAGCTGAGAGTGTGTGGCTGCTCAGTGAGTGTCGCGCCTCCTCTCTGATGGGTTGAATTTTTCTAATCTTGTAATCGACCATGTTCACATGAAGTGGAGTAGATTATTGTTGTAGATCAAGAATGATTCCAAAAACCTTATTTTGGATTATTTAAGCTTTAAATTTGATTCCTTACATTTATTATATCAGTCACCAGTAATCAGACATAGTATCGTCATATAGTATTTGAAGTTTTGATCCTGTAACCATGGCAACAGGAGCTGTCAGTAGAAGCCTACACTGTGCTGCACCCTCACCGAGCACCTGCTGGACTCGGGGCATGCTGGACGCGAGGTGTGTCTAACGTCTGACTCTGTCCCGCAGGGATGGGATCCCTTACTGCGAGATGGACTACCACGCCATGTTTGGCATCCAGTGTGAGAGCTGCGACAAGTACATTACTGGGAAAGTTCTGGAGGTATGTTCACGTTGGATAAACAGTGGAGGGGTTAAAGTCCTGGCTCTCGTGAAGGTATGAAGACAGGAGAAAAAATAGGTCAATAGGAGCCTTAAAGGCACAGTACATCAATGTCAATTTAAGTCATGGTAGTGTGGTCTGGTCTGTATGTCACTTCCTGCAGGTACTTTGAGACTCACCTGTGATCACACAGCAGAGGCTATGAGGCTATAATTCCTCTCTTTCTCTCCATGCTGCAGGCCGTGTTCCTGCTGCGGACTCTCCCTAACCTTTTTGATCTTTTTCTTATGCTTTTGCCCTTGTGACAGCAGATACGACTGAAACAATAAGAATAAGGAAAAAGTATTTTATCAATGATAACATGGGTGATGGTGGTCTGTCTGATTGGAAGCGTAAAGAAGCTCAATCAATTGTAGGAGCCCCAACTGCAAACTAGGAAAGGAAGGAGAGAGCAAAGAGGTGTCAGCCTCTCACAGTTTTGGAAATGTTGGGATCCACCAGGAAATCTGAACTCATGGAACACAAAGCAGGGCCGGGCCGGGCCGGGCCGGGCTGGGGGGGCGTCAGCTCAAGCCTGAAGGGGAATGTTTGTGTGGGTGAGGAGCAGAATCGCAGCGGCACAGGAGCAGCAGCATCCTGGAGCAGAGATTAGCCGGGGCGGCCTGACGTAGGCGATGGCTGGACCTCAAAGCAGAAACAAAACACAAGGCTGCCTCCTGTTGATTTGAACAAAACAATGTTCAAGCACTTGTGGTTCATGAACTGACCTGGAGGTGTGTGGCTTGCGGGAAAACTTGTCATGAACAAAAAAAAGAAAAAACTTGTGAATGATTTGCCAGGTCATATTTGATTGGACCAACTGAAAACGACATGTGACTTAGGCGGGGTCGTGGGGGGGGGCAGAGAGGTGTAGTCATTGTTGTGATGGTGTCTTCTTGTTCTGTTGCTAACCTTTTTTTCTCTGTATAAAACTGTCTGCGACTGACCCACTTAGTTATTGTTGTTGTTGTTGTTGTTGTTGTTGTGGTGTTTGACAGGCTGGAGAGAAGCATTACCACCCCAGCTGTGCCCGCTGCGCCCGCTGCGAGCAGATGTTTGGCGAAGGGGAGGAAATGTACCTCCAAGGTAAAAGCAAGTTGGCCTTTAAGATCTTTAAGTGTTAATTAATGCTTAATAAGAATCAATTAACATTGATAAGCACTTTTAATGCATTACAAGATGCTTACAAACAGTAGGATTATGTAAAGTGTTAAATAAAGCATAATGATACAATTATTACTTTTGCTTATAAGAACATTTGACTTAAACTTTGAACTTAAAAAAGTCTTATTAATGCTTATCAGCATCTTACAATTCCTTATGCTTCTCAATTCCTTATGCTTATCAATTAATGCATATTAAGCATTAATTAACGCTTATTATGGCATCTTAATATAAAGTGTTCCCAGATCTTATTTAGAACTAAATATTAATGGATTTAAAAGATATCACCATGATTTTAGAAGGAAGTAGTAGCTAACCACAGTGGGAATGAGACATTTGTGCTTGGCTAACATTCATTAGGAGCCGTTTATCAGCAGTCTGGGCTCGGGCGTCCGGGGTTTGCACTCCAGTTAATTAATGAGGTCAGATGGGCCTATTTTAAGATGGATGTGTGCACATTGCCCTAAAAAGTCTGCGTCTCTTGGTTTTTTCAGGATCCGCCATTTGGCACCCGAGTTGCAGACAAGCAGCCAAGCAAGAGGAGAAGAGTAAGGTGGGTGATGCAGTGCATGCCGTCTCGCTTCAGGGGCTTCGGCAGAAGATGAACATTTTCTCAAACTCTTGGCCATGAAGAGGATGGATTCAAACATGAGGGTGGATCTCATGAACAGAGAGAGCCAGTCTTATTGGTCGGGGTTTGAATTTCAGCTTAGCTAGCAAGTACTAGGAAGATGCAAATGGCCGAGATCAATGTAGGGAGGAGGGACTTCAGTCACAGATATGTGTTTTTGTGGGGCAGGTCTGCACCCCCACCCCCCATCTTTCATCCTCATTCCTCATCTCAAACATCTCCTCCTCAGAGGCAGGTTCGGATACAGCTCAGTGACGTCCCCGAGCAGCAGGTGGGTGCTCCTGTGCTCGCCCGCCCCAACAATCACCTGATGCATCGCTCACGTGTGTTTCATGAAGGCCAGCGGCCACATCCACAGCCCACTCATAGCCCACCCACACCCCACCAACACCCACAGCCCACAAACAGGCAGAGCAACACCCACAGCCCACCCCGGCCCACTGAGCCACAAACGCATCACTGAAGGCTTCCACTGACGCAGTGACAGATATGATTGGCTGGCGAATGCTGCTGCTCTGCATGCACTGAGGATGGGCTGCTGCTGCGTGTCGTTAGCAACAACAGATGAGAACATTATTTTTTTAGCCTGAATTGGAAAATCTGGACTGAATTTCCTTGAAAGAAATGTCCAACAAGACAAGAAAAGTTTTGAAATGCCACTGAGAAAGTTTTTGCATCTCACAATTAACTGGATTGATTGAACCAGATTAGTTAGGTGAGTTTAGATGAATGACAAAACACACGAGTCATTAGAAGATAAGGTCTGACATCATGTTATCACATACGTTTGACTAACATATGATTGACTATTAATCAAGTCCTTGATCACTGATCAGTCACACTGATTGATTAAGAGTAGTAAGTTTAGTGACCTGTCAATATGTTGACAAATCATTAAGTCTTAATTGATAATGTGCAGATGGTCATTAACTAATAATGTGTGTGCGTGTTTGTCACAAAGCAAGTCACAACATAATTATCATTAAGAGTTTCACAGAAAGTAACTCATAACATGTTGAGAACTCTAAACTCCTTTCCTGGAATTGATCCTTGAGCCCAGTGACCGTCAGTCACGTGCGTTATCTGTTTCGCTATGCATTAATGTATCATGAGTGTTTGATGGTTAATGCATCAGTTACAGCATTCATTAATGAGTGATTGTGCAGACGTATTGTAACACTTTAGCAAAGAGGTTTTCTGAGGTGAAGAGTCTGTGTCTGATGATAGAAAAATAAATCTCATTTCCAAAAGGTTGATGCTGTTCTTGATCATTTGATCTGAATTGAGCAGTCAAGAAACAATCACACCACAGATCCTGCAAAACTGTCGCTGACGAGCAGCAGGTTTGTCTGCAGGAACATGTGGTGTACATTCATACGTCCATGCCATCAAAACAACATCTACCACAGCACTCATGAGATCAGTGTGACACCAGGTACCAGCTCTCTGTCACCTGCTGTAGAACTGGATCAACAAATCAGCTTGGGTGTTAGATGTGATTTTAGATGAGAGATGGAGTCAGATGACTAAAGCCAGTTTGCTGCAGATGGGAAACCAAACATTGAGGTGACCTCAAACAGGGAGGACAACGTGTCAGATGTTCTCCTGCCGCCGTGACAAAGCCTGTTGTGGTGCAGCATGCAGTGTGCACACAACTACAGACACTTTGTCAGTGCACTCGTGAAAGGTTAAAAGGCGACCAGAGTGTTCCTCACAACATGCTCTAACAGCCGGCAGCAGATGTTTCTGCATGTCCATCGCTGCTCAGAGGACGACGGGTCACGAGCAGAAAACACATTGGGAGAACAGAACATTCACCAACGATGTTACCACAAGAGCAAGTTTAGTCGCGTGCATCCTTTGTATCCACGTTTTGAAGTGTGTGTGTGTGTGTGTGTGTTTCAGGTGGCCCGGACTTCATCTGAGAGCATTGCCTCAGTTCCAGCCTCCAGTGCTTCGGGCTCCCCAAGCAGAGTCATCTATGTGAGAGGGCACCACTTCTATGACCAGCACGCTCACACACACACACACACACGCACACACACACACACACACACACGTGCACAGCCAGTATTGGCTCCACCTACATGTGATCACACTGTTTGTGTCTGACTTTGCTGGCAGGCTAAACTGGGAGAGGAGATGCTGGATTACAAGGACCTTGCGGCTCTTCCAAAGACCAAGGCCATCTACAACATCGACCGGCCCGACATGCTCTCCTACTCGCCCTACGTCAGCTACCCCTCCGAGGAGCGGCACTACGGAGAGGTAGGGCCGCCTTGCCTCTTCTCCACGCTGCCGGCGTCCTCTCTACTCCACCTCAGTGTGGAGAAAAGCTAAGCAAGGTTGTGGAAACATCTTTGGTTCCTCTTGGAATTCTGGGTGTTTATCCTCCTGATGGTCGTTTGCAAATCCAGAAATGCATCAAAGACAACATATACCGAGGAGCTCTTTTTCTCTTTAGGGCCCATGTGGCCTCAGTGGGTCGAGTGTGGGGGCTGCTTGTTGTCACCTGCTAATTCGAGAGGTTACTTTTCACTCCCCCGACCTGGAGGACTTGTGTCAAAGTGTTCTTGAGCAAGACACTGAACCCCTCACATCTCCTCATTGGCGCCTTGCATGGCAGCCCGTCACCATCGGTGTGTGTGAATTTGTGTGTGAACATGCTCATGTTCTGTAAAATGTTGTGACCATTCAGGTAAAAAGGCCTTTCATGTGATTCTGTGTGCAATCACCTGTCCTTGTGAATTTATTTTCATAAGTTTCACCCAGTTGATCTCTCCATCCTCCCTATTTTTCTTCTCTTGTGCATCCATCACAGTTTTTAACATCGAACTCATAAAAGGTTATGAGTTGTTGCTAACCATCGGCTTTCTCACGCTCTTCATTTGCAGTGTTCCCCGCTGCTTTCTCCTACTCCGAGTGAGGTAATCAATGCGCATTGTCTCTTTCACCCACAAATTACTCAATCAGAAAAGAAGTCAGACTTTAATTGGATTGCATCAATTCACCTTTGTTTTCTCTCCACATAAATGACTATGCAACAGAATGTGAGTGCGTCACATTGTTAATGTTGCCAAATCCACAGTCTCAAAATCATGATAACTCAATAACTGAATTGAAGGCTCAGGGTTGTATCTACATTCACAGTTATTTCCTGTAGATTTTGTCACACTCCCAACTACAGTCGTGTGTGTGTGTGTGTGCAGTCATCCATTTCTTGCCGACTAACTTTGTTTTCAAGTGAAAGCAAATGTGTTTGTCCCAGTCATGAATCAGCAGATCTCTGTTCTATCTGGTTTTCTATTTGGATGAAGATGAAAAAAAAAGATTTTGAGGGATTCAGTGTGGGCTCTTGGTTTGTCCACTGCAGGCTGCTGAGGGTCGTTTCTGTTGGTTTGCACGGGTGAGTCATAGTGACCCCGCCCACAGAGCTTGATTTGCTTTGTCTGTTTTTTCTCCATTGTGATTGTGCGCAGGGTGACGGGGAGAAGTCGCCCCGTCAGAGGAGGCCCTCCAGCCCCAGCTCCAACAGCTCCCTGGGCGGTTATGGACGTTACACCCCGTCCCGTTCCCCCCAGAACTACAGCAGAGCAGGTATCAGCCTCAGCTCACACAACATCAGACAGGAGCCTTAAGTGACCTGATGCACGCTGGGAAATAGATGACATAATCTTCCAGAGTTGGATGAGAACCTGTGACCCTCTGATATCTGGTCTGGTCTGATATTTGGCCGAGTGATGACTTGAAACCGCACACCTGTCAGGCTGAAAATTGCTCTTTTTACCTCTCACTGAGATCCAAACCAAGGAGTTCCAAGGAGTTCCTCAAACACCTTGAAAATAGACATCAGCAGGGTGTACACCTTTTACAGCCAAATACTCATACTCATGAATCATACTATGCATACTACTAATCATACACACCATGTGAGTTGCTAGTGTAGAAACAAGGGGAGCACGCCTCGGAGTCAACGGGACCAGGCGATGCTCTGATCTCCAGGCTGTGGTCTGATCTTCCAGCAGGTCCAGTGTTCTGTTGTATGAATAATGAGGCAGTAAAGCGTCTGCAGTGAGGGTGGTGGTGGTGAGAACATGTGTTGCTGTGTCTGGACTTGAGGGGAGAACCTCAATAACTGCCTCTCACGTCCAACAGCATGCAGCAAGATGCCCCCCCCACAGTGACGGGGTGACATCATCTCCCCCGCACACAGGGCAAACCTTCCTCACTTCCTCTGCCTGCTCAGCATAACATCTCTGCCCACCCAAACTGTCCTGAAGGCGGGTCCAACCACTGTGAGGTGCCTGAGGTCCAGGATGAGAAGGTTCAGACACATCTTAATAAAGTGAGAGCCACCTAAGGGGGTGGGCTGCACCCCCAGTGCTCCCCACGGTCCTGACCAGTGCCCCTAACGATGGCCCACATGTTTGATGGTGTCCATGTTTGGGAGGAGGCCTGAGGAAGGCGTTCTTAGTGTTCCTTTTTGGTGTGCAGGCTGCTCCTCCTGCTGGACTGACGGAGTAATGGAGGAGTGAAGCACCTTCCACCACTAAGGCCTCTGTTGCTGTGACTTGACTTATGGGGAGTTATGGGAATGTGCCAGTTGGCCAGAACCAACACTATTACTCATGTAAATCCTCCAGTTGAGGTCAGGAGAGTTGTGGCCACCTCAGCAGCCTGCAGTGGATATTTCCATGGTGCATCTCCACATCTGGTTTTTACCGATGGGGTTTATATCACTTAGTTCAGTATCGTGATGGTCTTGTGGATGAACTGATTCAGCACTTCCCAGTTTGGTTTGTGATTGTTCTAGAACAGAAGGGTTGGTTCATGAAGGTGTTTTGAGGTTGAGTTGTTTGGGGCTTTGTGCCGGGAGGTCCTCTCTCCCCAGAGGTAAGATACAGAGGAAGTTCCGAAAGGGAAAATTTGGTTTTCACGTATCTCAGGAGGAAACGTTTCCTTACAGCCGCCTTACGTTGCGATGGGATTTACATTTTTCTGGGCCAACCAACCTCATATTCCTAAAAAAATCTTCTCTCTTCTCCTGACAGTTGTGTTAGGGCTGGGATGGAAAATATTGAGATGCAAGAGACAAGAATTCTAAATAATCTGCATATTGTGTGTATTATCTATGCCTACTAGCATCATAACATATTTGTATTTTGAAGGGTATGATATAATAATAATAATCATCATATATAATTTAATGTTATGTATATAATTGTTATGATGACAATCCTGTGACTCCTGTGATGTGGATGGACACTCAGGCTTAGAGGTTTCCCTGGGCAGCAGACACAGCAGCCCGGCCCCTGACCCCAGCGCCCTCTCTGTGGCCCCGCCCCCCTCCGCCTGGGTCCAGGGTTCCCCCTCCCTCTCTGTTAACCAGTCCGCCGGCAGTTGTGGTGGAAAGCACCAGGCCCCACCAGCAGGTGGCGGTGCAGGCGTGTCTCTGCACCTGAACCCCACCACGCTGGCCATGCTGCAGCAGCACAACTTCATCCCCTATTTGCGAGGTACCGGCAGACCGAGACCTGGTAGAGTGCGGATGGCGGGTTGTTTGCTGCTGCTGCTCCGAGCTCATGTCAAAATCACAGCAGCAAACCGCCAGCCGTCCACTCTGCATCCGGTCGGGGCTGTGATTGCTGTGATGCAACTGTTGCATTGGTCTTGACTCACTCAGCATGGGCTCCAAAGAAGCACCAGAGTAACTGTGTGTCTGTGTGACAGGTGATTATGGTGTGTTTAACTTCACGAATGTTTTTATCAAAGTAAACCTGTGAAAGTGTTAATGATGTTGACGATATCACGCGTCTTTGCCCTCAGCATCACAAAGCTGCAATACAGTCTCACCTGTATGCTGTAACCCCACAGAAAGGCTTATCCTTTGCTTCTCCCACCCCCCTAACCCCCCCTCATCCCTCAGGGTTCCCACAGGACCCCCTACCTGACCCAAAACCTAGGACATCCCTGCATCTAAGTTTACCTCCGCCTAACGGTAAAACACCTGGAGTATCTCTCTTCTCTTTGTCCC
>CAESWR010000336.1:309315-322474 GCA_903171835.1 Mullus surmuletus
TCTGGTAGCTGGATATCTCAGGGGTCTGCTCACAGGGAGGACAGAAGAACATTTTGCCTTGATTGAATCAAAGGACGGTTTATTTGTTCATTTGAAGCCACACAAGCTTCACACAAGTCTTCCACACGAGCCGGTGTCTGAGGTGAGGATGATCTCAGCTTCTTGGACACTTGTGTTCACGAGCAAACACGTGCTACTGCAGCTCGGAAAGACAAAAAAAAGCTGATCTGTAGAGTCTGAGGGAGACACAAACAGAGGAGATGCTGGAAGATGCTGGAGCAGTTAAACCAAACACCGAGACAAATGATGTGTTCCCCATTCCGATCAAATCACCTCAGTCATTTCAAAGTTTGATCAGAGAAAACTGCAGGACTTGTTTGTGGAAGTCCTGCACAGCGGGAATGTAGCTGATGGTTGATGATGACGACACACCAGCTGACTCAATGTGTTTTGTGCGCAAGATGCCATGAAATGAAAAAAAAAGGGCAAATGATCATGTTTCGAGGCACCATTTCTGTCACATTGGAATGTGTTTGGATATCACTTATGTCACTGAGATCAGCACAGTCTCTGATGTGGCCAGACTCGTGTTTTTACGTTTTCACGTTCCAGATAACAGTCCGTTTTCCTCAGTTTGTCAAAGAGTTTGGTCTTGAATGAGTTGAATTTGTGGACTTTACATCACCTTCACTTTTTGATGTCCAACCTTTGTGTGATGTGTGTAACATCTGTGTGTTGGCCCGAGGCTTCTTCCTCTTGGTTTGGTTGTCGTGCCAGACGTGCTTCACCACACTGGCCGCTGCAACGATGGCCAATCGCTGACGACAAGCCGCGCTCATCCTGCTGGCTTGTAGACAGGATGGAAGTGGGGAGGCCTCCTTTAGATGGTGAACAGAGGACACAGTAATCACCACACCCTGAGCAGTTTCATTAATCATGGGATGCAGCTTATAACATTTAGCACGCAACCTAACTAGATTGAAAATCTCTGCAAATCTATTCAGTGCTATTGTTTATATCAGTTGTTTGCAGGCCTTTTAACACAAAGCAGGTCTAGACCCAAAATCCCTAAAAAAAAAATTCCCTAAAAAAAAATGTTTATTTGATATGTTATAGTATATGTCTCAGGCTGAAGCTAATTAACAAGACTTATTGATTTAGAGTTGGAAAAAATATTAATTTATGATATTTTTACAGCAGTCTTTTGGAAGGTCGCTTTTTGTCCCCAGGAACTGATGAGAAAGTTTGTTATAAATATCTGTCACTGCAGAAAAAATAAGAATACCTCAAATTCAGTGTTGCTGCTAATCATTGACTCATCTGAGAGGCTTATAATAAAAATAATAATTAAATCCTCCTTCAACTGCATTTTATGGACATTATTTGAGTTTTTATATATTTTTTGATTAAAATACTCTGTAGTTACGTGAACAAACTGGCATTTAAAGTTAAAATCCCTCCAAATAATACATATTTGATATGTATATTTCAAAGTGGAAAAGATATTAATATGTAATTTTTACAGCAGTTTTTAGGGCGGGGACGTTTTTTAATATGCTATCAAAGAGGACAGGAAGAGAAAATAGCTTCAATGGTTTGGGACAAAGACAGAGGCCACACCCACTTCGGCTTATAGAACATGTTTATTATTGTGATTATTAGGGCCATAGCCAAGCAGTGCAGCGAGGCCCTCTTGAAACCCTTGGGGAAATTATTATTATTGGTATTTTTGTTATCATTATAATAATAATTATTATTATTGTTATTATTGTTAACCGCGATTTTGACCTCCCTGAACATGCTCGAAAAGGGACATTTTCCAGGAATTTTCCAGAACTGTAGAGCCTGGCGAAAAATGCAATATTTGTCAGTGCCCCCCCACAAAAAAAACAATGCAAAGTGGTTCTAGACTTCGGAAAAAAACGACATCTGGGAAGATGTAACAAAAACGAGTGTGACTTCAAAGCCCCAAACATTTTCATCATCATGTAATTCGACTATGGCAAGTAGGCTCAATGAACTCCTCCTCCTCCGAGGGGAGTGCGGCCTCGGCCTCGGCCCATAAGCACTTACAGCAGTGAAGATGAAAAGTTATTCAAAGAATTTTGCTACATGGAAGGGTGTGGCCGTTGAGAAGCCTCACCTGGAATAAAGCCATGCAAAATGGCTATGAACCTCCGTTACTACTTTGATCATAACGTCATGAGGAGCAAGTGGCTTAAATGGTGAAGATTAAACGTATTAGAGTCTTTTTCTACTTCGAATGGGAGGAACCAACACAGAGTCAGAGTCCTTTCTCAGGAAGTGACAGTAACCCAGTCGTCGTGTGTGAGAGTTGAAATGGCACAGGGAGGCGTTCATCTGGACAGAGAAACCTTCTCTTGTTCCATCTGTCTGGATCTCCTGAAGGATCCACAGCTACTGCTTCAGCTGCATCAAACATCACTGGGATGGAGAGGAGGGAATCCACAGCTGCCCTCAGTGCAGGAAGGAGTTCATACTGAGGCCTGAGCTGCTGAAGAACACCATGTTGGCAGCTTTGGTGGAGCAGCTGAAGAAGACTGGAGTCCAGGCTGCTCCTGCTGATCACTGCTACGCTGGAGCTGAAGATGTTCCTCCCAGTGCAGACGTCACAGGCCACATCTTCAGCTCCAGCGTCATCGTCTCAGCTGCAGCAGAGAGAAGCAGAAGAAGCTGCATGAGAGTCAACAAACCATCCAGCAGAGCACATCTCACTCCCCTAAGTGGATGTTTAATTGTCTGAGCCAAAAACCAGAGATGTTCCTCAGATATTCATGTGACGTCACACTGGATGCAAACACTGCATCACACGGATGATATTATCTGAGGGGAACAGAAGAGCAACATGTACGGAGAATCATCAGCCTCATCCTGATCACCCAGACAGATTCAGGGATGTTTGTCAAGTCCTGAGCAGAGAGAGTGTGACGGGACGTTGTTACTGGGAGGTGAAGGTCAGAGAGTCCCTGGTCCGCCACAGTGGGAGTGGACCTGGATCTTCTACAGCGTCTCTGACACCATGACTCTCCTCCACAGAGTCCAGACCTCCTCCACTCAGCCTCTGCATGCTGGACTCCAGGTTTACCCTGATTCATGAGCTGACTTGGTCAAACTGGGATGAAGAGTGTGTGCGACTTCCTCTGGCTGCTCACAAACTTTCCTCATGTCAGTCAGACACGTCCTGCACTTTCCTGCAGGTGGACACCAAACTGTGGAGGCTTTGGACTCAGGAGGCCTCAGATGTTTCTTCTTCTTCTTTTGAATCACTTTATTTTTCAGATGATTTCTCTGGAAACATGTATGATGGTAAAACTGTCAGTTAGATCAGATGTAGCAGAGTCAGATGGACGTTGACTCTTTCATTTGTGTGCTGTGTGAACTCACAGCGCCTCCCTTTGATCTTTATCGGGCTGCTCCTGAGAGTCCAACCAAAAGCTCAGAAAACATTTGACAATTCTGTTTTAAATATTCCTAAAAATCAAGTTCAAGTTCCAAAATTGTTAAAGGAGAAGAGAACAAAATCTGTAATTCGATTTTTAATAAGCTATTCAGTTTTCAGTAAACAAAAAAAATATTGTCAGATATTTTATGTTTCTTATATTTATTTAAAAAAGATTGGCCTATTTTATTTTAGGGGCAATTTTTATTTTAAGATATTTTTTTTATGTGGGCTTTATAATTTCAAAAGATGTCCTCCTGTTATGAAGTATTTGTTATGTTTATATTCTTATTGAACAGCTGAGTTTCAACCAGGTGAAGAAACCTATTTGTTTTTGCAACTGTTCATTGAAATAGCTGGTTTCAGTAAAACTACTTGTGAAGTGCCATATTTGACTTTGAACATTTAGCTCACTTTGTGGAAAAAATATGAGGGTATATATAGTATATCAATATCCAGCCTAAATATATCGGGGTATGAGTTTTGATCCATATCGCCCAACTCTACTAAAGTCCAGAAAGTTGGAAACTTTCACCACTGTGCCGCAGGACGTGTTGTCATGACTGTTTTTTTTTTTCACAAATGGCACCATGGCTCCATCAGAATAAATCCTCCACACGTCCAAGAAAAATAGAGAGAAGAACGTTGATATGACAGAAACACCAAAAATGAGGTGCCAACAAACACAGACGGACTGAAACGGAACAGAAGTTGTGTGCTGATAACTTCTAACAGGTGACACAAGCTCAAAGCACAGAGCCAATGTCATGCTCACAAACATAAGTGTGGGAGAAAACTTTGCTTATAGAAAATTAGAAAATCTGAAATTGAAAAAACAGCAAAACGGCAATCAATTGAACTTAGAATGAATCACTTGAAGAACTGGAAGCCCAGTTGGAGTCTTGTTGTGTTCTCTTGATGAAAGGGGTGTGATGATACAGTCAGCAGTGAGACGAGACGATACGCCATATTGGTTTCACCAGACGAGACTATATGTTCACATTCCTTTTAAGAAAACTAAAATGACAAAATATACGACTGAGAAAACTTTTTTTATATAACAGTCATAAAACAATTCAGGTGCATTTTGAAATGTTTTATAACTCATATCTATGTCTGACCGAAGCATGAGCTTTTACCTGTTGAACTTCTCATAAACTTCTTTATTTGTAACTTCTACAATGACTGAGACGGTGTCTATTACCGCACCAGATCTCGTCACAGCCCTAATTTATGTGCATTTATTTCAGTTCATCATCTCTATTCTTCCCAGCTTGCTCTACTTCCTGCTCAACCACAACACATTTACACACACACATACACGCACACACTCACATCTGCACCCCCGCCATTCACTGTAACAGTGTATCATTTGTTTGGTTTTTGGCCGATACACCAACATATTTGATTTTGAATATAATTTCATATAAATAATCCCACATTGGTTATCCTCAAGTCTAGTCATGAGGACCTGCTGCAGGTACAGGAGTGTGCAGCTGTGTGTAACCACACTCCTTGTGGTGCAGTGGTAAAAGGTTGGGAGGATTGTTGTTGTCTTTTATAAGATGGTAGAGACTCGTTCCAACTGCCCAGCGTTGATCTTGGGGGAAGAGGCCAAACAAACGGCCAGAATCATCAAAGTGTGTGTGACATCCACCTTCCCTCCTCATCACAGTTTTTCTGTCACATCCTGGTACAGATGTGTTTCTGTGCAGACACACATTTGTGCCTGAGCGCCACTCGTTCCTCCTTCCTCTCTCTCTCTCTCTCTCTCTCTCTCTCTCTCTCTCTGCTTGTCTGCGCTTGTGAGGAGTCAGAGCTGACATGCATGATTGCCATGCTTGTGTTGAAAGCTGAGGTGGTGAACTTCGTGTCAGGACATGGCCGACATCTGCAGCTCACGACTAAAGCGTTTTGTTGTTCAGCTTCTGTCAATACAATTTCAGCAAACCAACAGTCTAATAATTCACAAATGCACACGGATGGATTCACAAATGTAAAAAGAAAAATCCACAAATGCACATGTGAGAATTCGCAAATGTATTTCTGATGCACACACAAATATTTATTGTTTTAGATATGTGCAATAAAAATCAACAAAATGTGGATGTTGATACATTCATTTACAGAGTGCTTTTTTTTGTTAACCGCTGCGCATTTGTCTGTGAATCTTTTTGAGACTCCCTTGATGTCTATTCATGCATCTTTCCACCAAGGAAGTATGGGTAGCCAATCAGATGTCTCCTTCCTCTTCAGCCAATCACATGAGCGCCCCTACCACCACCCCCATGTGGGGTATGTTTTAACATCACACCGTCAGAAGGTGGCGCTAATTAATCCATTACATGTACCAACTGCCAAAATAACAAGGAAGCGAAGAAGAAGAAGTAGCATCTTCCTGTACCTCATACTGTAGACGTTTGTGGTCTGTGTACTTTGTAGCCAAAAAAAGGAAATCAGATTGTTTCCCGTTTTTTTGTTTACCACTATCAAAACAAAAAACGGGAAATGATCTGGTTTCCGTTTTTCGTTTTGATGGAGGTAAACAAAACACGGGAAACGAGTCGTCCACCATTTCTCGTTTGGGAATCGGAAATCAATTTATTCAACACAAGTCAGGAAATAAAATGCGACCAAAATTCGTTTCCTCAAGCTTGCTTTGCCTTGACCCGGAAAGTGTTCTTCTTCTTCTACTGCTGCTGCTTCTTCTTCTGCGTCTGAAACTACAAGACTTATTACTGCCCCCTGGTGACATTGGCTTACCATGTTGGTAGTCCTATTCGAAGCCTCAGTTGGCGCCCACTCTCTGGGACTTCTAGGAATGGCTCTAGACGGCTGCGCCAACCTGATAAATGGAGATGAAAAACAAAGGCATGACCTCCGGAGAAATCGCGTCACAATTATGCAGGCAATTTGGCCCTATTTGAGGGCTTTAGGAGAGCAATATCCGGAGGTGGATATCGGAGCAAGGCCTCTCCAATTATGTCAGTGATGAACAATTCCAAGGGGAAGTCTCCTCAGCTACTGCTGAGGTAAGTAGCGTCGCAGGAGATTGATATGATATGTATGATAATTAAATTAAAACTACAGATTTTTGTATATCTAATATCTGATCTAATATGTAATTTTTGTTGTATAATTATTTGAAGCTACTTAAAATAGCTGCAATGATGCCATTTTTTTATACAATCACTTTGTAGTTACAGATATATTACTGATACTACAGTATCAGATGCTATTTCCTGTACATAAAACTGAGCTCCAACAAAATGTAATTGTCACGTATGCATGACTTTGTAGGTATATAGCAGTTAACTACAAAATAAAGGCCTGCCTGACACATCTGCAAGATCAAGAGGTCCTCAGTATGCAGGATGGGGTTGTCAAGTTCTGTGTCTCAGCTCTGGCATGCCAGGTTTGCCAGTATTGGCATCAGCCGCTTTGTTGAATCGTGGAATGCCCACAGAGTTCCAGGTGGTTACGTTTTCATGCTCCTTGGTATTGGTTCAGCTATCTTTATTCATGACGGTTTTAGGCAAACCAAGGCCCTTTGTGGATGCTCTGCAATACATTGTCCATGTATGCAGTGAATGAAAGAGGGAAAAGAAAGTGCAACATGTTATTTTAATGAAACGTATTTATATTGAGAGAATATGTTCTCCCAAGCTGCATCAAAAAAGCTTGGATTTCTATTTTTTCCTTTTTCAGCACAAGATTAAGACAAGGTTTGTCCACGAATTAAGAAAGGAAACAAGAACAACATATTTAACCAACACCTGCAATACCTGCAGTCTTCCTGAACCCACTGCAGACATAGAGGGCGAAGGAAAGGAGAGGGGGACAGGTGTTCTGTTCACAGGAGTCACAGGGGTCATGCTTGGCCCCTGATCTCCGTGCACCTCATAATGCCCACGGTTGGCGAGGTTCATAATAGAAAAATTCCCTCATATTTCTGGGAAAGATAGCAGTGTTTGTGTCATATGTGATGTAAACCTGTATAATTGGATAGAATGGAAAATAAATTGCATTTAAAATGAACTGTACAATACTAAACCATTATCGATTCACAGTCATTGAATAACATAAGTCATAACATCTCAGCACAACACCTTTGCACCAGGGTAGTCATGGAAAACATATAGGCCTACCATTTCATGAAGAAATCACTTATCAATCAATTATATGAGATTTTAGTTCGTATCAAATGATAGATAACCCATTCAAATGTCAGTTCACTCCTGTTAATTTTTAGCGTATTTAAAGATTTCTGAAATAAATAGTGTTTGATTTCCATTACTGAGAGTAAAAATAAGTTAGGCTTTCTGTAATAAACAGTACGGGACTCGCAGAGAGTGCGCTCATAACTATGTTTGCTGACGTTAATTTCATGTTAGCTAAAGTTCATTCAGTGAACAGTTCAGTTTGCCGCCACAAATATCTGAATTCCAACTTGATTACTCACCTGAGAATTCAGCAGACCCTCTCCGCCGTCATATCATCTTCTCGCAGACCAACTCATTTCCCACCACGAAAACAGAACAAATGACTTCATCACTAGGAGCCACAGCATCTATGACAGACAGACTGAGGGGGGCAGCAAAGCTATGCGATTTCAATAGAAGAAGAAGAACACTTTCCGGGTCAAGGCAAAGCAAGCTTTGATTTTTTGTGGATTGTTATTGCATATATCTCAAACAATAAATATTTGTGTGTGCATCAGAAATACATTTGTGAATCCTTCGGTGTGTATTTGTGGATTTGCGTGTGTACAATTATGGATTTTGATTTTTTTTTTTTACATTTGTGAATCCATTCGTGTGCATTTGTGAATTATGAGACTGAACACCATAACAGTCTCTCAATGAGTCTCATGTTTGGCCAGGGGTTTTGTGGAGGTCTTTCCCAAAATAGAACATGGATGGATGCTATGACATGTTCTAATGATTCTAATTTAGCTTGTATCTGCCTCTCATTGGGTCCATGTCATGCTGAAATGTAAGAGAAAATTCGATTTTCCATTAAGTAGTCAAAGGCTGCTGAGCTGCTGAGGATCATTTGGTTTTCACTGTGAGGTCACCTGTGACAAACAAACTCAAAGCTTTAGTTCAAAGAAAGGACTAGGTGATACAACTCTTACTCAATTCTGACTACTGTTACCCTCAGTAATGGGATCTTCATGCTGTGGGTTGCAGAAGGGCCATCAGCTGGGCACCCTCCTTCCACAGCGTTTCGATGAGTAGCTCACAACACCTCCAGAGGGCTTATCGGCGACACCTGGCATCCCAGGTGTGCCCCCCTCTGCTCTGGATCCCCTGTTTGCTCTGCGCAATACTGCTGCTGCTTTCAAGCCCAGACACTGTCCCTTCTCTTCATCCAGAGCCAGCAATTCAAGTGTTGTGCAGCACTGGATAGGGAGTTGATGACCTGCCCAGGGCTTGACCTGGGATTCCCAAGTCCCTCAGCAGCCTGGTTGTTGTTCTGCCCATGAATGCTCTGCAGCCAACCTCAACCTCAACCTTTGGTCTCTGTGTGTAGGAACATTGAACTCTGGGTAAACATTCAGATGCTGTGCTGTCAGTTGTACAGCTCTTAAAAAAGCGAGGGGAATTTATTATTCGTAAAATAATAATATTTGCTCCTTGCACTTAACTGCAACCCTGTGAACATGCTCGAAAAGGGACAACATTTTCCAGGACCGTCGGGCCTGGCAATAAATTCTATATTTTGCAATGCAAAAAAACACATCTGAGAGGACGGAAGCGACGAGTGTCACTTCAAAGCCCCAAACACTTTCATGATCATGACATCCATTTCCATGGCAGGTGAATGAACTCCTCTCCCGAGGGGATTCATGTTAGCACACTCAGACTCGGCCCATAAGCATGCGTGCCAGTGATGATCAAAGAATTTTGCTACATGGAAGGGTGTGGCCGTGGAGAGCCTCAACTGGAAATAAAGCCATGCAAAAAGGCTGTGACCATAACGTCATGAGGAGCAAAGTTGCTTGTGAAGATTAAAGGTATTAAGACTTTTGCTACATTGAAGGGCGTGGCCTGGACCTTTTGTGAAAGTGAAAGTAACCCAGTCGTCGTGTGTGAGAGGTGAAATGGCAGAGAAACCTTCTCTTGTTCCATCTGTCTGGATCTCCTGAAGGATCCACAGCTACTGCTTCAGCTGCATCAAACATCACTGGGATGGAGAGGAGGGAATCCACAGCTGCCCTCAGCGCAGGAAGGAGTTCATACCGAGGCCTGAGCTGCTGAAGAACACCATGTTGGCAGCTTTGGTGGAGCAGCTGAAGAAGACTGGAGTCCAGGCTGCTCCTGCTGATCACTGCTACGCTGGAGCTGAAGATGTGGCCTGTGACGTCTGCACTGGGAGGAAGCTGAAAGCCTTCAAGTCCTGTCTGCTGTGTCTGGCTTCTTACTGCCACACTCACCTCCAGCCTCACCGTGATGCAGCTCCATTGAAGAAACATCAGCTGGTCGAGCCCTCCAAGAACCTCCAGGAGAACATCTGCTCTCGCCATGATAAGTTAATTGAGATGTTCTGCTGCTGCGATCAGCAGTGTATCTGCCCTCTTTGCTCTGTCTACGGAGGTCATGACATCATCTCAGCTGCAGCAGAAAGAAGAGAGAAGCAGAAGAAGCTGCAGGAGAGTCAACAAACCATACAGCAGAGAATCCAGGACAGAGAGGAAGACGTTAAGGAGCTTCAGCAGATCAGATCCCAGCAGGAAGCTGTAGTGAGGCAAGTCAGGGAACTTCAGGAGAAGCTGGAGCAGGAGATGGCTGAGCTGAGGGGCAAAGCTGTCGAGCTGCAGCAGTTGTCACACACTGAGGATCACTTTATTTTTCAGATGATTTCTCTGGAAACATGTATGATGGTAAAACGGTTCCAGATGTAACAGAGTCAGAAGGACGTTGACTCTTTCGTGTGTGGTGAAAAATAAAGCCTGAGCCTGTGTGAGCTCAGAGCGCCTCCCTTTGAGCTTGACATTGCAGGATGGAATCTAGGATGCCTTTTGGTGCTGAAGCTCCAGCTGAGCTGCAGCAGTGACCTGATGACCCCCCCCCACCCCCGGCACCGCAACACTGATGGCAGGGGCTGGAACCCGCTGATGCTGAGCAATCTGCTCTGCAGGTGGAGCAGCCGAGGTGGAGGGGGCACCGAGCAGCAGCATGAGGGGACTTGTGAGGGGAGGAGAGGAACCAGAGGAATGATGAGGAACCGCCGGCGCAACGTGATTTGATGAGCACCGTCAACTGGAAAGCAGCTCATCGCTGATAGCCAGAAATACAACTGGGGGACCAAGCCCATGTTGTCTTCCTGTTTGTATTAAGGCTGCAGCTTCACCAGTGGATGTTCAGTGAATGGACGCCTCATCTGACGTGCCCCCTCTGAGTGTCTCTATGCTGCATTCCATTTATCTCGACTTCTGAGTGCAAATGGAATGCACTGAGCGCTAGTCTCTGTGCCCGCAGTGCAGGAACAGTGAACTCTGGGTAAACATTCAGATGTTCTGCTGTAAGGTCATTTAGAGGAAAGGTCACCAACCGTTTTGACCCTGAGAGCTACTTCATGGGTCCTGAGTCTCACAAAGGGCGACACCAGAAATAACAAATTTGCTTTGACCTTTGAACTATAATAGTTCACCTAAACATGCAGTAATCAAAGCACTCACAATGACATTGTACATGACTGGCAAAGTCATTTAAATACTCAATAATGTCAGTTGGTACATCTTTCAAATTACTCTCACCATGTTATTGTAGACTATATATCCACCCCACAATGCACCTGTTATTAATATAAGTGGTCTGTTCAAATCAGTCTCCACAATGCTGTCATCGCTCCTGTAGGTTTCTGGGGTAGGCGAACGGATCAACACCAGTCATATCGACATGACAGGCCGTAACTTACAGCAGCCGTATTGTGCAGCTGGAACACATGGAGCAGCCGTCCCAGTGATCTCAAAAGTGAACAGCTGTTGTAAGACAGCGGATCACAACACTGAAACAGTGCAAGATGAAGCACATCCCCAGAAATAGGACGTTCTATGTGTTGGGCCGACCGCGTGTGGAAAAACAAGGCCCCACTAGAACAAAGGGACCCCCCACCGTGGAGAACAGCCACCACCCAAATTCCAGCCCAAAAACTCAATTTCTCAGCATCCTTTGCGCTCCCGCCTCACAGCCAATCACAACCGCCGATTCGGCTGTGACGCCCCACAACAGCAGGGAATCCCCATACGTCACCGGGAGGTATAAAATACCAATGCTACCTCCGACTTTCTCTCTTGCTCCTCTCTTCCTCTCCTCCTCTTCCTTCCCACGCGCTTGAAGGTGCTGCAACTGCGGTGGGGACATCATCAAGAATCCGCCATCTCTCGCCCCGCCGTAGAAGCAGCACCGCGTCGCGAGGAAGCAGCCAAGGTACACACAGAACCGGCCGAAGTCCCGATCTCACGCAACGAGACGGGATTCCCCTGTCCCGGGCGAAGAAGCTAAGTCGCGCATCGCGCCGAGAAGCAGCTCCATCCACGGATCCCTCCTGAAAGCCGATCGACCCGCTGTCCCGTCGGCCCGGACGAAGATCCGCGTCGCACCGCTCACGTAAGCCAAGCAACGGGCTCCTCCGACCCGCAAAGCCGGTCCGAGAGAAAAAGCCGTGTGTCGCCTGGAGGTGAAGAAGCGGACTGCACCGCTCCACCCGAACCGGACACCGAGCTATTCCCCCCTTTGTTGCTATCGCTAAAACACGTGTGAAACAGCGTCGATTCTGCCCGGAGGCGAAGAAGTGGAAGAAGAAGTCGCCCCGCACATCCGGCCCGAAGGAACCAGCTCCCCCATCACAGTAAGAGGCTTACGTCTGGGCAGAGCTAGATAGTTTTATTGTGTTGTACGCTTATTGCTTCTTGCCTATGGATCGAGCGATCCGTACGTTTTTTATTTCCAGCCGTCGTGCTGACTGTTGCGCCGTTGTGCTGGAAGTGAGTAGATCACGCTCTATCTGAGAAAACCAGTGATCAGAGGCAGATCCACGTCTGCCCTGTATTACTGCGTGATAGAGCGTGATTACTTCTTCGCCGAGCCAGCAGCTCCTTTGTCTTTCCTTTCCTGTCCTCTCCTTATCTTTCTCCTCTTAATTCAATCACACCCACGTGCATACCTCGTGCTACAGGACCACACCTGATAGCACGCCACCTTGTGTCCAGAATTCAACCCACGCGCGCCGCCGCGTGGACAAGACACACTCCCACTTTCAGATCCCACCTCCAAAAGGGGGGGGGCGTTACAGAAGAGACACCTTCTACCACGCTCCTCCCCTTCACACGCGCACACACACAGACACACACACACACCGCTTTTGATTGTTTGATTGTTTGTTATTGTAGATTAGATTGTAGGATTCAGGAATATTGAAGGTGTGTTGAGTAATCGATTGTACCTCTTAATAAACCTGTTCTTTACATTAAGAAGTTGTCCTGTGTTTGTGTACATTCTTCATAACAAGTTGGTGAAAGAGGGTCTGTGCACGAATTCATCCTTCAATAAACACGAGACTGATAAGATAAATTGATAGTCCCCAGTTTTGGGGTGGTGCCCCGTCGCACCTTTAAGGTGCATTTATTGATTGTTTATTAATTAAAGAAGAGATCATCTCCCGATTATTAATTTTTAATAATAAATATCGATC
>CAESWR010000336.1:337643-351386 GCA_903171835.1 Mullus surmuletus
TTATCTGAGCTAAAATCAACTATGTGACAAATGCTAAAAATTCATTATTGGTGATGTGAAAGAATTATTCAATCATTTAAGACTTCTTAGGGACCCCAACAGGGTCCTTTTTAATACGTCTGGGATCCATGCCTCCTCGGTCAAGCATCAGGTGGAAGATATTTGTAATGCTTAGTATCTCAAAGTTCTCTGTAACGTTGAGTATTGTAGTTTTTGTAGTTTTTACATGTATTTTTGACATTGTCCTTTTTTGTCCCTCATCAGAGCCGTCGTTCAAGTCAGAGATGCACAGTGGGCTGCCCGCCCCGCCTCAGATGCCCCTCCCTGAGATCCCTCACCCCTGGCTGGTAGGACTTTACTCTACTCTACTCTACTCTACTCTCGCCTGCTTTTCTGCGTTTCTCAGGGCATCATTACATCATCAATGCAGTATGCACGGAATTTCCCCTAGTGGTGAACACAACAAGACTGTTGTGCCCCATCAGCTCGGCGCCCCCTCCCCTCTCACTACTCCAGTACTCACTCTGCTGGGCACCAACATGGCGCTGCTGTCAAAAAACAAACAGCTACTTGGGTGTCACCGCCCGTCTGTTTGGGGGCTTTGGTCAGTCGAACCCAACTGATTGGTTGTGTGTTTTCGCTGGCGACTGTCTGTCGTCAGGGTGACACAAACACTACACCACCCATTGTCCTGAATCTCTTAGATTGTTGTTGTTAGATTGTGGATGAGGAGATTTTTGGAGTAGATGTGGGACCAGTTTCCTCCTCACCACAATAAGTGCAGACATTTGTGCAAAAAGCTGTGGCAGTTTGCACTCGCCTGTCGAACGAACTGAAGGTGGATTTTATTCTTCAAGCCCCATATTTTATTTCTTTTGAGATAAGAGCAGAGTGAAGTCTTTTGTCCTTCTCAGCTACTGTAGAAAAATTCTGGATCCAAGATGGCAGCCGCTGGCGCTCCGTGTTTTTCAACGGCTAATTCTATAATAAGAAATAAGAAATAGTACAGTATTTGTCTTTGGATACACATATGGATATTATATTTAAATTTAGATGGCAAATATTGCCGATTGCCTCTTTAATGTTTGTATTGAGTAAATGATTATTGTAGGACTGCAGATTTCTGCTTCTCCAATGTCGCCCTTTTATCTTTGGCATGCGATGCAGCTCGCCATCAAATATGCTCGCTGCTCAGCCACACCAGCCGCTCCCAGCCGTCAGTCAAGATGGAGAAAAGTCGCCATAAATAAAATCTCAGAGCTCTCCTAAAGACTCTCGGTTGCCCGTCAGCATCCGTCATTTTTTAGCTTTTTTCGGCGTCACGTTCAGCGAAGCTTTCCGCTCTCTTGCTGTCACTTCTCTGTCGTGACTCAGCTGGATGAGAATGTGGAGCAGCGCCGCTGACACACAAACCATTTCCATCTGTGTTTAAGTTGGACAGCGACGCCGTCCCTCCCTCCGAGGCCATATCTATCATGGCCCCCTCTCCCACGTCCTCTCCCTGGCTTCACCGGTGTGTGAACCAGCTGACATGTGGTGGTGCTGTATCACACACGCCTCAAACATCCACAGCGAGCATCAGCTTCTCTCGATTTCATGATTTGTGCGCGATGCAGACTGAGGTGTGTATCTGTCATTTAGAAACTAGAGTCTGTCTTCATTTTAGTCCCCTCCTCAGGCACCTTGGAAGGCAAGTGTGCATCTCAACCCAAATGATTTATCCACTTGGCCAAAGTCAGTCAAGGAGGAGAAGTGTTTGTGGACGGAGTTTGGAGAGCGAGATGTTTGCACATCTGCATCAGGAAGTGACGAACAGTCAGACAATCCGGCCTCTGCCAATCCCGAGGTCTGAAGCACCTAGCCAGAGCAGGTTCTGTTCAGGAGAAGAGCTCAGTATGACAGACGCCTGCTCACCAACCGCTGCTCTTGGAAAATGGCACCACTTCTGCACGAACATGTGGACCCATGGAATGACATTAATGAGTGATGCATTTAGGAGAGAGAGAGTTCAAAGGTCACAATATGCACTTTGATTGGCGTGTGAGATGTGCAGGTTTCCCTCAGAGGGACAGATGTGCATCCACATCTGCATGTGTGCCAGATTAGAGGAAACCTGCTGAGCACTGCTCAGAGATATTTCATCAGGAGTTCGTCTGGCTCCACCAAGGTGGTCCTCAATCAGGAGTCAGTAGTAACACGCATACATGGCACACACACACACACACACACATTCATGGAACACACTGAACACAACACTCTACTTTGTCAGCTGCGGCGTCTTACTTTTAGTTTGATTAATATCCTGATATTCCTCATACTTCATCATATGTTCTTCCATGTTAATGTCAGCAGCTCTGAGCTTCATCAGCATTTAAAGCTATTGAGAGTGTACCCGGTAATCTTGCATTCTTAGGGTGTGTAGCAAGTTATTTGATTTATCATTTATATGATTAATTGATCCAGTATCACTTTAGGGGAAGAATGAGGAAGAGGTATTTTATGCAGTACAGTCTGAGATTATGTGTTTATTTTTGCCAGCATTCCTTTTGACTTTTGTCAGCTTCGGCAGTGGTTACTTTTATTCTGATTAATATCCTGATATTCCAAATACGTTCTTCCGTGTTAACGCCAGCAGCTCCGAGCTTCCTCCATGTGATTGGTCGAATGCAGCAAACCCCGCCCCTTTTTAGGAAAACCTAGGAGTCGTTTGCCGGCTTGGTGGTTCCGCTGACGATGGTTGTGTATGTGGACGTGCGTGCTGGTGCGGCTCGGTGGTCCGGGCCTCTGCAGTTGTTTGTCTCACACAGATTGTCAGTTGTATGTTTTGGCTGGAACTATTTTCATATTTTGGTAAATTTCTAATCATGGTTCCCCTAATTTACGGGTTGGTCAACCATAGCGAAGTGTTGCGGTGACCTCAAAGATCCGAGCGGAGGGCATCACGCTGGAGGCGGCGGCTTTTACTGGCAGACGCCTCATCACGGCCAATCGGGTTTCAGTTTCGCTTCCACTTATTTTAACACTGGAAAAATTCCCCGCTGAGAAAGTGGAGCATGGATGGAAAACCTATTTCACATTATTTTCCCTTCACTCCAGGGTTTTAGGTGGCTTTCTGCAATGCCACCCCCCCCCTCCCCCCCCAACACTGGAAGTCGATGTGACTCAGTGAAGCTCTGAATCTATTTCTACATCAAACTAAATACAGATTGAATTTGTCTTTTTTTTTAAGTAACTAATTTACTTTTTCTCTTAAACTTTAATCTGTGGGAAATGAACACTGTCTCTGTATTTGTTAGATAATCATTTGGGAACAGCTAGTCCACACAGATTGGTCCCACAACACATTTTGCTTACAATATATTTGCTAAGTATTTTTGTATTTGTATATTTGTAAGGGTGAGTGTGTGTGTGTTTGTGTGTGTGCGTGTTTTTGTGACGTAACTGTAACTCGTGTTTCAGTTGACCAATTCCATTCCTAACATTTTGTCACACAGCGCTCTCATCCAGTGCAGCAGTGACACACATTCACTCACACACACGCACACACACCCACGCACACACACACAGACAGAGTACCCAGGGCCCAGTGGGACAGCTGTGATCTTCTGAACAGCTAATGAAGCCGTGCGGTCTGTGACTCCGCCTCCTCCCTCTCAGTGTGACGTATGGAAAACACACTAAGTAGATTTTTATTGGAACAAAGGACAGACGTGCTGACTCACCACCAGCTGATCATGTGACCTGAGCTCTGATTCTTACAGGACTGATTCTTAAACAGGATTACTTTTATCCGCCACCCGCCTGAAAAACGGAGACATGGCGTCTCCATGGGGACTTTATCGAAGCTCGGTTATTGATCACCACGTGAAACAAAAACACACAGTTGAGATGCGTCCGCCCGCCGTGCAGCTGCTAGAAGGAGAGTGAGGCGCAGCTGTCAGCCGCCTCGCTCGCTCGCTTCCTACTGCAGAAATTCCTGCACAGTCTTCTGTTGTTCAGGCCTCGGCTGACGCAGGAACGCAAATCTCTACTGATCAATATCTGATTATTAGGGTTGCAAAATTCCTTGAAAGTTGGGAACTTTCCATGGGAATTTTTCAGGGTTGATGGGAATTTCTATGAACTGCATGTACCTGCTCATAACCATATATAAATATGAAACAGGTTGGTTTGTTATACACAGACATGCATGCAAACATGTCTAATGCAATATTCTCAAATTACATTACAAATTAATTTTCAGGGAATTTGGGGGAATTTTCCCTCACTGAGTCTAACTGACATGAATATCAGTCAATATCAATTCGTTTTTACAACTGTAGAACTTTCATGGTTTATTTGACAGAACAACAACAAAATACATTTTATTCATGGTGAAAAATAAAAGAAGGCAATTTCAGGCAATTTACCTGAAATTGAATGGAAATTTTCCACCCCTTTGCGATCATAATGATTAATATATCATCTATTGTTATATTTATGAGCAATATTTTAATTCATCCACTTTCGACTACTGTTTTCCACCAATGTATCAGCATCAGAGGCAAACACATCCTCCGGTCTTGGAGAAAAGTCTTTGCTCTCTGGGTCAGTGAGTGATTGTGTTGCTGCTCGAGGTTCCCATGATGGTGCTCTGCAGCCTAATTCGAAAGAATCCTGGGGCAGTGTACTTTTTATACACTATGACCAAATACTCTCTTACACTCGAGTATACACACGGTTTTCACAATGTTTAAATTATTTCGTATTTCTACAAATTAGAAGCATTTCAACCTATTATGTATTGGTGTGTACAAAGTTACTTAATTTATGATGCATATAATTAATTGATCCAGTATCATATAAACATCCTCAAAGGAAGCAAAGCTCTCTATTGAGCACGTGGCATTGTGTGTGTGTGTGTGTGTGTGTGTGTGTGTGTGTGTGTGTGTGTGTGTGTGTGTGTGTGTGTGTGTTAAACATGCAGTGGAAACTGTAAATGGTTTGAACGTCCCCTGTTCCCTCTGCAGCCTCAGAATAACGGCCCCCCTCCTCTGCCTACCTCATCTCTCCCGGAGGATTACTATGAGGAAGCGGTTCCTCTCAGCCCCGGGAAAGCTCCCGAGTACATCACCTCCAGTGAGTGGCAAAGTGATAATCAGTAGAACTTCCGACCCGCTCAGAGTTTGGCGCGCCCGCTGTCATTGATGCACATCCTGTTGCCATGCTTTGTCTTCCTGTCTTCCTCTCACTCACTCTTCACCTGTTTCTGCGGCATTCTCGCTCAGACTATGACTCGGACGCCATGAGCAGCTCCTATGAGTCGTACGATGAGGAAGAGGAGGACGGCAAAGATCAGAAGATGCGTCACCAGTGGCCATCTGAGGAGGCCTCCATGGATCTGGTGAAAGACGCTCGGATCTGCGCCTTCTTGCTACGCAAAAAACGCTTCGGCCAGTGGACCAAACTACTCTGTGTCATCAAGGATAACAAGCTGCTGGTGAGGGTCTTCAGCCGTGCAAACTTGTTTAAACTGTGATAAAAGAAAAAAAAAACATCAACAGATATTTTTTTCTCTCCCTAACAGTGCTACAAGTCCTCCAAAGACCACACCCCACAGATGGAGCTGAACCTCTCAGGCTGCAGCATCACACACATCCCCAAAGACGGCAGGAAGAAGAGGCACGAGCTGAAGATTGTCCACCAGGGGGCAGACGCTCTGGTGCTGGCGGTGCAGAGCAAAGAGCAGGCGGAGGAGTGGCTCAAGGTACCACCATGATGACACCAGAGATATCATTCACATTTGAGGAGTTCCTTAAAGAACTCTCTCATTCTTCCCTCAGGAAAAAAAACGTCCCCTCCCCAAAAACTGCTGTAAAAATATCATGTATTAATGTTTAAACTTTAAATCTGTCGATATTTTTAATCAACTTCAGCCTGAAATACACACATCAAATATAAATTATTGGTATAATGTTTGATCAATCGTAGGTGTGAACGAAGGGGAGGAGTCTGATCCAACTGCAGTCAGTTAGTTGCAAAATAGGATTTTGATGATACGATATCAGCTGTCCATTAAAAGAAATAATGATTCACACGGTCGGTAGAAACTGTACTCCTATTTCTATACTGGAATGTATTTAATATAATTTCTAAATGTCACCATACTTTCATCAAGTATAGAATTTTAGTGTGTAGGTTTCCTCGCACTGTAAGGCATATAAACATTAAATACGTACTTCAGTGTGGCGTGCAGATATGCGAGTGTACAGTCCTGCAGCAGCAGAAGACTTCTTTTATACTAAGTGGTGGAGCTGCCGCCCTGCTCCTCCCTCCTTCCTGATGTGCAGTACATCATCAGACTGGCATGGAACCCCACTTTGGCAGCACAGCAGCCCAGTGGAAGATAGATGTTGTGTGGCTCTCTCCAACTCTCCAGCCTCTGAAGCTAATTGTGGGCCAAATCCACAGAACCGCGGCCTATCATTTCCCCGGCAAAGCCCAATTATAGTCCCTCCAGTCCAAACCCATGGGCCGAGGGGCTCTGCAGCCAGAGATGCCTTGGAATACTTTGCATGTGTGTGTGTGTGTGTGCGTGCACGCCTGCATGTGTGTGTTTATGTGAAACCTCCCCTCCACAACGTCACTGCCACATGCTACCCCAGCCTTTTCAAAGGCTCGACCTGACTTCAAATCCAATAGTATCACAAAAATGTGCCCGGGCACGCCGGCCACATCCCTGCATATGTCGTTCAGCCCTTCTGGACCTCATCACACCAGGCTTCCATGGCTGTAGTAGCATTATGTGGTGTTTAATGTGTTTGGAAGACCCCCCCCAACACCACCACCACCCCCCCCCCCCTCAAGCATCTCCCACCAACCCACCCCCCTGAAGCCACTCCTATGCGTCGCCTTCCGTAGCGTTTCTGCTCTTGATTGTATAGTTGGATTCTTCCCGGCTTGGTTGGAGGGTGAAGGGATGAAGTGCTTGTTCATACTGTGTCTTAGCTTTTTCAAGCGAGGGATCCACCCATGCTTTATAACATGGTTAGGACCAAACATTCCACAGGCGTCGTTAAATTCGATACTGTATAAATTGAAGTCCCACCGCAGTGATCAGGATGTGTGTGTGAAAATGGACTTTCCACTTGTTTAATGTGAACAGCAGTCACGGCGACTAAATGTGTGTGTCTTTCTAGGTCATGAGAGAGGTGTGCATCAACGGGAACTGTGACTTGGATGCGGCTGGTTATGGATCAACAGTGCAGAAACACGAACTGGAAAAGGTAAGGAATACAAATAGAATGCGCTCAAACTGTTGGGAAATGCACATGGACAAATCTTTTAAGCAGATGTGGTGCTTCACACACACAGTGTTCTTCTGTGTGTGTGTGCAGAATGCTTGTTCACATCGGTTTTCTTTCAATTATGAAATGTAGTCCAACCGCAAAAACACGACTAATCCAGGATCAGTACTGATATCAGTAACAGTTGAGGAGGACCTGCTGGTTGAGAAGTTACCACAGTCCCAGGAACCAGGAAAACAGTCCATAGTCAGTGCTTGGATACTTGATAGCAAATGCATGAAGGTTCCATCAGCTTCTCAGCATCACTGCCTCTACGTCAGGAGAAATGGAGGAAATTAAAAGCTGTGGCTGTCAGTGTTCTCTGGGCGGCCATGTTTGTTCAGTCTCTTCATGGACAAAGTAATCAAACCTCATACGAAAGCTTTTATAAACCTTTTATGCAAATCAGAGTTCGAGTCACAGAGCAGACGTTTGGAGACCTTTGTAGACCAGGAGGAACCCAGGTACCTGAGTTTGAGGAGCTCTGACCCGAGTCGCTACCACCCTTAGTTTCAGAGATATTGCCCCCGTGTGGGAGTTAAAACGTGCATATGTCTTAAGAGAGAGACTCGGGGCCGAGAGCTGTGAGTGCATCAGTCACCAAAGACCATCACGGCAACGATCCAAAGATCTCTTCTCATCTTACCACAGTACTCTTCTCATATTAACGTAGTATTCTTCTCATAATAACACAGTACTCTTCTCATAATAACACAATACTCTTATCATAATAACACAGTACTCTTGTTATAATAACACAGTACTCTTGTTAAAGTAACACAGTACTCTTGTTATAGTAACACATTACTCTTGTTATAGTAACACAGTACTCTTGGTATAATAACACAGTACTCTTGTTAAAGTAACACAGTACTCTTGTTATATAGTAACACAGTACTCTTGTTATAGTAACACAGTACTCCTCACATCGTGGGGGACACACTGACTCTCCTGGTTCCTTCTGTCCCCTTTGTGTGTGTCCATCTCCTTACTGTCTCCGAGGTGTGTGGGGCCGAGCTCTCTAACCTCTATCTTCCTACAGCGGGGACTCTTCTTCTTTCGGTAGAACTTAGTGTCATGTCTTCCCCCTGCAGCACTTGAGCAGCGCTGGCGCCACGTCGGTCTGCCAGAAGTCCTCGTGCGAGCGGCCGAGCTCTGATGGCGAGGTGGCTCATGACAACGGACACGTCGACAGCAAAGACCAAGGTGAGAGTTCCGAGCAGCTGCAGCCCAAAACCCGCCCACGTCCAGCGGAACAAACATCTGCCTCATTGGCAGACCTCGTTGCCACCAAAGGTCGTTTCATTTCCAGCGTGCAGGTTCCGATTCTGTTTGCTGTTCCTCACAACAAGGGAGAGCAGATAACGGCCAAGCCCAGCTGATTGAAAGTGGATGCGGTTCCTCATGGGCCCGAGGTCCTGCACGCTGTGGTGCCAATAAATGAATGGCAGCCACATTTTTCGTGGTCACTGAGGTCACGTGACCGTGGAAGTGCAGTTTGTGTGGCTTAAACTCATCTGTGGAATCTGCTGTTTTTCCTGAATGAAATACAAACTAACCTGCCCCGTCTCACTGCCAGGAAAAGGAAAGAAGAGTACAAAGTCCGATCAGAAGAGTGGGGCGGTGGCAAAGGGCGCAGGGAAGAAGATCACCAAGATCATCGGGCTGGGCAAGAAGAAGCCGTCCACAGATGAGCAGATCTCGTCAGCGGAGGAGGACGTGCCCACCTGTGGTAAGGCCCTTAGAGCAACACTTTTCTGAGCAACTGCTGGTGACTCTGCTGATGTCTGAGCGGGAGAGAAAAACTGCATAAAGGGGAACAGATGTTTCTGAAAAAGATCGACTTCCTGTTTTACTGAAACATCCTTAACATGAAGGAACGAAGAACATTTTGATTCTACAGAAACTTAAGTTGCCGTTAATGTCACACAAGGTCAAAAATTTGCAAGTGGAGTTGGTGGAGACACAGACGTTGGTGTGTGATGTGGAACCATTTGATTATTGATGGTAAAATAGTTGCGTATTAGGGGTGTCACGATACACAAGTCACGTTTCGGTCCATACCTCGGTGTGAGGGTCGAGGTTCGGCACATACCTCGGTGTGAGGGTCGAGGTTCGGTCCATACCTCGGTGTGAGGGTCGAGGTTCGGCACATACCTCGGTGTGAGGGTCGAGGTTCGGTACGGGTTCGGTGTGAGACTAGTTTTTTTTCAGTTATGTTGAATAGACCCCAATTGGCTTCAAACTTAAAACCAAAAGTTTTGTTTTTTTTATTAATGAATAGAATAGAAAATAAAACAAATGCATTAGCAGGGTTCTCATACCATGATTCTGTTCATACAGAGGAAAAGACAAAACATAATTTCTTGTAGGGCGAGACTGAGGTTGTCAGGTAGCGACAGGCAACTTTGGTAACTTCATTATTAGGAAACAAACACTTTTGCTCTCTCATTAGCAATATTTCTGTACTGGTACTGTTCAAACAAACAAAAAAAATCACATAGTACCAAAACTGGAAATCTCTTGAAAATACTACAAAATAAATAATGATAATATATATATATATATATATATATAATAACAAAGTGTTTTATTTACTCCAGTCTACAAAAATAAAAGGCAAACGGCAGCGAGCACAGACTGACTGATGTGCGCACGGGATGAGACACTGTAGCAAGCATTTTCAATAAATACTTCAAGATGACCTCCTCTCCTCAGGGCCCTGGGGAGTGAGTTTTGGTGGGTTTGGTTGGGGGTGCTACCATCGTGATGTCGGGTTGAACGATCTGCAGACAGGGGCGATCTCCGGGCAGCGGCGCGGGGGTTGCGTGGCGGGGCAGCGATCGCCGAGCGGGGGGGCGAGACAACACTGTTATGTTGTCTCTGTGCAACTGCACACAGGTTTTTCCCATACAGGTGTTTTAAATGAAGCTGGTGACTTTCCATGACTCTTCTTCTTCATTTGTTTTTGAACCTGCCTCTTCTTCTCTAGCGAGTGGCGGTTGCTGGCAGTGGCAGCTTTTAGGCTCATTACCGCCACCTTGATTGGAGCGAGGACTCAACTTTTTTTTAAACTCACTCAGACGTATTTGCCGTATGACTGCGTGCACCCGATCCGTGAAGCCGTATATCGTTACACCCCTATTATGTATTGTTGCTTTAGGTGTTTAAAAAACGGGAAAAAAGCTTTCAGCTGCATCTGTCTGGTGTCAGACCCACAAACGACGGCCCCCTTCACACCTGACTCCACCCACATGAAACCGCTTGATTGACAGGTTACCTGAATGTGCTGTCCAATAACCGCTGGCGTGAGCGCTGGTGCCGCCTCAAGGACAACCAGCTGCTCCTCCACAAGGACCAGGATGACCTGAAGAGCCACATCGCCTCACTGCCCCTCCAAGGCTGTGAGGTCAGCCCGGGTCTGGACCACAAGCACCCCTTCGCCTTCCGCCTGCTGCGTAACGGACAGGAAGTGGCCGTGTTAGAGGTGAGGTTTGCTGGATGTCACCTCTGGACCGGGACATCACTTCCACTTTCACTTTCACTTTGCACAACCATATCTCCTTGCACCTTCTCGTAACCTCTCACGTGTGGCGCAGGCCTCCTCCTCAGAGGTGATGGGCCGCTGGCTGGGGGTTTTGCTGGCTGAGACCGGCTCGACCACCGACCCGGCCACACTGCACTACGACTACATTGATGTGGAGACCACCGCCAATGTCATCCAGCTGGCCAAGCAGTCCTTCTGGTGAGACAGACACACACACAGACACACACACACTCCTTGAGTTGATTGTCTCATTGTGTGTGAATTCCCTGGGTGGCGTTTCTGCTCCGTCACAGTTTCACCAGTAAGCGTGCCGTCTCTCCCAACCCGTACCTGGACAACCCAGTCAACAGCTACGCCTGCCCCACCGGGAGGTCTCTGCATTACGACGACGTGCCCATTAATGGAATGGTAACGACGACACCTTCTCTGACACACACGCACGCACACAAACACACACACATACATACACACACTGACTGTTAATTAAACACATGGGCACATTTTTTGCACTCTTAATCACACATCAGAATTAATAGTCGTTTTCTTGAAGGGTATGTAAGGTGACCCTGAAGTGCAAATCACAACGCAAATCAAAAAACACAACAGTAAATTACTAAACACAACAACAAAAGAGAAATGAAAACGACAAAAGAGAAATGACAACATTAAGCAAACGGGAAAAGGTCAGTGACATGAAGGGTCGGTGAGTGGATGAGGGAACTGAGCGCTCACAGCTTCCCGTTGGATTTGAGCCCGTCATGTTTTGGCACAGAGCTCTTCCATTCCGGCTAAGCTACAGACACACCAATGGGATCGATTTAAAGGCTGAAGTGTCCCAGTTTCAAAATAAAAAGAATTACGTTGCAATCATCATCAATTATCAGATTTTTAGTTGTGATTTGCACGTCAGGGCCACCATAGATATAGATATTTAAATGCAAAATAATAGAATTAATTCCAAAATGCCATGATGACGAATATTTAGTAAAAATGTACGATTGTTGATTCTCTCCTGTGAACGGCAGATCACAAACACACTTCCTTTAAAAAGCGTTATTATTGTTATTAAAATAATAGGTCACCAAAATAAAGCACAGGTGTGAGAGGTTCAGTTGGCCCAAACACTCTTACTTCTGTCTGTCTGCCTGTCTGTCTGTTTATCTGTCTGTCTGCCTGCATGACTGCATGTCTGCCTGTGTGTCTGATTGTGGAGGTGCCCTCTAACAAACTGTCTCTAACAGTGCTCACATGTCGTGTGGTTGCATCCGTCCCTCTCTGCTCTCTGTCTGTTTCCCTCTCTGCTTCGCTGTGATCTTCCTCTCCATCCTCCTCCTCTTCTTCACGCCTGCCTGCCCGGTCTGACCCGAGGACGAGGAGGCGCGGTACTCCAGTCCCAGAGCGGCCGGGCAGCCGCTGAGGAAGGAAGCTGATGTGTATGAGAACGTGCCGCCGCCATCTCCTCTGCAGCCGCCTAACAGCCGCACAGCCTCGTCCTCCTCCAGCAGCCTCCGAGCTCCCGTCTCTAAAGTGTCCTCCGTCTTCCTCACTGCAAATAGTCAAACCAACGACACCGCTCAGGTGACTAACCCCTCCTCTGCCGCTGCACTGTGGATCCACCTTCCTATAAGTCACCCGATTGGTTTCTTTGTGTCAAAGGACACGTTCCTAATTATAGAACTACTAACTACTATCCAGAATCTGGACGGTTGGATGGATGGATGGAGACACACTTTCACACTTTCTCTTGTTTTCCTGTTCCTCTGTTTCTGCTTGTGTTCTTCTGTTATTGTTTTGATGTTCTTAACATTGTTGTTCCTGTTTGTAAGGTGAGATTGTGGGGGATCAGGCAGCGGCCCAGCAGCCTTACTTTTGCCCTTTGACCTCTGCTCAAACTTCATCATGCCCCATTAAAGTGATGGAGTGATGTCAACTGTCAAGATGGTTATTTTTAAACAAATATTTTTTATCTGTAAAGTGACTTTGAGTGTTTTTAAAAGCGCTATACAAATAAAATGTATTCTTATTATTATTATTGTTGTTGTTGTTGTTGTTGTTGTTATTATCATTATAACCTGAAGAGTTTGTGAAGATATTTGAAATCTCCCTGTGCTCTCTAATCAGCTGAAGGGAAAGAGGGCGGCGGCGACCAATGGAGTGGCATCCAAAGCAAAGGCGCAGCCCAAGAACCAGCTCAAGAAGAACGGAGTTAATGGTACCAACCGGGCAGCGTCTCTGAAATCCAGCAACTCCAGTAAGTAGCAGGTGGTCATTCCCAGCAGAACTCTGAACCTTAGCATCCATGCAGGTTCACATACAGGTGAGACGCATCACACAAGATGACCCAGGAGACACACGGGACCACCAGGGAGTGTTTGGAAGAGTGTGTGTTCACTGGGCTTCAATTGCTCTCCTCATAATAACACAGTACTCTTCTCATATCACCACAGTACTCTTCTAATATTAACACAGTACTCTCCTCATAATAACACAGTACTCTTCTCATATTAACACAGTACTCTCCTCATAATAAGAGTACTCTTCTCATATTACCACAGTACTCTCCTCATAATAGCACAGTACTCTTCTCATATTAACACAGTACTCTTCTCATATTACCACAGTACTCTTCTCATATTAACACAGTACTGTCCTCATAAAAACACAGTACTCTTCTCCTATTACCACAGTACTCTCCTCATATTAACACAGTACTCTCCTCATAATAAGAGTACTGTTCTCATATTAACACAGTACTCTCCTCATAATAACACAGTACTCTTCTCATATTAACACAGTACTCTTCTCATATTAACACAGTACTGTCCTCATAAAAACACAGTACTCTTCTCCTATTACCACAGTACTCTTCTC
>CAESWR010000336.1:403683-417942 GCA_903171835.1 Mullus surmuletus
TTGTTTGTGTGTGTGTGTGTGTGTGTGTGTGTGTGTGTGTGTGTGTGATGAGATGGCAGGTCTGGATTTCAGAGGGTTTGAGATGAAAGACTAAGCACAGATCTGCTCCTCGTCCCTGCAGGTCCTCATCCCTGCTGTCCACATCCATCTGACCAGTGCTGACAAATGCTGCGCCAACCGCTGTGGGGTGAGTGAGGGAGGGAGGGAGTGTGTGTGTGTGTGTGTGTGTGCAGTGTTGGGAAGATTAGTTGGAAATGTAGTTACAGGTTACAAGGTTAGGTAGGTTACAATTACAAGTTACCTTGTAAAAATGTAATTGAAGTATAACTATTTCAATTACTTCCTCAAAGTAATGTGTCTACTTACATTCATTTCATTACTTTTCTTCATTTAAAAGTGAATGCACTCAACTGTTAACAGTTTTCTCATGTAAGACCTGATGGTGTTCACCTTTTAGAAGTACTTAAGACGACATAAAGACAATATCATAAAATACTCCACATGATTGAGCTTCAGTAACTTTTTTCTTCTTCTTTTCTGACTGTTAGAGCAGCTGTCTGCAGCACACCACTTACTGCAACATTCTTATCTTCTGTCTGCACAGTGTTTTTTGTATTTCCAACTCAGGAACGTTACATGTGACTCGTTACTCCCCAGCACTGTGTGTGTGTGTGTGTGTGTGTGTGTGTGCGTAGATCATGGTCTTGGTCTCACGTTGGCTTCCTAACTTCAGATTTGGCAGCAACTCGCCATGTATCTCTCAGCTTCCCGCTCGCTCCTCTGCAGATGTTCCTGTCCATCGGCTTCGCGGCAGTCGGCGTGGCCGGCGCCGTGTACAGCCTGAGCGTTGCTGCTCTGGGTCTTCTGCATGGACCCACGTGTCTCTGGATGGACCCAGAAACCTCCGTACCAAGTTGGGGGACCCCCTTCTTTAACAGGTATGACGACCATTTCAAATGGCAGCGGAGTGTGTTTGAGGAGGTAACTTGGCCTCCTGCGTGTGAGCGCGCCGCGCCTCGCTCTGACGGTTCTCCTCCGCAGCACTGAGAACTACCTGACAAACACCGACATCTGGAGCTGGTGCCAGGTGCCCAAGAACGTGGTGGAGTTCAACGTGGCGCTGTTCTCCACTCTGCTGGCGGCCGCCGCTTTGGAACTGGTCTTCTGTCTGTTCCAGATGATCAACGGGCTGTTTGGATGCCTCTGCGGCACCTGCTCCGACAAGGTGAGGCAAACAACGGCAGCAGCACACTCACAAAGCAAGGCTGCGGGTGACGCCCCCTGCTGGCCATCAACCCAAACGCACCCGCATGCTCTTATTTTCACGTGTGTGTTAACAAAGTCAGTGTTTCTGTGTTTCTGAACTCTGTGTCTCACTGTCATTTGTGACCAGTAAACTGCACAAGGACCCGCCGTGACCATCTGACCACAAGATGATGTGCAACGCCACTGTTGTCATTCGGGCGAGAATCACCGTCAGAGATTCCACAAGACAAGCAACTGGGATTCTTCATGACGATTGCTTTCTGTGTTCTTCTGTTGTTGTACTTAAGATTCTGAGAATCTCAAGTTGTGTAGATTTTGTAATAAAGATATGAGCCTAATATTCCTTTTGTAGCAGTAGTAACATGGAGTAGGAGAGTAGAAGTTCCATGCTGTTTCCTTTGGACCCGTACAACATCTGTCCAGTGGTTTTAATAAAACAAAATAAAACACACCTTCACCGCCTTTCTGTTTAGTCACCCAATGCTTTTATTTTGGAGATTTCTCGGAAACTTCCGAGCACGCAGCCCGTCTGAAGTGAGTCACAAGCATTCGGTGCGGTCACACTTCCACGCGTCCCTCTCGCTCCCACGACACCGTCCCTCCGCGTGATCCCGGGAGACAGACACACCGGTCCAAAGGTCATGACGTCACCGCCAGGACGGCCGAGTGCGCGCCCCGCGGGGGGTGGAGCGGCTCTGCGGCTCTGCGGCTCCGCGGAGGGACCGTGCGAGGAGCCTCGGTCGGTAAAAGGTTTGACCCCGACGTGATTTGAACACGCAACCTTCTGATCTGGAGTCAGACGCGCTACCGTTGCGCCACGAGGTCCGCTGAAGCACAATGGAGGAAATATCCCATAATATATGTTCCTCTACGGTGTTGAGTGTCTCCTCGGTATTAAGTCCGCTTTTTGAGATAGATATTAAGTCATTTACTCAGCGAGCAAAGGAAACTAATGAACATATTCCTCCCCTAAGAACCGTGGACAGTTCGTCCTCGGACCACCAGGGGGCGCCAAAGACACACGTATGAGCTGCACATCCCGCCTGTGGTTTTTGTGGTACATTGTGGTCTCTGTGCAGCAGTAGAGCTGCATTCAGCGAGCCAGCTCCGTGCAGTGCAGCGAGGCCCTCTGGAAACCCTAGGGGAAGTTATTAGTATTAGTAGTATTATTAGTATTATTAGTATTATTATTGATTCCTCACCCCCGAACATGCTCAAAAAGTGACTACATTTTCCAGGATTATCAAGGCTGGCGAGAAATGTATGTATATTTTGCGGTGTGCCAAAAAAACGATGCAAAGTGGCTCCAGACTTCGGCGACAAACGACATCTGAGATGACAAAAGGAAAACGAGTGTCGCTTCATAGCCCCAAACACTTTCATCATCAAGTGAATGAACTCCTCCTCCGAGGGGATTCATGTCGGCCCGCTCAGAGTCGGCCCATGAGTGATTGCAGAGAAGCTCTCATTTTGCAAGTCCAAGTGAAGTCTCAAGTCTTTGAGGGGTTAGACGTGCTCAAGTCTCAAGTCTTTGGTCACGAGTCCAAGTCTCAAGTCTCCAAAAATGAAAGTAGCACGTCTCTTCTGTTGTAATGAGTGTTTTATCATCTGCAACAATAATGAGAAATGAATGGGAAAACTGAAACCAGCGAGTGTTCCCACGCACCTCAGCTTCCCTCTGCTCTTCCTCTCACAGACTGTCACGCGTCTCCATCCGATGAGTCTGATGACGGCACACGTCAGGCCACGTTGTGCAACATCAACCACAGTCACAGCCACCTGCGCACTGATGAGCCGGGTGACTTTTTAAATGTCAAGCCAGTGTCTCTAATCTTTCCTCCACAGACTTTACACTCTGCCTCTCGCTGAGTGTCTAACATTCTTGAAACCAAAACCTATACAGCTGGCACTGGAATGTACTACGACGTTACCATGACAGCGAGGTGTGTGTGTGTGTGTGTGTGTGTGTGCGTGTGTGTGCATGCGCGCGCGTGTGTGGATGTGTGAGACAAAAAATGTGATGTTCATGTTTTCAACATGTTAATGTGCAAAAAAAAGATTGTTCACGAGTCTCAAACGTCCAAGTCAAGTCTGAAGTCTTTGAGGACGAGTCTGAAGTCCCCGACTTTAGCGTGACTCGAGTCCCCATCTCTGGAATTTTGCTACATGGAAGGGTGTGGCCGTTGAGAAGCCTCACCTGGAATAAAGCCATGCAAAATGGCTATGAACCTCCGTTACTCCTTTGATCATAACGTCATGAGGAGCAAGTGGCTTAAATGGTGAAGATTAAACGTATTAGAGTCTTTTTCTACTTCGAATGGGAGGAACCAACACAGAGTCAGAGTCCTTTCTCAGGAAGTGACAGTAACCCAGTCGTCGTGTGTGAGAGGTGAAATGGCACAGGGAGGCGTTCATCTGGACAGAGAAACCTTCTCTCGTTCCATCTGTCTGGATCTCCTGAAGGATCCACAGCTACTGCTTCAGCTGCATCAAACATCACTGGGATGGAGAGGAGGGAATCCACAGCTGCCCTCAGTGCAGGAAGGAGTTCATACTGAGGCCTGAGCTGCTGAAGAACACCATGTTGGCAGCTTTGGTGGGGCAGACCATCAGCTAACTTGGTCAAACTGGGATGAAGAGCGTGTGCGACTTCCTCTGGCTGCTCACAAACCTTCCTCATGTCAGTCACACTTCCTGTGAGAGGACGTCACCTTCCTGCAGGTGGGCGCCAAACTGTAAAGGCTTTGGCCTCAGGAAGCCTCAGATGTTTCTTCTTCTTCTTTTCTTTTTTTCTTTTTCTCTTCTTCTCACTTTCTTTTTCAGATGATTTCTCTGGAAACGTACTGGAATGACGAGGAAGTGCCGGCGCAACGTGATTCTTATGAGTGCCGTCAGCGCAATATATTATCATTCTTCTTCTTCCAATTATTATTATTATATTTACTTTATTCATGACCATTTATTCCTTGCACATAGACCTCTGAACCCCAGGATTCCAGGATCGGCAGAAAGGTTTGGTGTTTTGCGGACGCAGTGGGGCGGCTCATACAACTCAAACATGTCCAAAAATCTCAAGTTCTTCAATCTGCACATTTCAATGCACATAAAACTCTGAGCTGCATTGAAAAAGTCTATGCTAATTAACTACCCGCCCCCCCGCGCACACACACACACACACACAAGACAGTGAGAACACAGAGAGAAATCTTCTTATTGGTCAACTTCCTCCTTTCTCACAGAGCAAAGAGTGTGTGTGCGAGTACCATATGTTCTCTGACTTGAAGGCTCCTCTCTGCTGCCCTTCCACCAGGTAACATCACCTTTTATCTCTCTTACTTTCTGCACATCGCCTGTAAGCACTGTAGCCTATTTGTTTCTTTTACAAAACAAGAATGGCAAAGAAATGTCTGCAGATGTTGAGATGGTGCAGTTGTGTTCAGATGATGCAGTGCGTCAGTGTGATCAGTTTGTTTACACTTTGTTAGATTTTGAATAGGACTTATATTTTCTCATATTTTCTCACACCTTCTCTTCATCTCGGCCTGCCACACCTAGAAAGCGTAAAACTGCAGAGAAATTGTACATTTCGGTTGACCATATTTGGGCGTCCTTTGAGCAAAGCAAAAACCAGCAGCTTCGGTACAAATTAATCAGAGTTGTGTGACTCGACTTTGAAAGCCATTTTTACCCGTGAAGGTTTCAGAAGGCAGTTTAGGGGGGAGACACTGTGGAGATAATGCTCTGTCACACAGGAAGTGGAGATCTTAGCAGCATCTAGAATTGTATGCAAATTCAAACCAATTTCAAGATCAAAGGCAGCTTTCTTTTGTTTCTCATTGAGTAATACATGAATGTTGACGGGAGAGACGCTCTTCTTCCGCCTCGCAGGTCGCCAACATGCTCCCCAATGCAACCTCAGATTGCCAAAACGCCAGCGCCGGACACTTCAACCTGCTCCCCGTCTGCACCTACTCCTTCATCTTTATCATGGGCCTGATCTTCAACCTCATCGCGCTCTACGTGTTCTTCGGTAGCACCAGTTCCAGGTCCCAAACCCTCACCTACATGACCAACCTGGCCGTGGCCGACGTGCTGCTGCTCCTCACGCTGCCCATGCGGGTCTACTTCCACCTGGGCTTCGACGGCCTTCCTCAGTGGCTGTGCGACAGCCTGGGCCTGATGCTCAAGTCCAATATGTACGGCAGCATCTTCCTCCTCACCTGCATCTGCTTCGATCGCTGCATGGCCGTCACCTTCCCCATGTCGGCGTGCGTCCAGAGAGGTAGGAAGAAGGCGCCGCTAGTCTGCCTGGCCGTCTGGATGCTGACCTTCGGCGCCAGCCTGCCCATCTACTTGTCCCAGCGTAAGTTCTCCTCGGAGAAGCTCTGCTTCGACAACTTGCCGCGCTACGCCACGCGGCAGGAGGTGGTCCTGCCCACCCTTGTGATGGGCTTTGGGGTCCCCCTGAGCGTGATGCTGATCTGCTCCTGGGCTTTGGTCCACGTTGTGCAGCGCAGCACGGTGGCTCAGACCAACCTGGTGGACAGCAGGAAGATCCAGAGGATGATCAGCGCCAGTCTCCTCATCTTCCTGCTCAGCTTCCTGCCGTACCACGCCGTGCTGGCAGTCCTGGCGCTCCGCGGCGACGATGCCTCGTGCTCCCTGCACACCGCGTACCGCTACTGCCTGATCCTGGCGTGCCTCAACACGGTGCTGGACCCGCTGGTTTACTACTTCACCACAGAAACCTTCAGGAAGAACATTGACTTTGGCGCCCTTCAGAACATCTTCCCTCTGAACAGCCAAAGTTCTCAGCAGTTGAACACCAGGAGCCAAACACCGGCTAACAGCTGAGAGGAAAACATCCCAAACAATGAATGTGTTTTAATATTTGATTATTTCACACATTGAGTCAGGTTTTTACATATTTTAATATTTGCAATCCTTTGGGTTGTTATTTAGTTATTTTGTCATATATTAAACTGATATGGGCTCTATTTGGGTGGCTGCGTTTTTTAAAAAACGCTTTTCTTTGTGTTGGATTGTTTTAGTGAAGTTAGAATCCCTGGTATCAGTTCTCAACTAGAATACGTGTTTGCTTTACATGTTGATTTTTTTACTTCCTTGTATTTAAAAAGGAGACCTGTTGCTGCCGCTGCCCAAAGAAGAAGAGGCTTTGAGGGACGTGCTGATTGAGTGTATTTATAGTTTGGTTCCTGTGATGAACCTCTGACCTGCTGAGCCACATAAAGTGCTTTTACTCTTCTGCTGCTTTTATTTTTTGAACTAACAAGTTTTACAGGTTCCAAGATCAGCTCGACATGAGGCCGCCGCACGGCTTGCTCACTGAAGAATGTGAACATTTGATGACTCTTTTGCGACACATATGCACAAACAGAAATGTGTGTGAGCAGCGCGCGTGTGTGTGTGTGTGTGTGTGCGTGCATGCGTGTGTGCGTATGTGTGAGACAAGAGCAGCCCGTCTGCAGTCACGGTCTCTTTCTGTTTCCAAGTGGCTCTGTTTGCAACATCTTGCTGCTGCCATTTTGTGGTTTCCTGTGTGTTTTTCATGCTTGTGAGCATGCGTGCATGTGTGTATGTTTGTCTGCGTTTGCATAATGCTTTCTATACTGGCATTGTAGTAGTGTAGATTTTCCCACAAGTACATCAGCACTGACAAAAGGAGGCACTGTGCGGCCATGAAACACACACTCAAGCTGGTTGAGCAATTGTAAAAAAAAGTTATAAAAAGGAGTTATAGCATGATTGTGACATTTAAAATTCAAACCAGACAAGCACACATTCTGAGTTCAATTCAAGTATCCAGGTAGGTTTCTCTCCAAAACCCAAGAGACACTGTGAGGAAAACAAACAAAAAAAAAACAGGGTGAAGCTGAAACTGTACACTTTGTGACTCTGCCTCGACCGCATCGAGAAGACTAACCTTTCGACCTGCAGTTTCAATCTTCAACCAAAGCTGGCTTGGCTTGCGCTGGAAGTTTCAGCTTCATATATACACAGCTGACACTCTCACACAAACATTCTGTGACTCTCGACCACAGTTCGGAACTTTCGGTTACTCAAAAAAATGAGTCAGACCTTTTCGACTTGCAGTGACCTTGATCTTTGATCACCAATCACATATTTAAATACGAATTTTTGATGGTGATGGTGATGGAGGGTGATGGAGGGGTGATGGAGGATGACAGGGGTGATGGAGGATGATGGAGAGGTGATGGAGGATGATGGAGGGGTGATACAGGGGTGATGGAGGATGATGGAGGATGATGGAAGGGTGATGAAGGGTGATGGAGGGGTGATGTAGGTTGGTGGAGGATGATGGAGGGTGATGGAAGGGTGATGGAGGGGTGATGGAGGATGATGGAGGATGACAGAGGGTGGTGGAGGATGATGGAGGGGTGGTGGAAGATGATGGTGGGGTGATGGAGGGGTGATGGAGGATGATGGAGGGGTGATACAAGGGTGATGGAGGGGTGATACAGGGGTGATGGAGGATGATGGAGGGTGAAGGAGGGGTGATGGATGATGATGGAGGGTAATGGAGGGGTGATGGAGGGTGATGGAGGGGTGATACAAGGGTGATGGAGGGTGATGGAGGGGTGATACAGGGGTGATGGAGGATGATGGAGGGGTGATGGAGGATGATGGAGGGTGAAGGAGGGGTGATGGATGATGATGGAGGTTGATGGAGGGTAATGGAGGGGTGATGGAGGGTGATGGAGGGGTGATGGAGGATGACAGAGGGGTGATGGAGGATGATGGAGAGGTGATGGAGGATGATGGAGGGGTGATACAGGGGTGATGGAGGATGATGGAGGGATGATGGAGGATGATGGAGAGTGATGGAGAGTGAAGGAGGGGTGATGGAGGGTGATGGAAGGGTGATCGAGGGGTGATGTAGGGTGATGGAGGATGATGGAGGGTGATGGAAGGGTGATGCAGGGTGATGGAGGGGTGGTGTAGGGTGGTGGAGGATGATGGGGGGGTGGTGGAGGATGATCGAGGGGTGATGGAGGATGATGGAGGGTGAAGGACGGATGATGGAGGGTGATGGAAGGGTGATGAAGGGGTGATGTAGGGTGATGGAGTGATGATGGAGAGTGATGGAGAGTGATGGAGGGTGAAGGACGGGTGATGGAGGATGATGGAGGGATGATGGAGGATGATGGAGAGTGATGGAGGGTGAAGGACGGTTGATGGAGGGTGATGGAGGATGATGGAGGGATGATGGAGGATGATGGAGAGTGATGGAGGGTGATGGAGGGTAATGGAGGGTGATGGAAGGTTGATGGAGGGTGATGGAGGGGTGATGTAGGGTGGTGGAGGATGATGGGGGGTGGGTGGAGGATGATGGGGGGTGGGTGGAGGATGATGGAGGGGTGATCCTTCACCTCCTCCACGTCAACGTCTTTAAAGGAGCAGTGTGTAAAAACAGGCATGGCCTCACACCAAAAGGGGCGGGACTACGCTCTAAGGCCACGGTGGGCAATATGGTGGCAACCAGCGTTCAGGTGCATGGCTGCCACAGGTGGTGCAGAGATGCATTGTGGGTGCAAGTTCTCAACTATATGCTGGAGCCAAGATGGCCGCTGACGTCCTGCTGTGGATCATTCTGAGATCATGATAACATGAAATGAGAGAGCAACAAGACGCTCCCCACATGTACTGGTCAAGATTCCTGCCCGAGGCAGAAGCAACCTGCTTTTGCCCCAAAACACAGGTTCTAAGCGACATAAAAGCCAAATGTTTGTATTGCTGTACTTTATATTAGATTAGACTTATATATATTTTTGGCTTGGTTTATTTAGCTACTTTTAGTTGGCCCAGATGACCTTTGGCAGGTGAGAAAAGATCAAAAAACTGTATTATTGGCATGCAGTAATAGAGGGCCCCAGATCCCCCCCCCCCCCCCCCCCCCTCTCAACAGTACACACTGAAGCTGCCAAGAAGGAATCAAGAACCTGCAGGCGGAAATTCATCCATAACAAGCTCAGAACAAAAACGTATATGTCAATATCATATCATGGATATTTGAAAGTGGCATCGGAGTTGTTGTTTGTTTCAGTCCTCCTTTACGGCTGTGGGAATGAATGAGAGGAAGAGGAGGAGGAAGAGGAGGAGGAGGAGGAGCAGGAGGAGGAGGAGGAGGAGGAGGAGCAGGAAGAGGAGAGGGAGGAAGAGGAGGAGGAGGGAGAGCAGGAGGAGGAGGAGGAAGAGGAGAGGCAGGAAGAGGAGGAGGAGGGAGAGCAGGAGGAGGAGGAGGAAGAGCAGGGGGAGGAGGAGGGAGAGCAGGAGGAGGAGGAGGGAGAGCAGGAGGAGGAGGAGGAAGAGCAGGGGGAGGAGGAGGGAGAGCAGGAGGAGGAGGAGGAAGAGCAGGGGGAGGAAGAGCAGGAGGAGGAGGAGGAAGAGCAGGGGGAGGAGGAGGAAGAGGAGAGGGAAGAAGAGGAGGAGGAGGAAGAGCAGGGGGAGGAGGAGGGCGCACGGAGGAACGGAGGCGGGAGGAAAGAAGAGGGGACGAGGGACATTGGAGGAGGGACTGAAAGGCTCCAGCGGACAGGTCGCGGGTGACCACAGTGGGAGAGGGAGTGGGAGTGGGAGCGGGAGAGGGAGTGGGGGGATGTTGGCCCCCGTGTGCTCGAGATGCTTCCACGCGTGTCCGGGACGTGAACTTCGAGACGGACACTTTCACCTACTTTAGCGACCGAGGAGAAGGAACCGACGCGATTCTTCCACGAGAGTGCACGTCGGCGACGGTGGAACAACAGGTGAGCTCTGCTTCGTGTGTGTGTGTGTGAGTGTGTGAGTGTGTGTGTGTGTGAAGGAAGTGGCGGCGGAACCCGCACATGGTCGCCCCCCACTAAAGCCGCGTCCTCCGCTCTATGAGGACGCATTTGATTGACATTCGTGTCAAATCAGAGGTGTGTGTGTGTGTGTGTGTGTGTGTGTGTGTGTGAGAGAGAGAGAGAGACGTCCTCATCCCTGCTCGGCTCCTACAGAAATGACAGCAGCCGCATCAGCTGGGGTGAGTCTCCACCGGCTGCGGCTCGTGTGTGTGTTTGAGCGCAGTCTTCGCCGCACAGCCGCTAAATCACCTCCAAGTCCTCTGAGCACCTGTCGGCTTACTGTCCGCCGCTCATTGGCTCCGGCAGAGGCCCTAATCCCGCCGGGCGGATCGCGCGGCATTAAGGCCGCCTGACGAGGCCTGAGCTGACAGCAGGTTACTGGTCTGAACACTGACACACACACACACACACACACACACACACACACAATGTCCTCTGGAACAAGAGCTGCCCCAGACTCTGTGACAAATAGCCAAGAGTTGCCTGCTTGAGAGGGAAGGTCGATTGATTGATTGATTGATTGATTGATTGATTGATTGATTGATGGTCCAAGCAGAGCTACGGGATCCTGGTTTGTGATCATGAACGGGAAATTGACCTTTTTGTGTAGCCCACCTCTTGCTGCAGCTTCTCAGCTTCTGCAGCAAAGGCAACAGTTGCTCGGGAAAGTTGCAGAGTGTTGCTTTCAAACTATGACTAATGTTGTGACTTGAGAGTTAAACATTCACTGCAGTTTCTGTTCAATGAGAAATTCTAAATATTTTGGGAAAACTATGAATTCAGAGACGTGGTGTTATTTTCGGCTGCGGAAGACGTGACAAAGACGAGGAGCTCCTGCTGGCTGCAGGTGGGAGGAGACGGACCCAGCAGTGGGAGGTGTGGCTGCAGCCCAGGGCCGTGCTCGGGCTCTTCCAAGGTCAGGGGCAAAATGAGAACAGAGGGCACCCACTGAAGAGTAGGGATGAGCTCCGACACGCGGTGCTGTAATGCAGTACATTTACTCCGTTACATTTACATGACTACATTTTTACTTATATGAGTAACTTTAATGCACAATACTTTTTACTTTTGCTTGAGTATGTTTGTGAAGCAGAAACGCTAATGTAGTGGAGTAACTTACTCTACTGCTCGTAAGAGTAACTCACTCCACTGCTCGCAAGAGTAACTCACTCCTTACGTCTCTTTTTATCCAAGTGATTCTAAGCATCTTTATTATGCTAGAGACATTTCCGCGAAAGGCTCCACCACGTGACTCTACTTCACCAATCAGAGGCAGCATTCACCAGCATTGGTGAGGTCATAAGAATTCTTATTAGAATTCTATTCTAAATAAAAGTTCTTATGACCTCACCGAGTTACCGACCGTGATGGCATACGCACACACACACACGCCGATCACGATTGCACCCCCACCTAGTTAGGAGTTCGGATCAGCATCCATACGACGTGGGGCTGTCCTTTAAATACAGTTTATTCATTTAATGACTATGTTTTAACGAGCCAAGAGGGCAGTTGCTGTGTCTTGCCTCCCAAAAGGGCACTTTGCATGTCGCGAAAACGCACGTCTCTCAACAACTTCCTGGTTACACGATTGGTTGGGTGTGTTCGTTAGCACGATTGCAGGAATCTTTGGGTCGGTAACTTGATAAGTTACACTGACAAAAGCAGATAAAGGTGGTGAGGCCGAGAGAGAAAACGTGAGCGACTCTTGATGAAGGTGCCGCCTGCACTGAGGAGGGGAGACGGGATGGACAGATGAGCAGGAAGAAGCTGGGATTTTAGGAGCCATCAGTTTGATGTCCTGGAGATTTCTTCTGACCACTGATAGTCGAGATGTTCCTCAGATTTGCTCACTAAAGTTCTAAGCTCAGAAAAGGTGAAGCAGCAGAGCTCGGATGTCGCTGGCTGCTGCTGTTGCTGCTGCTGCTGCTGCTGCAGAGACGCTGCAGTGGGAGACTGCGGTTATATTTTCGCTTTTTGACACGACAGTGGTTATTTGTGCAGACGCATTGATGCTGTAACGTAGTGAGGCTCCTCTGTGACCCATCAGGGGGCTTCACATCACTGACCCGCGGGTTGTTGTTTTGTTTGTTGTTGTGTTTTTTGGAACCGGGACAGAGCAGGTACTAAAAAGTCCTAGAAATGTACTTTTTAATTGATACGATGGAAAAGTACATGAGAAGGTGACATGTGGTTCTTTTAACCCTTAAGAGTTCCTGGGGACGTTTTTTGTCCAGACGCTTTTTGACCATTTAGAACAGGGGTGTCAAACTCGATCGGACAGGGAGCCAAAATGAAGAACCGATTCCAAATCACGGGCAAAGCAGGCTGGATTATTTTTTTAATTTTATTTAATTTTATTTAGTTTTATTTAATTTTTTTCTTTACACTGAGATGGAAAGATGGAATCTATTTAAGTATGACAGTCTGTGTTTAGCCCTCTAGTTTGTTCTGGGTGTTAGCTGTGTTTGGAGCTTAGTGTTAGCTTATGATTCAGTCCGACGTGGTGAGCATCAGACTCCAGTGACTTTGTGTATAAATGTATTGTATAACAATAGAGTTGCACGCAGGCGAGCCTCCCTGATGCTGAAAAACCCCGCTATTGCAATGCAGTTTGGGATTTGTAGTATCAGTGGTGCACCCGAAATGATCTGCGGGCCAATTCTGATGGATATCAAATATTAACATACGGGCCGGATACAGTCGTCCTGAGGGCCGGATGTGGCCCCCGGGCCTTGAGTTTGACACGTGTGATTCAGAGGGTCGAAATCCCTAAGAAATATTCAATATCCGATCTCTTTCACCCTGATCTCTTTCAGGTTGAAGCTGATTAACAAGAGCTGGAAAAAACATTAGAATATGATCTTTTTACAGCAGTCTTTGGACGGAGACCCTTTTTGTCCCCAGGAACTAATAAGAGAGTTTGCTATAAAAATCATTCACTGCAGAAAAAATAAGAATGCCTCAAATTCAATGTTGCTGCTGATTATTGACTCATCTGAGGCTCTAATAATGATTATAATAATAATAATAATTTTTCAGTTAAAATACTCTGTAGTTACGTACACAAACTGGCATTTACAGGTTTGAATCCCAGCCAAAAATTCATATTTAACATATATTTCAGGCTGAAGTGGATTGACAAAGTGGAGAAAATACTAATAGATGTTATTTTTACAGCAGTTTCTTGGGAGTTTTTCATCCTGTTATTTTTTCGATGAAAATACTGTGGAGTTACGAGAACAAACTGGCGTTTAGAGGGTTCATTAATATTTGATATATATATTTCAGGCTGAAGTTGATAAAAAAGACTGGCTCGTTTAATGTGGAAAGAAATATGAACGTATATTTTCCATCAGTTCTCGGGTAGTGACGTTGTCCATCCTGAGGGCCGAGTGACGTGTGAGGTGATGGGGTTTGAAGCTGGAAACTCCATCTCTCTGTTTCCCCAAACGCAGGGATGGAGCGGCTCCGCTCACATGTTGGGATGAATATGCGTCAAAGATGCTTTTATTTCGCAGGATACCGGAAGTGCTCCACATTTCCCCCGCGTTAGTGCGCTGCCTCTGCTCGCCGCCTCCTCCTCCTCCTCCTCTCCTCCTCCTCTCCTCCTCCTCTCCTCCTCCTCCGCTCTCCCGGCTGCTCGCTACAAGCAGCCGCCTCTCGGCTCTCCGTGTCCCAGACAAAGGGTTCGGGTCCCGGGCTGCGGCACCTCCGCTCCGGGCGGCGTCCAGGCTCCGGGCAGCCGCTCCGGTCCTCCTCCGGTCCTCCTCCGGTCCTCCGGTCCTCCGGTCCGCCGCCGCCCCGCCGCATCCGAAGATGTTCCGAGCTCTCCGCGGCTGCACGAACACACGGTCACCGAGCTCGTCCCGCGGAACCAGCGATGCCTTTCAGACGGAGAGCCAGGTACTGCAGGCGGGTTAGCTAGCTGCTCGGGAGGGGGGGCCGGGACCGGGACCGGGACCGGGAGGACCGGGACCGGGAGGACCGGGAGGACCGGGAGCTCCTGGAGGACCGCGGGGCAGTGGGATGCACTGATTGTCCTGCGGGGACACCGCGCGCGCGGGTGTGCGCGTGTGCCTGCTTTGCAAGCAAGCAAGCGTGTGTGTGTGTGTGTGTGTGTGTGTGT
>CAESWR010000336.1:434159-436659 GCA_903171835.1 Mullus surmuletus
CCCCCGTGACGTCACATCTGGTGTCTCTCTCAGCTGCAGGTCGGACTCGGTGGAGCATCCCGGCGTCGCCCGGCTGCTGCAGCACGCGCTCGTTTCAAAGGATAAAATCGCCAAGAGAGAGTGTCAGGTGTTTGTGCTGCAGGAGTGACTCGGCAGGTGAGGAAGCAGAGCCACAGAACACACACACACCCCTGGTGATCAGGTTATTGATCACGATATTGATCAAGATTTTTCCCTGAATAACTCAATACTTTGTAGCGCAGTAAAACTCCTGACTATGACAAGGAAGGGAGGAAGCCTCCTCCCGGCACTCAAACACTCTCTTCCCTCTCCATGAAGGTCCTCAGAGCAGCCAGAGGAAGCTCTCAGCTCGGCGTGCCGCGGCCTCCTCGCCCTCCTCAGCTTGTCTCGCCCTCCTCGGTGTGTCTCGCCCTCCTCGCCCTCCTCGCTCGAACTTCAGACCGTCACTTTTTTTCACAAGACTGAGATTTTGCCAACAGCATTTACATTAACTTATTTTGTATTAATTTCTGCTTCGTTTGACTTTGTGCTGTTAAACACTTTGGTTTTATAAAGAAAGATCTTTTTCCTCTGATTCTTGGAAATATAGTTGAGAGCTTTTTTTAACAAAATAAAACTCTTTATACAGTCTACATTTCCTAATGATGATTGGAGAAAATAAAAACTTAAACGCTGACGCCTGGTGATCTTTTTTTACACATTTCTATAAGAAATATACAGACAAATGTGGTTACCAGTGTTATTTTCCATCCATCCATCCAACTAATCATTCATCAATCCATCCATCAAACTAATTACCCATCCATCCATCCAATCATCCATCCATCCATCCATCCATCCATCCATTCATCCATCCATCCAATCATCCATCCAATCATCCATCCATCCATCCATCCATTCATCCATCCAATCATCCATCCATTCATCCAATCATCCATCCATCCATACCTGACTAATCGATCTAACTATGTATCCATAGGTGAACATAGCTCCCCTCCTTTCCCCCTGAACTGTGGCGTGCCCCAAAGGTCAATTTTAGGCCCAATACCTTTTTCCATCTATATGCTACTATTAGGCAACATTATCCGCAAACATGGCATCTCCTTTCATTGCTATGCGGATGACACTCAACTGTATCTGCCAGTGAAACCTAACAACATCACTGAGCTGTCCCGCCTAGCGGACTGTCTGACTGACATCAAAACATGGATGTCAAGAAATTTCCTCCAGCTGAACTCTGACAAAACAGAGATCCTCATCATAGGTCCCGAACACCAGCATTCCCGGATGGAGTTGTCTTTGGGCCCTCTATCCGAGAATGTTAAACCTGTTTCCAGGAACCTTGGTGTTTTATTTGACTCGAACTTGACCTTTGAGAACCACGTCAGCAGGCTGGTCCAGACCTGCTTCTACCACCTCAGGAATCTTCACAGAATAAGATCCATGTTAAGCCCTAAAGACTGTGAAATCATTATCCATGCCTTCATATCATCTCGCCTTGATTATTGTAATGGTGCCCTGACATGCCTCTCACAGAAATCCCTCAGTAGACTCCAGTTGGTCCAGAATGCAGCCGCAAGGCTGCTAACTGGAACAAGGAAAAGGGAGCACATCACTCCCATCTCAGCCTCCCTCCACTGGCTGCCAGTCACTTTCAGAATAGACTTCAAAATTCTATTGAGAACTTTCAAGGCACTTCATGGCCTACATTGTAGATTTATTATCCCCATATGTGCCCACCTGCAACCTGAGGTCCTCTAGCAGTAACCTGCTGGCCGTCCCTAAATCAAGGTTGAGGACCCGGGGAGATGCTGCTTTCGCCGTCCGGGCTCACCTCTATCCACTCACCTCTATCGCCTGGCTTTTGAGTCTCCACTGTGATCCTGCTTACCTTACCTGTCTCCTGTCCTCCATCTGCAGTGTTTGTTTTTTGTAATTGTCTGTCTGCTAACCTGAGCGCTCTAAGCAGATGACCGCCCACCCTGAGTCGTGGATCTGCCCAAGGTTTCTTCCCAATAGGGAGTTTTTCTTGCCCCAGTCACTTTGGTGGGACATGTTGGGTTCAGTTTTATATGTGCCTCTGTTTTGTGTGTCTCGGAACTTCACTTGCATATGTCCATGTAAAGCACTTTGTAACCTTGTTTTGAAAAGTGCTCTACAAATAAATTTTATTATTATTATTATTATTATAATCATAGATCCATCCAATCATCCATCCATCCAATCGTCCATCCATCCAATCATCCATCCATTCATCCAATCCATCCATCCAACCTTTCCTCCGATACTTGGAAATATAGTTCAGAACTTTGAACAAACTTTCTCTCTCTATATATTTCCAAATAATGACCGGAGAAAACAAAAACGTCAAAGCGGACACCTGATGATCGTTTATAATCGAAATATGCACACAGATGTGTTTACCGGCGTGACGATCAGTTCATCACTGTGAGTTTTGTGAGGTTGTTTTTACGTTCAT
>CAESWR010000336.1:439159-453600 GCA_903171835.1 Mullus surmuletus
ATACCACAGTCCAGCTGTTTCCTCCACGCCCCCAGCGTTAGCCCCGCCTCCTGGCAGGCAGCAGCATATGCTTCATAACTGGCGCAGCGCAGGGCGGCGCTGCCTCGCTCCGCACACAGGTCGAACACGCAGTCGCTGAGGGGAAACATGGGACAAGCATCAGCAGAAGCTCCTGAACCGCATTCAGCACAGGGGAACTTCTGCTCATGTTCAGCAGAATACTCACTCCTGGTAGCTGGCGGGTGGCACGGTGGCGTGACAGGCAGCAAAGGGTCCGGCAGGGTCAGAAAGGGCGCCGCACTGAGCTGGGCCTTTGTAGTCGTTGAGCTCAGAGGCGGAGCAGTCTGACGTCTCAAACCCAGAATCAGGATCAGTGTCCACCTCTCGCCTGGAGACAGACGCAGACAGGCAAGACTGGTCAAAGACGTCTAACAAGTCGTCTCATGCTTACTGAGGAACCACTAAGGAGCCACTGAGGGACCACTAAAGAACCACTAAGGAACCACGGAAGAACCACTGACGAACCACTGGGGAACCACTGAGGAGCCCAAAACATAAAGGTCCATCAAATCAATGTCTACTCATGGAGCTAATAAGGTTCCCCATTTCTCTCCATGTTGCAAGGTTCTAATGTTCCTGCAAAGAACACCTACAAGGAATCGATCTGCAGCTGCTCAGGTGTCTTACTTGTGGATGTGGACCGTGTGGGGAAGGTCAAAGGTCTTCAGCCCCTCAGCTTGTCGGTCGCTGGCCCTCCAACTTTCTCCAAAGGCGTTGAGGTCCCTCACCACAGTCCCATCTGGCTTCATGTACTCGTTCCTGGTGATGCCATCGTAGTTGCCGCATAACCCTCTGACCGAGTTCCTGTAGGTGCTCGGCAGGATGATTTCTGGAACACAGACGTGTGGAGGCAGGAAGTGATTAAGCTGGGCAAGGAGGCGCTGGGCGAGGGGAGAAGGTTCCTCATCTTTACCTCCACGGTGGTTTCCATCAAAGCGCACCGTCAGTCCAAAGTCAGTGGTGAGCTGCACCTGTCTGGAATTCATTGTGAGGCTCAAACCTTCGACTGGGCTCATAGGAGGTGCGACGCGCTCCCCGTTCACCTGCACGGGACACAACGCCATACAGATGTTTCATACAAACAACCACAAAAACCAAAACTAAAAAAGGAGGCCAGACAAAGACTGACCAGGACGGTCTTCTTCTGCAGGAAGCGAACATTGACACCGTACACATCGATGTACATCTGATCCAGGAATGACACCCTTCGGTTGCCGCCACGTCTGATGTTCTTCCCCCTCACCACCAGGGGCGCCAGCGAGCTCGGCAGGTCATGGCCCTGGGTCAGCACGTAGGTGTAGGGCCCCTGAAAGTGGTGGGTGAAACCATCGAAGGTGCGGTGGTGAGGGTCCCCGGAGATGCTGCACTTGTTGAACTCTGGAGTGGCCGAGAGATGAGAGAGTCAGAGGTTGCCATGGCGACTAATGTATGCACGTGAGGCCAGAGGTGCTCGGGGCATCAGACGCACTGGTAGGTTTGCAGTAGAGCTCCCCGTGTTTGTCCAGGGCGCACACCGAGTTGGAGTTGCAGCTGTGGTCTTTGCAGGTGATTTTGCCGCCGAGGTCGCAGGTGCACGTCTCCGCACACTTGTCCGTCAGCCAGGAGTCTCCCACCTGAACACAAACCACACCGGTCAGGTGTGTGTGGAGGATGTGTGGGTGCAGGCGTCTGATGAAGGCGGCGCTCACGTCGTGGTATTCCCCGCTGGAGTCCAGGCAGCCGCATCTGTGCAGCGCGACGCACTTGCCGTCGCTGAGGACGAAGCCGGCGTCGCACTGGCAACCCTCCACGCAGGTGGTCGGCGGGAGGTGGCAGGTGACCGGGAAGAGGTCGGAACAGGTGGGCGGGCATGGGGCCGTGCAGTCCGAGTAGTGGCTGTTGATTGGGCAGGGCAGCGCTGAGGGGAGGAGGGAGGAGAGAGGAGTGAGGGTGGAGGCGGCGGCCGGCGTGGGCGAGCGCTCGCCGGCCGCCGCTACTCACGACAGAAGCTGCTGTTCCTCCAGCTGATGGTGATGCCGGCGCTCTGGCAGGCCTGCGCGTACGCCTCCACGTTGTCGCACAGCGTCGCCTGCATGCCGTCGTACTCGCACATGTCGTAGACGCAGTTGCCCAGGAAGGCCTCAGGGGGCAGCAGCGAGTGGCAGGGCCGGAAGCGGTCCGACAGGAGCACCTCGGCACACTGCGCCTCGAACAGCTTCTCCTCCTCCGCGGTGCAGTTGGGATGAAGGTCCGGACGGGTGTCGGGCTGACAGCTAGGGAGGGAAACATCCTCGTGTTTCTGGCTGCCAACCTGCACTGGTGGCGTTCTGGTTCTTTGATAGGAAATGCGTCACACCCCGGCCAGCACACTCACCCAGGATCACTGTCCCCATCTGACTTCCAGCTGTTGCCGAGTTGGATCACGTCCTTGGCTGGTTTCTTGTTGGGCATCAGGTTGTCGTCGGATGAGTTGTGGTTGTAGTTTCCACACATGCCGCACAGCTGGAGCAGAGCGAGTAGAGAGAACATGGCGGTTATCAGCAAAACCCTCAGCATCTGATGGGCTCTTTGATGACGCAGCAGGATGTTGAAAGACTTTTTCCACACCTTGTCGAAGTATTCTCCGGGCACGGTGATCTCCAGGTGATGGACGCCGTCAAACTTCACTTGCAGACCAAAGTCTGTGTCCAGCAGGCTGTAGGTCCCACTGGTTATCACCTTGGCTCCGGCCACGTTGATGGAAACGGGGGTTCTGACCCGCCGGCCATTCAGCTGGGGACAAACAGAGATCATCCGTCATCTGATCCCGTCAGCTGACTTCGGTGGCTTCATGAGTGCTCCTCACCATGACTCTGCGGCTCTTCTGCAGCTCAACCACGGTGTCGTGAGGCAGGTAGACCTTGACAGAGCGGACGTAGGAGGCCTCCGGCTGTCCGCGCTCCTCGTTTTTGGCCACTATCTTGAACGGAGTCACTTTGGTGGTGTTGCAAACCTTGAGGATTCAGAAGGAACATTATGAAACAACATCTGAATGTGCTCGCTGTTATATATGAAGATGAAAAAAAATCAAATACCTCCACCAGAGTGTAGGTGCAGGTCCCCATGAAGGTGTGCATCAGCCCATCAAAGGTGTAGTAGTGAGGGTCTCCAGCCACGTGACACACCCCCTTACCTGGAGGACAGACATGACCAGAACCTTCAATAATTTCGCAGTTTTGTGCGTCAGATGTGCAACAATCCAACGACCATCCTTTGGTCTCGCCGGATCAGGACGAACCAGATGTGTGCGTCTCCAGCTGTGGTTACCTGTGGAGTGGCAGTCCAGCACGCCGTCCTTCACAGTGCACTCCTGAGCCGGGCTGCACTGCCACGGCTCACAGGTCACGTTGTTGTTGCTGTTACACCTGCAGCGCTCTGAGCAGTCTTTCTCTGAGAACCAAGAGTCTCCCACCTTCACACACACACACACAAACACAGATACACGTCATGTTTAACATCAACCCCCGGAGAACATAGCCAATCTTCACAGGCCAAACCTACCGGCCGGTACTTCCCCTCCTCGTCTGTGCAGCCACACTCGCTGATGGGGACACATTTGTCTCCGCTGAAGACAAGGCCGGGGTTGCAGAAGCAGCCCTCCACACAGGGCTCCTTACAGGGGCCGCTGTGGCCGGCGGGGTCCTGGCAGGTGGGCTGGGGGCAGGCGGGCCCACAGGGCTTGTACTGGCTGCCTGGGGGGCACTTCAGGGCTGTGTGTGTGTGTATGGGGGGGGAAGGGGCGTCAGAGATTAGACGGATTAGACGGAACCCAGGGGCCGCGTTAACCGAATATTTTCATATTCACATAAAATATTTTCATTGACCGTTTTTTTTTAAAGAGTTCAATCCGGTGGCAGGTGAGCATGTTAGTTAGCTATTGTCTCTCTTGATGCATGACCTCGGAAACTACAGAGCGAGCGAGCGGCAGCAAGGAGGTCAGGTGGGATCTGTCATGATTATCATTTTAAAAATGGAAGTGACAGGTAAAAATACATTATAACCGAATTTTTATGACCCTGTCAGTCAAAATGACAGACAACTAAAAAGTCTAGTGTAACCTCTGGTGGAACCTTTAGTTAGTCTTAAAAGGGATAGATGACTGTATACTGAAGTATATATATAGTATACTGAACACTCACGCGCACACACACACAATTGGACTTACGGCAGAAGGTGTAGTTCCTCCATGCGATGGACACACCCATGCTAGCGCACATGTCGGCGTAGCTCTCCAGGGCCTGGCACAGCGCCACCGTCTGCCCGTCTGTGGCGCACATGTCGTACACACAGTTTCCAAAGAAGGGTTCAGGGGGCACGACGGAGTGGCAAGGCTTGAAGATACCTGGATTCAGAAAAAGAGAGGTGATGTAGTCCCTCTAACGTGTGGTGGAGATGGTGGAGATGAGGCGGCGTGGCCTACCGTTCGGATCTGTGATCATGCCACAGCTGATGGGCTCTTTGGCATCTTCCTCCACGTCATCATCACACTCCTCCTGGCCACCACCATTGGTGCAGCTGGACAACGGAGTGTGGGAGGGGGAGGGGGTGTCACATGAGCCGAATTGTGCCAAAAATGTTGAGTTTGGACTGGGTGTTACTTACGTAGGTCTCGGGTCGGGAACTTCCCAGCTGTCTCCCAGCTCATTAGTGGTGGCGGCAGGTTTGTTGTCTGGCTTCATGTTGTCATCTTTGGGGTTTCCATTGAAGTTTCCTGGCACAAAAAAAAAGATGACATTGTGTCTTTGTGCCGCGGTGTGGTGGGATCCACTGGTTACCAGTACGGCCTATCTTACCAGACTGGGACACAGACAAAGTGTGTTTATGTGTTAAGCATGTTTATGTAAGCAGGTAAAATGTCTCCTCACCACACATTCCACAGAGCAGGCCGTTGTAGGAGGTCGGCACAAAGACGTCAGCACGGTGGTTACCGTCAAAACGTACCCGCAGACCAAAGGTCGTCTCTAGGACAACAAACTTGCCACTCAAGTAAATATGAACTCCAATGATGGAGGTGACGGGAGGGACGACCTCTGCACCGTTGACCTACAGGAGCAGAAGATGTTTTAACAAGAACTGACCGGGAGAGCGAGAAGGTTCATGTAGACATGATCACCACGGATGCCCCTGTTTGTCAAACGCACCTGCACTTTGCGGCCCTTGCCAAGGATGATGGTCGCGTTGTTGACGTTTATCACAACGGCCCTGACGTAGGAGACCTTCTTGTTGCTTCCTCTGTGCTCGTTCTGGGTGTCCACGGTGAAGTATGGGAGGCCGGAGGAGAAGTTGCAGGGTTTGCTCAGAGTGTAGGAGCAGGCACCCATGTAGTGGTGCGTGTGCTTGTCAAAGGTGGTGTAGTGGGGGTCTCCAGACACTGAGCAGATCCCATTACCTGTGGGACATCAGGGTGGATAACTTGATGTTGACTCTTTGAGTTGGAGATGTTGTTGCAACAAAAAGCAATTTCCTCTTGGGATTAATAAAGGAATTCTGATTCTGATTTCTGATTCTGATTTCAGCGCAAATGATTCCACAAAAACATACACAGTACAAATGCAGTATTTGTGAGTATTGTGACCTACCCAGCGGTCGGCATTGGTACTCTCCATCATGCAGCTGGCAGCTCTCAGTTGTCGGCTTACAGCTGCTGTTGTGACACTGGATCAAACCGCCTCCAAGACACTCACACTTCTGCTCACAACCCTCCAAGTACCAGTCATCCCCCACCTGACACACACACATAGACACACACACACCTCAGTCCTCTCGGCCTCCGAACCAGTGGCTGCTCTTAAAGCCTTGACATTTAAATGTGATGTCATGAAGGGCCTGATAGAACTTGACTCGTACTGGGTCGCACATCCGGAGCTCGACCTCATGACTGGGTGCCAACTTACTGGGTGGTAACTCCCACTGGTGTCCATGCAGCCACAGTCCCTCAGAGCCACACACTTGTCGTTGCTGAGGATCAATCCAGGGTCGCACTCGCAGCCTTCCACACACATGTCCTTACACCCGGGCGGTCCGACCACACCCAGACAAGTCTCTGGACACGAGCTGGCACACAGGGAGTAGGAGCTGTTGGGGGGGCAGGCCAGGGCTGCACGGAGAAACCAGGGGTGGAGTCAGATGGAGCCAAGAAGGACCACCAACCCATTTCGTCAAGGCTTCACATAGACTTACGGCAGAAGTCGGGGGTCCTCCACGGGTGCACTTTGGCTCCGGCGCTCTGGCAGGCGTCGGTGTAAGCCTGCAGCTGGTCACACAGGACGTGCTGCTGCCCGCTGAAGCGACACATGTCAAACACGCAGCCCTGGAAGAAGGGGGCGGGGTTCACCACGCTGATGCACTCCCTGGAGGCATGTGGGGGGAGAAGGGAGAGCGTTGCTCATTTCAAAGTCAATCATAAAGCCGCACTGTTCCCCCAGGCTAGCAGTGTGATGGTGCAGAGTCCGGCGTTTGTCATGACCACGCACTAACTGCGCCCTAAAACGAGATAAATGAGGGAGTTCCATCCTGACAGAGATACAGAGATACCACAATCTGGGTGTGGCACAGTGATGCATGTTACGCAGCACTCTCTGTAGTAATGATAACTGCCTTCCTTCAAAATGAGATGGCGTGTCTGATTGTGACCTGGTGGAACCCTCCAGGCTCTGACACCAGTCCTGGCTCTGCTCCTCCCAGCACTGCTGATGGGAGCTTCTGCTGGACCAGTTACAGCGACGCATCGCAACCACTTCAACCCTTTTTCCTATTTTTCCCAAAACTTTGCAAACTGTTTTGTTTTAGGTGTAGTCCTCCTCAGAGGTGTGACCTGGTTCAGTAACTCAGGGGGGACATTTTTTTCTCACCTGAACGGTCCAGCAGGATCCTTGATTTTGCCACATTTTTCTGGTTTCACCACCTCAGCTTCCAAGCTGGGGTCACAGTCAGGGTCCGGCTTGGTGCCCTGGGAACATCTGGGTAAAAACACAACGAAGGGCAAATTGATTACAGTGTTTTCTCAATTCAAAAGAGTGGAATAAAGAGCAGAACATGTGCTTGTGTTTGCGATTATTGTTCATACGTATATTGGATGAGGCCTCACTTTATGTGAAGGTGTCAACATGAGTTGGCACCATAGAGAATACTATTACTGCTATAGAAGTTACCATTACTATTATAGAAGATACTATCACTACTTTAGACGATATTGGTCATTTTCTTGGATTGCTTCTGGGTGATGGATGTGCATGAACTCACAAGTCATCCTCGTCCTCGTCCGTCTGCCAGCTGTTGCCGAAGTCGTTGGCGTTTCCGACCAGGGTGCCATCTGGATTGGTGAAGTCGTTGTCCGGGTTTCCATCGTAGTCGCCACAGAGGCCACACATCTGGTCATAGTAGGAGCTGCAGGAACACCAGCACGAGGAAGGATTAGGAGATGAGGAGAAATGTTTTAAGAAGACTTAAAAGGCTAAAAGCTTTTTGTCCCTTTGATGGAACACCACAAAGACGCCGATGATTAAATCTCTCCATCTCAAGATCCCTTATCAATAGAATAGACGAATGCAGCAAGGATTTACTGACGGATATAGGTTTGAATGAGCTGCTGGATGCCAGAGATGCAAAGTGGGGGAGGGGAAAGAGCGACACCAACCTGGGGACGGTGATCTGGGCATAATGGTTTCCGTCCCAGCGCACTCGCAGGCCAAAGGGCGTGTTCACGGAGATGTACTGACCAGCAACACTGATGGTCATTAGAGGGGAGGGGGAGTGAGGCAGGCCCACCCGCCGTCCATTCACCTGCAGGTTGAGGGGGACAATCCAGATTAAGATATTTATTCAGCTCAATGTGCTTCACACTTCTCAGGAGGGACGGGTGAAGTCCAAATTCAAGTCGAGTTTTGTTTACATATTTGCACTTTGCAAACTGAACGCAGCAAATCTCAGACACATCCTCCAGCCCTGTTTACAGGGTCATACAGAGATGAACCAGAACAAGCCGATCATAATGCTGAGCACCGAGGAGGATGGGTGGGAGGACTGGATACATGTGATGGATTATCCTCTTTAAAGATAAACATCGAGGAGCAGGGATAAGAAAAAGAAGAAGAACAAAGCCCGGATTTAATAAAAAGGTGAAAAGAAGAAGGGATTCATCAGATTAGTGATGATACTGAGCAAGTGATACAGCTGGTGTGTGTGTTTGTGTGTGTGGGGGGGGGGGGTTAGAATTGGACACACACACACACACACACACACACACACAGTAATCCTCTGATTGTGCAGCAGAGTATCATTCATGGACACAGGAGAAGGTGGAGAAGGTGGCTGGTGGTCACACTGACCAGTGTCCTCCTGGACTTCATCAGGGTCACCGTCACGCCGTTCACTGTCACATAGAGTTTTCTCAAGTAGGACACGCCCGACACTCCTCTCTCCTCGTTCTTCCCTTCCACCGAGAACCAGGGGCCTGCATGGGGAACGCCACACAAAACAGGATTTGTTGATGGTTCTTTGTTGGATGAGTCAAGGAACCATGTGTGAGAGTCGCCATTGCTCGTTCCTTCCCACCTGTGTTGTTCCTGCAGGTTCTGGCCAGTGTGTAGGTACACGTCCCCATGAAGCTGAAGAACTTCTTGTCGAAGGTGTTGTAGTGAGGATCGCCAGAGACCACGCAGTCTTGAGAACCTGAGGGGAACCAAGAGCCCGAATCGCAGTTAGAAGCTTCCTTTCTCTCAAAAGCTTTATTAAAGAAGCCATACTCTCTCTTACATTAAGAGGGCAGCATGCACACTTTCATGACTATGAAAAGGTGTTAACCTGTGTGTGTGTGTGTGTGTGTGTGTGTGCGTGTGTGTGTGCGTGTGTGTGTGTGTCTGTGTGTGTGTTCTCACTGGTGGGATAGCAGCCCAGGTTTCCATCCTGGACTTTGCACTCATGCTTTGGGGGACACTCGGAGGCAACACAGGTGACGACGGACGCATCACAGCGACACTTGAGTTTACAGTCCTCCACGTAGAACTCCTCTCCAGGCTGTAAGACACACGACCCCATTTGCACATTAGCAATTAGACTCCGGCATGTGTTGTGAGTAAACCTCGAGTGAAGAGATTGATGTAACCTTTACAACCACATCTCTGGCCCATCACAGCTCTGTGGTTACCTGGTAATACTGCCCGTTGGAGTGTTTGCAGCCACACGAAATCTTCTTGACGCATTTTCCAGCACTCAGCACATAGCCGGGGTTGCACACGCAGGCCTCAGAGCACGGCCCACCGCACTGGGGAGGCTTCCCCGAGCACGTCTCCTGACAGGGGTCTGCACAGGGCTCATAGTGGCTGTGGGGGGGGCAGGTCAGCGCTGGGGACAGGAAGACACCGTGACATGAATGATTCACATGTGCGTTAGTCGAGCACGCTAACATTCCTCCACAAATTGGACCCCGGTGTCGGTGGCCTCCCCACTCCCCCTGCCATTCGCCCAGCACTCACGGCAGAAGGTCTCATTCCTCCAGGGTCCGACGGTGACCCCACGATCCTGGCATTCATTGACGTAGGCTTCGATGGCTTCACAGAGAATGGGCTTGGCTCCATCCAGCTCACACAGGTCGAAGAGACAATCCCGGAAGTAATTCTGAGGACACATTTCATTCATTGTAGCATCTCATGTTAAAGCAGAATTCCAGATGTTGGTGCTCGTGGAGATTCGCTCACATTGGGGTTGACTTTTGGATGGCACACAGCAAAGGGACCCTTTTTGTCCAGCAGGGTGCCACAGTAGCCAGAGCTCTCATAAAGGTCCTGCTCATCATCATCACATCCTGGGATTGTAGTGTTGGGCTTCTTATTGCATCTGAAATAGAGCCCATTTGTGAAGCTTCATCCTTTGTTTGTTTCTTGTGATCATGATCATGCTACTCACATTTATGATAGTGGACAAAGTACTGAACAGGTGAGTGAAAAGATATATTCCTTGTCAAGTCACTGAAGTACAAATATATTATCTCCCATCGGAGATTGTAGATCAGCCTCTCACGTGGTGAATGTCTTTGTAATACTCACTCTGGATCAGAATTCCAGCTGTGTCCAAAGTCATTGGCGTTGTTGGTCAAAGACCCATCTGGCTTTCGGAAGTCATCTTTAGCATTTCCATCATAATCGCCACACAGGCCACAGAGCACGTCCTTATAACTGAGGATTACATCAAAATCAATGTCAATGCTTTGTGGAAATGAAAGCAAAAACATCTTGGCATGACATGTCCTGCCATTTCTAGAGTTTGTAACTCCTTTCAACTTGTACTCCCCAGGGGCCCAGTGGTCAAGTCATCACTCACTCTTTGATGACTTTGATGTCCATAAAGTGGTTTCCATCATAGCGAACGGTCAAGCCAAAGTTTGTGGATACGGTGTTGTGCTTTCCTGACTTGAACACTGAGACTCCAGGAGCCGGAGACACTGGCAGGTTAACATTGGTGCCATTCAACTATATGAATAAACAAAGAGTTACACGAGCGATCGTAAAGGAAATACTTCATTTTCAACAGAGAAATCATTTGATTACCAACCTGAACGGTGCCACCTTTCAGGAGGGAGATCTTCAACCCTTGTGTATAAACATGTACTGCCTTTACGTAAGAGATGGTGGGCCGATTATAACGGTTTTCATTTTCAGCATGGACCTCAAAGTATGGTAAAATTGTGTGATTGCAGGGCTTAGACATCAAGTATGTGCAGTTGCCCATGAAGTTGTATTTCCGTTTGTCAAAGGTGGTGTAGTGAGGATCCCCAGAGGCAATGCATGTCGATGTGCCTGAGGTAGTGACAAAAAAAAAAACATGCTGATTAAGTGATATAATGACTATAACATTTCTAAACCCAGAGTTCCCCTGAATGAATGAATGAATGAATGAATGTACGATCAAATAATGTGTATCATGAAGCAGGAGAGTTTTGAGCAGCTTGTTCATGTGTTTTTCCTCCGTGGGTTACCTTTTGGATAGCAGCCTGAAACACCATTAACTTCCCGACACTCTTCGCTGGGGTCGCAGGTGTTATCAATACATTGCAAAGTGTAATTCCCTGCACAGCGGCATAGCTTTGAGCAGCCATCTCCAAAGACAATCTCACCAGGCTGAAATTAAACCAAACATTATTAGAACTCACAGCGTTCTGGATATTGTTAGAAATACATTGCACAACCCAATTGTCAGTATATGGACACTGGAAGTTTGACTACTCCCGACCTCATAATAGTTATTCTGGTCATCCAGGCAACCACAGCTCTCTATTGGCACACAACGTCGTCCCTTGAAGACAAACCCTGGTTGGCAGAAGCAGCCACTAATGCACGAACCAGTACAGTTCGTGGAAGGTTCCTTGCAAGATGGGATACAAGCTGGACCACACTCTATATACTCTGCATTTGGAGGGCATGGATCTGCACAGGAGAAAGAATCATGAATCATTTGTTAAAAAAACTGGGAATGACTAATTAGATTAAGATCAAAAGAAAGAACCAGATGTCTCTTACTGGTTGTAGGTTTAGCTGTGGTGGGTCTAGGAGTTGTTGGTTTAGGTGTTGTTGGTCCTGGGGTTGATGGTTTGGGTGTGGTTGGTCTAGGAGTCGTTGGTTTAGGTGTTGTTGGTCCAGGGGTTGATGGTTTGGGTGTGGTTGGTCTAGGAGTCGTTGGTTTAGGTGTTGTTGGTCCAGGGGTTGATGGTTTGGGTGTGGTTGGTCTAGGAGTTGTTGGTTTAGGTGTTGTTGGTCCAGGGGTGGATGGTTTTGGTGTTGTTGGTTTAGGTGTGGTAGGTCCTGGGGTTGATGGTTTTGGTGTGGTTGGTCTAGGGGTTGTTGGTTTGGGTGTTGTTGGTCCAGGGGTCGATGGTTTGGGTGTTGTTGGCCCAGGGGTTGATGGTTTGGGTGTAGTAGGTCTTGGAGTTGTTGGTTTGGGTGTTGTTGGTCCAGGGGTCGATGGTTTTGGTGTTGTTGGCCCNNNNGGTGTTGTTTTCCCAGGGGTTGATGGTTTGGGTGTTGTTGGTCCAGGGGTCGATGGTTTTGGTGTTGTTGGCCCAGGGGTTGATGGTTTGGGTGTAGTAGGTCTAGGAGTTGTTGGTTTGGGTGTTGTTGGCCCAGGGGTCGATGGTTTGGGTGTTGTTGGCCCAGGGGTTGATGGTTTGGGTGTTGTTGGCCCAGGGGTTGATGGTTTGGGTGTGGTAGGTCTAGGAGTTGTTGGTTTGGGTGTTGTTGTCCCAGGGGTCGATGGTTTGGGTGTTGTTGGCCCAGGGGTTGATGGTTTGGGTGTTGTTGGCCCAGGGGTTGATGGTTTCGGTGTAGTAGGTCTAGGAGTTGTTGGTTTGGGTGTTGTTGGCCCAGGGGTTGATGGTTTGGGTGTAGTAGGTCTAGGAGTTGTTGGTTTGGGTGTTGTTGGTCCAGGGGTTGATGGTTTGGGTGTAGACGGTCTAGGGGTTGTTGGTTTGGGTGTGGTCGGCCCAGGAGTTGTTGGTTTGGGTGTGGTTGGCCTTGGAGTTGTCGGCACAGCTGTAAAGAATAATTATCAGTTGCACAGAGAATGTCCGCAATGATTCAATGAGCAATACTCAGCCCCCACAGGTCAGTGTCTTACCTTTGCAGGGTGTGACACAAACAGCGTCAACAGCAACATCTGTCTTAGGAGTCTCTCCGTAGGTACCAACAATGACAAACTGGAATATGCAAATATTGCAAATATTTGACAAGAGGTATTCATTTAATTCAATTCAGCTCAGTTGATCAAATCAGATGGATTTTGATTAATGGACGTACAAGCAGATTTAGGGTTCTAATGTTTACCTGAACGGGAGTATTTCCTAGGTAACGGGCCTCTGCAGGCCTCCAGGATTGACCCTGGTTTCCCCTCTTAGTGAACAGAACAGGCCCGAGACTTCCCCCTGCTCAGAAAAAGAACAATGAGTAACGGAACCGTACTGGCTGTCTTTTTAGTCGTGGACATATATAGAAAAGTATTTTTTGACCTTCAGTCCTGGTGTGGACGCTGATCCCCATGGTTTGACTGGTGCCATACAGGTAGTAATGGAAGGTGAGCTCCAGACATCCAGAGGAGGGACTGATTAGAGGGCTTCTGATTTGAGCACTGACACCGGGAACAGTGTCCAAAGAATCCAACAGCATGTACTGTCCCACTAAAGGATCAATCCAATCAAATAGAATGAAATGAATGTTCACTTTATCATGATTCAGAGTGTCCACGAGCTGAGCAAAATGCTGCTGATTCACAATTAATGCAAATAATCGTTGGCCCGCCAGCGGGGCCACGGTGTGCCTCTTTATCTGCCATCTGTAGAGACACGTTTCTGCAGTGCTAATATGTAAACACTCACATCCGGGCTTGGAGAAGTCGTCGTCAGGTCCAGTTCCTGCAGTGTTTGTGGGTCCATTCCACTGACCGAAACCAAACACATTAGGATCCTCGGTGTGAGTCTCCCACCCACACAGGTCGTCCATGAGATCAAAATCACAACCAGAGAGACAAGCTGTAGACAAAACACATTATTCACAGTCAGTGATCCGGCAGGACGTGTTTGTGAGGGTGTTTGGGCTCCGCCACACTCACATGGACACGCCCCTTCACTGATGACAATGTTGTCCAGAGCAGAGTCGCAAGAGGAGCTGAGGCCCCTTTTTGCCTCAAAGACGATCTAAAGAGAGAGGAAATATCAGGACTCTATTCTGCAAAGAGACCAGTCAAGCTTCCAATGTGAAGTGTGAACCTGACCATGTGATGGACTTTGCATTCACAACAAAAAGTACAGTCAGTAGAATGTGGTGGTTCCACGAGGAGAAACTCACCTTTGTGCTCTGACTGCTGGAGATGGGAACTGTAACGGCGCCCTTCAACCAGGACGGACTTTGCATCCCGGTCTTCTTCCAGACCTCGTTTTCGTTGCTGGGTGTCTTGGCCAGAACTCTCAGAACATTGGCACTGTCCGAACCGTACATGTAGTACCGGAACTGGACGCAAATCTGAGAGCCCGTTGTCGAGATGGGAGGACTTAACAGTCGAGCTGTGAGTCCGTTTGCCACGTTGTCGCACTCGTGGTAGATGTAGTAGCCCTCTGCAGTGGGGTGGAGACACAGCAGGAAGTTCTGAGCTGATGTGGTGCCATCATGGCATTTCTGCCAATGACCTCAAATGAAACATTTTATAGAAGACTTCCTGCACTGACCTCCATTAGGGTAGTCCCCACTGGGACCAGTTCCCCCTGTTGGGGTGGGACCTTTGTGTCGTGTCCAGTCGCTGTTGTCTGAGGTGTCCTGAGTGAAGCGGCAGAATGGATCACTGTCCTGATTGAAGTCGCAGGATGTCAGAGTCGCTGTTGGGGG
>CAESWR010000336.1:483776-496813 GCA_903171835.1 Mullus surmuletus
GGGGTGACGCCGCTCCACTTTTGATAGCTCCTCCCACTTCCTGTAGGCGCAGGAGTTTTGATACATCTTTTTGATATTAGATTGGTATTTTTCACTGTGGACACACACACACGACTCTGTGGCTGAAAACACACGCACACACACACACACACACACACACACACACACACACACAGCACACACACACCGGTCAGAGCGACACAGCAGCTCTGGACTACATGGTGAGACGCCACCGAGCTTCAGCAGATGCTTCCCTCGCTGCTCACAGAGCTTCTCAAGCAGCAGCTCACGCTCCCCGAGAGGTCGACCTGAGGACTTCGCCTCAGAGCGTTTAGTGCGACTCCTCAAACTCACATTTACCGGCACTGATCCAACGGAGGCCACTTCTGGAAGCCGATTGTGCTCACATGAGAAAATTATGTTTTTTTTTCTGTTTTTCAGATTCATTTATTTATCAGAGGAGTTTTTTTTCTTTGGTTGGTTTGTATTTCTGAGCAATTTTTTTACTATGTATTTTTCTTTTGCCTTTTGTTTTTGACGCATCTCGGGGGGGGGGGGCTCAGATATATCATGTCAGTTCAATTAAAAAAACGTTATCTGTCCCCAGGGGGCAATTAAAGGCACTAACGGTAGAGTAGCAAGTATACACTGTAACAAGTAAACAAAGGACGAGAAAATGGGCAGCACAGTAATTGCACATAAAATGAGGCAAATGTTCAAAATGTTAAAATACTAAGTGCAGGAAAATAAACAATACTACTGAAAGAAATAGAATGTAGAAAGAGTAGTGAGTATGATGGGTGCAGATTGGCATGAGCTGAAGCGCATTAGAGATCAGAGATGCAGAAAAAGTAATGTGATTTTTTTTTTTTCATGTGATGCAAACACGCTTCCACACGCAGTGAACGTGTGTGTGTGTGTGTGTGTGACGGCCGAGACGAGCCAACGAACAAACAAACGGAGAAAGAAGTGAATGGAACACATGGCGGATATTTTTTCTGGGTTTTCAAAATGGAAAAGTAGAATCTTTTTTTTGATGGTTGAATTTGTCCGTAGCAGCATCCTGAGCGTGTTCTTTGTGTGGCTGTTTGATATCGTGCAGCTCAGGTGGGAAACGTGTTGGAAACGTGTATGTTTCTCCACTAGGAAAAGAATGACCACCGTCTTTGATATTTTCTATTCATGGTTTGTTCACGTCCCAGATAGAGTCAGTGAAGCTTTGATTGTTTCTTCAAACTCACCAGCTGAGCGTGTGCCGGTCCGTAGCCATGGCAACCAGCTGGCGTCGTGCAGTGTAGGCCTCTCATCAGTACTTGTACCACTTCCATCGTAGATCACATCACGTCCCACCAACATTGTAACTACCTCTAATTTCCTTGTTCCATTCCCTGTTAAAATCTGATTGGTTTTAATATCAAATAAATTTAAAGAAATGAGCATTTGAGAGTGTTTTTGTGTTTCTGGATCGGACATTTGGAGATATTGGGTTTGTGGCGGTTGCATTTCACTCAGTACTCAAAGTAGGACACGTGTGAGTTGCCACGTTGTAATCGTGGAGGCAAACATGCAAAACACTTTGGTGGTTTTGGTGTCCAGCTCATACTCAGAGTTGATAATAGTACAAGTACTCTGTATTGGGATGAACCCATAGGAACGCAGTATATACTGGGTCTGCCCTCACTTTTGCAGTATGTGTACTTTTTGAACGTAGTACTCTCTCTGCTGTCGTGTGACGGAGGACGATTTGGGACAAATAAGGCTGGACTTGTAACATTTATTTCACACTCTTGTAAGGAGTCCATTAACACCTTAGTTAGCATTAGCTAGCCATGCTTTAACACGTTAGTAAGCTGTTAATGCTGATTACTGCACTAACTTGTGTTAATTAATGTGATCTGGATGATTGACAGCTGAGGTGGACTGAGGGTCGACTAACCTCCTCCTGAGGAAATAAAGAAATCAAACGCCACCAGATTTCATCTTTTAATTATTTGCCGAGTTACAATCCTCCAAATGTACAACTCATGACATTTACAACGAACATTTAGGTTTATAGTATTTCACGCGGTTACTATGGATACACGTCCACTGGCATGTCTCATGAGAGCACAGTTCTGATAAATAACCATTCTAACCTTTAAAAAACAAAAACAAAAGTGTGGGTCCAAACATCATGGCATGTGACCAGGTGTGGGACATGCTGAGGTGGGAACACCAGCACCGCCCCTCTGACCTCTGACCCCTCGGATGGTTACGCTCGCATATCAGGGGAACTCCGTGCGTGGATGGGGAGGTTCTCCACTGAGGAACACTGCTGCTGCTGCTCCCTGGGAGTTGGGTGACTTTTCTCCATGCTGCCGACCCCGAGCGGTACATTCACATTCACAGCGTGCGCATGTTGTGGCCTTGCACGTTCAGGCATGATGGCTGCCGTGTGTCCTAATGTGACCCGGCCTGCCTGGAGACCCTCGCTCCTCCAAACCATGAGGCCTCTGAGTGCTCAGCATTGCAACTGGACCTTCTAAGGACTGGTCAAGACATTTCACCCATCATCTGAAAAGCGTCTTTGGTTCTGACCGGTGAGCAAGTCAGTGTTGGGACAGCATGTCCTCCTACCAACTCCCCACAGGAGGACGTGTGGTCCAAACCCTCTGAAGGGTTGGTAGCCAAGGTGCGAGTGGTTGCTCAGCATCCTGGGAAGGGATCTAATGACTGCATTCAAGGTGGGGGCTGAGGAACTTCACCTCCTTGTGTGCCCAAGTCGGGTTAGCCAGCCCTTGGTTGGTTCTAGTGGTTCTAGTCAGAACAGAAGAAACCCTTCAGATGAGGTGGAACATCCTCACAGGCGGTGGAAACCTTTGGCTGCCTGCGCCGAGCACCAAGAGAACGTCCTCCCTACCTGCTTCTCCTGCAGCACACGACTCCACCTGAGGGTAAAACTGCTGCTAAGCTCATGCTCTTGGCTGCTTTTAATGGCGATTCCTACTTGTCTACATTTCCATACATGGATCTGTCCAGGTTTGATCTGTCCGGGTTTGGTCCATAAAGTCGTAAACAGGAGCTTCAACTGTAGAAATCTGACAAGGCTGTCAAACATTGATTGGTGGAACTGATTTATTTGGATCAACGTTCATTGAAAGATTAAACCCTCCTCATGGATTGTCACAGACCACAGCTCTGCTCCACTAGTTCTCTTAGTGAGAGATGTGATACACAAGCAAACTACTCAATGGTGGAGAAATCTCCATAGTAACCAATAAAAAACACTTTGTCAGGCCCATGGGAGGTATGTGGGGGGAAAAAATCAATTAAGTCCTCAGAAAAAGAACTGTCTTCATATCAATCTGTGAAGGACAATGAGGCTTTGGGTTCCTTTTCATTCACCTGAAATCACCAGTGTCACTGGGCTGAAGGTTTCCCACCATCTGGACACTTTGTCTTCTAAACATTTCACCGACCAAAACGACCTGATGCTGGATCGGGGCTCACCGAGCTTCTAACATGGTTCCAGTTGCAAAGGCTACCGATTCCCCATTCCAGTCCCAGATTTGCACCTTCTCCTGATGCTTTTTCCTGCTCCCACTCTATTAGCGGACTACATCTTTATTCCTACCTAACGGTTTGACTTCCCATAGGTTCTCAGAGGATTATTGGACAGTGATCAGTTTTGAAACGGTGAGAACATGTCTGGACAAACAGTGGATTAAAAATCCGAATAAAATCTCTAGAATCTTAAAGAACAACCAAAAAGGAGTGGACGAGACTGGAGGTGTCAGTAGGAGAGGGCAGGTTGTACTATGCAAGCAGTAGAGAGGTAAAATCAACACTGGCACACCTTCAACAGACTAAAACATGCAGTTTCTAGTCAATTTACACTTGAGCTACATGGGACACAACTGGGCACATCATCGATGCTCTTCAAAATGAAAGAAAAGATCACAATGGGAGGTTTTTTTTGTTCTTTTGTGCACATTTTACACTGGTGGCTTACCGGCAGATGGGATCACAGCTATGGTCGTAGAGTGCCGTCTCCTATTCTATTGCATTAGGCTGCTATGGTGCCTCAACTCCAGCGGAGCTGCTAGTAGCAGAAGATGCATGCACATTAATGGAGGTGGGGGGAGAACAGGCGGGGGCTGAATCGTATTATTATGGCTTTCAGAGTAGTTTTGGTGTCCTGCGGTCTAAAAACCATCTCAGGCTTGATTTTTTTTCTCCTTTTACCTCACCGAGTTTTGGATTCTGGGCGACTTCTCGTGTTTCAAAACAAATTCAATTGAAAAGTCTGGTCGGTGGGTTCCCAGCCGAGGCGGACGAGGCGAAGGGTTGAGATGGAGACGCGACTGGATGTCTGGCAGTTAACGTGACATGGTACCTTGGCACATGACGATGGGGCCCGGGGGGGGAGGGGGGGGGCGATCAGGCAGGCATGTGGGTGGGTGGGTGTGTGGGGGGGGGGTTTGGGGCACAGTCATTTAGCTCTGGGCAGTTAGCCGCTGTTCTGTGAGCGACGCCTGGTGTGATACCGTCTTGTTTTCGTGAGCCCGCAGCTTGGAGACCACGTCGATGAACGCCATGCTCTGGACTTCTTTGTGGAGAGGCTCTGAGGAGGGAGGAGTCTTGAGTCAGAGCCAGAAACTTCAAATTAAACAATAAACAAATAAAATAAGACACCTAATCACACAACTGTGACATGAAAACCCTCCCTCGTACAGGTTTCACATCAAAATCCTTCTTCAGGTTCTCTGTGTACAATCAGCTCCTATCACAAGGTTTTAATGTCTGAGCGCTCGCTGTCACCCCCTGCAGGCGAACCCCTCTCTGAGGCGTATCATTTCAAGCATTTGCCAGTTTGGGATGGACAGACTACGTGCATCTCTCGGACTGTCTGCCCTGCCTTCTTATCTCGCAAAACATGGTGGAAACGAGGCTGTTTAAAGTGAAGCAGGGAGATACTTGACATTTCCAACTCTCCAGTACTCCTACAGTTTCCAAGTGTAATTGCACTGTGACAATTACCCCTCACACACTCCTACTCCTCAGATACACACTCGCACAAGTTTGCAGAAAACACATCCCCCCCGGTATACGCAAGATGGTGATGCTACAAATGTCTTGATAAGCGGGTGTGAGAGCCTCACCTGAGCCCATGACTGCACAGATCAGGATCATCGAGTTGTATTTGATCTCCGGCGCGCTCCGCTCATCCGACAACAGCTTGTGAATCACCGACACCAGGTTGGCTCCAGCAAAGTCCTTCTCAGCTGCAACTGAAACCCAGTAAAAAAGCGCATGAGCTGTTGGGCGATGTGTAAGGCAGCCGCAGCCGCAGCCGCAGCCAATATCAAATCAGATCTTAAAGATGTTTGCAAGCGATCTCATCTGATTTGTCGGCACTCTGTAATTAGCCATCTGCCTGGGTTGCTATGGTAACATCGTAAGTATTAGGAGGTTTGCTGATGATGTGGAATTGAACACATCAACATCTCGCCCTCCAATCGTTAACACCTCGGCCAGACGTGGCGATGGTGGAGGTTGATCCAAATCTCTATGTTTGCTGCACAAACTGTTAAAAGCAGTCGTCCAATATCAGACCACATGGGGCTGCGCGTCCGCACTGATGTCACAGACACAGAGATCTGATACAAAACCACCTTCGCGTGGTTTAGATCCATCCTACAAAAATCTGATTCCATGAGGTGAGACACTTGTTGATCTCCATGAATCCAGAAAGACTCAGAAGGGCCGAGGAGAAAACACCTGTCATTGCCAAACAAAGAGCTTTGGCCTCGAGGCTAAAGGCATAAAATCATATAAGCCCTTTAAAGGAGCAGAATTTAATGATAATTTGCATCATAATATCAAGACGTACGTGTGTAAGTATATAGTTTACAGTCCAAGTGTTTTTAATTGGATTGTAATCCAGGTGTGTTCTTACCCAAATCCAGTGCTGCTATGAGTCCCAGAGCCACCAGTGCTTCATTTTGCATGATCATATGTTCACTGGTTGCCATGGTTACTAAATGCTTGACTCCAGCTCCCTGAATGACAGTTCGAACAACCTCCTGAAACCCAAAAACAAGGTTGCGTTAGTGGTCTGTTTGCTGTCAGACAGTGACAGTGATGGTGGAGGGCAGACGGGCGCCACCTTGGACTTGCTGTGTCGGATGAGAGCAGACAGGAGCCTGTTGGACTCGCCCATCACCCCTGCGTGATCTTTGGCTTCACACCACTCCACAAGCCTCTCCACCAGCTTCCCATTGGTCCCCAGCTGGTCCGCAGCCTCGGCTGAAGCCACAATGTTACATTCACAGCACGTCATTCCCACTTTCTACTGTGGTATTTGTGTCCATCTAACATGGGTTTGGTTTATTTGACGATAGGACTGTGAAGGTGACAGAATGCAGCCTGCCCTACCTTGCGTGTCGATGAGCATGCGTAACGTCCCCAGGAGTTTAAACTGGACCGGAGGCATCTCTGACTGCAGGAACTTCAACACCACGTCCGCAACTCCAGCCGACAGCATCTTGGATTTGTTCACGACTGAAGACAACAGAGCAGTTAGGAGAGTTCACCAACATGTTTCAAACCTCCAGACTGAGCGGTTGTTGTGCTGAGGGCGTCAAACCCGACCCACCGGGGATGGCCAGGTTCCGCAGAGCGCTGAGAGCGGCGTGCTGAACCGTCACGTTGCCTTCTTCAACGTGCCGATCCAACAGTTCCAGAAGGTTCTGCACGATCCCGGTGTCCACCATGTGGATGCAGTTCCCGTCTGCAGGGCAGAGGAGGCGGCGGCTCAGACGCTGCGGTTAACAGGTCGCCTGAGCGGCCCGACGGCTCACACATTCATCACATCAAAGCCTGAAGGAGCAGCACCGTCCTTCATAGTCTTCAGCTCAGCTTCACTGCTGACCAGGGCTTAGGCAGGAGCTCACTCTGTCGTTTTCTTGTGGATTAGCAACCGGCAAGCATTTCGTTAAATGAATGACAGCGTAACCTGGAGTGGAACTCACCATTGCGTGCAAAGTTAGCGATAGCCAGCGCGCCGGCCAGCTGCAGCTGGTGGTTGTGTGACGGGATCCAGGACAGAACTCTCTGGAAGACGCTGCCCTTTCCTCCTTCAAACAGCTTCTGCATGGACTCATCTGCACACCGGGGGGGAAGCATCCATAATTAATAACTGGTATTAATCAGTAAGAAAGATGCATAATTGATGACCGTTAGACTTATGAGGCAGCAAAGAATCTCACTGTTGTCTCAATCACAGGACAAGCAACGACTGGAGAAGTGTGTGTTTAATTCCTGAGTGTGTGTGCGTGGCACAGGTGTTGGTGTCATATCTCACACTTCTGTTGATCTTTATCCTTACTAAAGTTTAGCCTACAAAGTTCTTGCCCTCGAGGGTTTAATTCAGTCGCCCTTTCATGTGTGCAATAATGATTATTTGTTTTTCTTTAGTTTATCTTACGGTAATTGTATTGCCTTTAATACGTGCTAAATAAAAATCAAATTGGAGTATCCTATTGTTTCTCCACAAACAATGAACATCTGGCAGGTGTGGAGGTGACGCAGGCTGCACAAACTATTCTCAAACTATTCTCCTCAGCGCTCTTTTCATGACATCTTCCTCTTCTTGCACGCAGACTGTGATGTGTCGGTGCTTTCTCTCTTAGCAGTCGTCTCCTGCTGTCAAAGGAGGTGAGGAACGGAGCTGATGGAACAAGATCTACTCCACGTTTTGGGTGGATGGAGAGTCCGTGAATAATTCACTAAGCGGAGTCAGTGGCTGAGTCCTCCGGGTGTTTGGGGACGGCCGCTGTGGTGGGCGCGGGCGGGTGCTTTACCTCCCAGCAGCAGCAAGACCATCAGGTCGGAGGCGGTCTTGAGCTGGCTGATGTCCTCCTCCCGCTCTCCATCCACAGTCTGAGCCACCACCTCCAGCAGACACTCCACCAAGCCCGCTTCCACCAGCTGCAGCTTGATGACGTCTGGCAGGGAGAGGACGAGGAGACAATTACAGAGAGCTCACCAGTGAGCCTCCCATTATCACCCTGAGCGGCGCTGGCGGGCCGGGCCAGCGGACCACCGTCACCAGAGAAAATACACCAAGAGAATTCATACAAGGAGGGGACGGTACAATGACTCTGACAACTGATGGGAGCAGTAACATCTCCTCGTCATGTTCCTTCCCGGACCCGCCAACATGGGAATCAAAACAGCACCATCAAAAAGTAAAATCCTATTACCGTTTTCTGCAAGAGGAGCAAGAACCTCGAAGATCATCTCCTTCTTCTCATGTTCTGTTTGCTTCTGGAAAAGATGGACCAGCTCCTCAGCAATGTTGGTGGAAGCAAACTGCTCTTTGCTGGACTCTGGGGGGAAAAGGAAGACAAAAATATATTGTTTTATACGTTCAAACCCACCATTTAAGATTAAATACAGCAAATCTTTTTGTTATTGTTATTGTTTGTTATTCAAATATCCTTTTTTTTTTTTTTCTTCAACCTTCATCGATACAGACTAGGGTTGTCGTGATATATCAGTATTGACGATAGTGGTGGTATCAAAAAATGAAATATCAATATTGCATTAACAATGTGTACATGATCGGGGGTGTCAAACTGAAATACACAGCGGGCGCAAAATTTTAAACTTGAACAAAGTCGCGCGCCAACATTGAACAAATGAACCTTTTAATATGTCCTAGTACTTGTCCTGGTGTTTGGTTTCATAGTGTCGTCTAATGTTGTACTCCTTAGTTATGGACACGTTGGCTCCACAAACAAGACAAACAGGTCTGTCTTTTACGTGTGTAAACAGGTATTCTGCCTCCCACCTGTCCAGAAAGCTTCTGTTTTCTGCCTTTCGTTTCGCCATTTTTGGGAAGGGCTAACACGGTGAAGGTTGTAGTGTGAGGTCGCTATGACTACTGTCACTGAGGAGAGGGCGTTTCTGGGTCCTGTCCTGATTGACGGGCCAAAACAACAGCAGGGCATTATGGGATTTGTAGTACTAGCGGTAAATGCGCTGTATAATACCGGCGGGCAGCCTCTAGTAGTCATTTGGTATTGCCTCGCGGGCCAAATATAATGACACTGCGGGCCACAGTTGGACACCTATGGTGTAGATGATCTCGTGCCAGTTGAAAACAGCAAACTTTCTGTATGCAGTTGTAAAGTTACTGTTTTCATATTGTCTCTACACTACCGAGACCACATGGACAGGTATTTTGATTGTAATCAATCTGCCAAAAGAGAAAAAATCATAAAGTTGAAGATCAATATCATTGACTGTACCATTATTATTTCAATTTTTGTTGATTGTGATTATATCGTAATTGTGACATTTTTTGCCCACAATAATCATGAAGTGAAAATCTGATATTGTGACCGGCCTAACACAGACCATCGCCTGGAGACAGAGTCTCACTCTCAGGAGAGCTGTCCCATGGAATGAGAATGGGAAAACAGAAGGTCATATATCCTTTAAACATTTTGGCCAATCATTGTCGTGCGTTCTGTCCTGTCCTCCAGACAAAGAGCAGAGTTGTTGTTTGTTGCGTCTCTGTCCTGTGGGACACCAGCGCCCATCGGGATCTGCACTCAGCTCTGCGTTTTGGACGCATCTTTTTGCGAGTGCCGTTCTAAAATTAAAAATCAGAAACGTCCCCCTGAGTGCAAGAGCTTTAAATCGCCCGATCCCAGCGTCTCACAGTCGGTGTCATTTTTTTTCACAATGAAGGCGCACTCATGTGAGTGAGATAGCGAGCTGCAGTCCTCCAGGCAGCAAGACTTTCTTTTGAAATGTACGTGAGGAAGCGATGAGAGAGAGACTTCAGGAAGTGTAATCTCGTCTCCAACTGTAAACACTGATTTTTCGGCAGTGAACCGAGTCACTGGCAGGTGAGTTTGAGGGTGTTCGACCCTGCAGCTCCTCCCCAACCACCAGCACAAACACTCGGGACGATGTCACCACGGAGGCGCAGCATCGGCTCTGTTCCTCTCAGCCACACATCTTTCCAATCTCAAACAGTGTCTCAGAGACTGCCGATGTTTTTCCCCAGGAGAAAATATCAGCAGAGATGTTCAAGTTATCCCGCTGAAACATGAGCGACTAAACTTTTGCATTTTTCAGCACTCACTCACTCGCTCGCTCTGCTGAGTTGGCATGAGGTGTATTTATAGAGGACTCACCGAGCTCGGCCAAATTCCCAAAAGCGATGAGGCACATCTCTGTCAGCGCCGTGTTGTGGGAGTGGATGCCGAGCAGCTTCACCAGTGTGGGGATCACGCCCATGTTGATCAGCTGAGCTTGTAAGGAGTCTAAAAAAACAAAAACAGGGAGAGAGATGCAGGCGGCCTGTAATCCGTCATGTTTGTGAGCTCTTACGCAGCATGTTGTGCCCTCACTGAGTGTAGGCCATCTCTCTAACAATGTAGGAAAACATGACAGAAAATGGTTTTTTGTGGTTAATTGCTAAGCAGTAGTCAGGTGATCCATCCACTGGCTCAGTAGCTGTGGTGGCAGCGGCCGCTCACCTCTCTGACAAACGCTGGTGACCAGAGGAAGGCTGAACTTTAACTACATGCAAACTAAGTCTGCAGTGACATCACCACAAACACACAGTGTGTGGAGGCCTAACGTGGAACTATGGTCTTTTTCAACTTGCCAGACAGAAATACCACAACTAGATACCACAGAGGGAAAAAAGAGAGTGCTGATAAATAGCGTGTGTGTGTGTTTGGACATGGCTGATGAAGCAGGGGAGGGAGACATGAGTAGGCAAAGGTGCAGAAAGGAAGGAAGACAGAAAACACGTTCCTCCTGAGTCGACTACAACGTCATGAAACTATCCTTGACTCACGAGTAAAAGATGTTACGTGGCAAAATTAAAATATGCTGCGAAAAAAAAGAGGATGCTGGTTCTTGAAAATCATTTAAAATCAAAAGGAAGATGTGAGGAGGTGTGAGGAGATGAGAACTCGACGCGTTTTGTTGGATTGTTTCTAACTGCTTTCGGACTGTAGAATCTAAGGAGTCATCATCTGAGGTCACGCAAACACACGCTGCTCTGACCTGAAGAAGCCAAGAAGAGGAAGGGAGAGAAGAAAACACCTGCAGCTGAAGGCCACCAAAAATCCCACTCACCACCCGAGTGTTCCTCCAACACACTCAACAAATTCACCTGCATTAGATGGGACTTTTCAGTGTCAGGAGGTGACCTTTAGCCTCACACCAGAGGTCAGACAGAGCGGCTGACACCCGCAGATACTCATCAGTTGGTGGAAGACTACCTCACATCTCCTGAGCAAGGCACCACCAAGAGGCCAGAGGACGTCCCGACAGACACCATATCAACCAGATTGTTTAGGAGAAAGTGAAAGCTAGTGCCAGTTTGGTTTGGGGTGAAGATGAAGGTGAGGGTGACCTGCCTCATGGACCTCATGCACCTCATGGACCTCATGGACCTCCACCTCCCACCACCCGACCTGTCCTAAATATACATACCACCTTAATCCTGGCAAAATATACAACAAGTGTAGGTGGAGGGAAAATCTCGTTTCATAAGGGCTGGAAGCTGACCATCACATTGATTACATGTTTCAAATGTTTGGGAACACTTTGCAATCAGGGCCGATTAATGCAGGAGTTGCAGCGGAAACAAACATGATTATTACAAGGCAACACACACTCGGTGTAAGGGCCCTAGCATCTACTGGGTCTGCGCACGCCTTGGACTAGAGGAGGGAATGGTGCTGCTGCTGTGAAGCCACTTCCTCTAAACAAGCTCAGGTTACCTCAGAGGTGAAGTCAGAAAAGCAAAGAGGATGGTAGAAAGATCAGGAGAATGGTCAGTCCAAAAACAGAAAAGCACAGATACTCTGATTGATTTCAACCCCGCTGTCACCGCGAGCACATGAGGTGGTCTGTGTGTGAGAAGAAGAACATCCCCTGATTAGTTCAGATTAGTTGATACTGGTCTCTGGGGGGTCGGTGGTCATTACCATTATCATTGCTATAGTTCATCAGCATGCCACAAAAGACAGTCAAGAGCTTCTCATTTTCCGGCTCAGTATTTTGGGAGAGCGATTTAATGTGTTCAGCTACTATCTGAGCCCCTCCTGCCAGGTCAACTGCACTCCTGCCCTCATCTGCAAAACAAAGAGGCCAGGACACAAATCAACCAAAAAGGAAAGAAAAAAAAAGGAGAAAACAAAAGTACCAACGTGAAAAAATACACATGAAAGCACAAAGATACAAATCAATGCAAACTAAGACTGTAAAACAGTTATACAGCTGAATATAAAATGTAAATAATTAAAGAATATACAGAAAGAATTATGACCGTTCAACCAATGACAAGAATCGACCAGATTGTCTCCTGATGTGCTCTGAAGGTAGTAAGGTTTGGAATAATCGGATCCTTTTGATGAAGTTTCACCTGAAACCTAAGAGTGGTGGCCATAATTCTTGCCTTTTCTTTTACACCAGATTAACAGAGTTTGTGTCGTTTATTAAACACAATCACATATGGAAGCAAAAACCCAGTCAACAACAAAACTGAGTGCGTGTGTGTGTGTGTGTGTGTGTGTTTATTTTTCCATCTTTCAGTTCTTCAGGAGGACGCTCACAGGGGTTAGACGGACCCACGTCCCCTCATTGAGGACATCTGGGACACCTTCTTGTCCTGGACCACGATGAAGGACCACCATGGACTTTTATATTTCTGCAGACCCTTCAAATGAGTAGAGCTGGGAATCCGGAAACCACATTTCCATTCAGTTCAATTCATTGCATAATAGATTTAGTTCAACTTGATTCTGAGCCGTAACCGGAATCACATGACTGCCGAGTCCTGTCACACATCCGCTGGTATTAATATTGAATATTAATACTCAAATTTGACAGCGAAGCATGATGAAACATGAGTACTTATTGACTACAGGATTTGTGAAAACGTGAGCAGGTTTGTACATTTGGTGCATTGGACCGCTCCATGTTGTTACTCTAGGAACATTGAAAATACAGTAATGAGC
>CAESWR010000336.1:503529-515785 GCA_903171835.1 Mullus surmuletus
GTTCTTGTTCGGGTTCGGGTCTTGGTGTTGGTGTTGGTGTTGGTGTTGGTGTTGGTCTGGTGCGGTGACGGCTGGGCGCGGCGGCCTGCTCTCCAGCTCTCCAGGAACCAGGAACCAGGACCTCCAGGACCTCCAGGACTTCCAGGACTACCGGGTTAACGAGTGCGACTTCCTCTCATGTCCGCGCACACACACTCACACACACACTCACACACACACAGACACACAGCGACGACCCGCAGCCTGGCGCTCCCCGCGGCGACTGGCTCTCTGCGCCGCCGACGCGCCACTCACACCGGAGGAGGAGCGGGACTTCCGGCGGCGGCCTTCAAAATAAAACGCCAGACGCCTGCGATGCGCACACACACACACACACACCGGCGTGACGTGACACCAGCGTGACGTGTGTGTTTGCATGCAAGAATGAAGAACACACGAAGCCCTTCTTTAATGCAGTTATTTGCGGCTCCTGACCGACTGCTGACTGACTGGTTTCCGGTGTGTTCACCGTCCTCACGCGGATGCAGATGTGCTTGCAGATGTGTGTTCATTAGGATCGTTTATTCTGCTTTGTGCAGTTAAAGATGAAATAAACCGTTACAGAAACAACACTAAATGAGAAGCCCGAGTGGAGTGTGCGGAGAGCTGAAGGTGACATTGGAGCCAGCAGGGGGCGGCAGCGAGCAGACAGCGGGTCAGAGGAGGGACCCTCGCCTCAAACACTGAGGGACGAGCGGACGACCTGAAGCTGCATCAGCACGGTTGCTGGTGGAGCCCACGCCCCCTCACACCGCCCCCCGCCCCTCACCCCCCCCCCTCCCCCCGCCCCCCCCCCCTCTCCCTCCCTCGCAGCAGCTGCATCCTTCGCACAGTCACCTCCATCCTACTCCGCCTCGGCTGCGTCTGACATCGCGTCCCCGGAACCGTCCGTGTCCCCGCGTGGGCTCATCGTGTCCGGGCAGAAGAAGGAGCAGCGTCGTGGCCATGATGGGGAACAAAGAGAGACGCGGCGTCAGTCTCAGAGGCTTGCTGAGGAGGAACTGGCTGCTGATCGCCACGGTTCTGTCAGTGCTGCTCGGTATGTCAAAGACCCTCATCGTGTGTCCGTGTCCACGTCCACGTCCACGTCCATCCCCCGTGTCTTTGTCTGATCACCCCCCCCCCATCTTCATCCTCCTCCTCCTCCACAGCTAAACACCAACAGTAGATGCAGATGATGTGTGAGGGTCCTCTTCCTCTGGTGATGCAGAATGGAGGATGATGTGTGTGTGTGTGTGTGTGTGTGTGCCGCCCCCCCCCCTGTGTCTCAGTAAACGTGACCAGACTGAGTTGACAGCTGATGGTGGTGCTGGGAGAGCTGGGAGCACAGAGGAGCCTCAGTGCAGTGTCAGAGTGGGTGAGGAGTGAGGAGTGAGGAGCAGACGCAGTACCTCAAATACCAGCTCTCAGCTCACAAATACACACTCAATACACACTCTGAATATTAAGCATTCTTGGACGCTCATGCACGTTCCCTCTGCCGATGCCTGAGCAGCAGGCTGCATGCACGGATGGAGATGGTCGTCTACAGACACGTAGGTTGGCCACTAATGTCACACGGGGTAAAAAACACACAAGTCAAGTTGATGGAAAACATGGGCGAACCATTTGGTTATTGGTCAGTAAATAGTTGCAAATAGTCGCTTTGAATATAGAAATATTAGATGCCATTCATTTATGCAAAACATCATCTAGAACCATTTTTGCCTCATGGAGCATCACAGGACACACACCTGTCCTCTGGTTTTAAAGAAACACTCCCAAAAGTTTGGGTCTGAGTGTAACATTTCCTTTGTGCTCCTGGGAATGCACCGTGACGGACTGCAGCCAACGCGTGACGAGATAGTATTTTATGAGACAGTATTTGAGGTGACAGAGTTTGATGAGACATTGTTTAGTGTTACAGTATTTGGTGTGTATTTTCCATGTGGTCAGACTGGTTTTGGTGCTGTGCCGCTGCCTGCTGATGGTGTCTCTGTGTGAGTCTGCTCTTTGGAGTTTGCCATGCAGTTTAAAGATTAGTTTGCCAGTCATAAATAAGTCACGCAGAGGTCACAGGGCAGAGGTCAGCAGTTTTATAGTCTTTGGTTTGTGTGTCATGGTGTTTGTGGTGCTTCTCTCATGAGAATGATTTAAAGCAGTGATAGGTAGCTAACATAAGTTCTTAATGGGCTCTCGGTCACAGAGATCTTCATCCCTCAAACACACACCTCAGGCCTCAGCTCTGATAGTTGGATGGCAGAAGGTTGATGTGCTTATAAATAATCATGTGCAGTGATTGACCTTTTCTCATCCAATACCATCACCATCACCATCATCATGTCGTCAACACCATCATCATCATCATCACCACCACCATCATCATCACAATCACCACCATCATCATCACCATCACCATCATCATCACCATCATCACCATCATCATCATCACCACCACCATCATCATCACCACCACCACAACCACCACCACCATCATCACCATCACCACGTCACCATCATCACCATCATTATCACCATCATCCCCATCATCACCATCATCTGCATCATCACCATCATCACCACCATCACATCATCACCACCATCATCATGTTGGTGATCATCACCACCATCATCACCATCATCATGGTGGTGATCATCGCTACCATCATTACCATCATCATGGTGGTGATCATCATCACCACCATCATGGTGATGATCATCACCATCATCATCACCATCGTCATAAACACCACCATCACCATGATGATGGTGATGATCACCATCATCATCACCATCGTCATCACCACCATCACCATGAACTGAAGAATATCAAGGCCTTCTGTGCTGGTCTCTGCAGGCATCGGTCTGGGCGTGGTGGTGAGGGAGTACGCGTCCCTCACGCATCTCCACAAGCAGTACTTTGGTTTCCCAGGAGAGATCCTGATGCGAATGCTGAAGATGGTGATCCTGCCACTCATCATCTCCAGCATGATCACAGGTAACGTCAAGGTGATTTTATCTTTACCCTCCATGTGTGCTCGTGTTTGTGGTCCTGTGAGGACCCTTTGAGGATCATCATACCTGCTCCTTCCTGTTTGCACGGCTCAGCAGGAGAACCAGTGGGTTGAGATTTCACTTTTAAATGGAGGCTGATATTCTTGGTCCACAGGCGTTGCAGCACTTGATTCGGAGGTGTCGGGAAAAATTGGCCTGCGAGCCGTCGTCTATTACTTCTCCACAACAATCATCGCGGTTGTTCTTGGTGAGTTGATCTTCTCTTTCCCTCAAACCTGAAGGAGTTGGTTTTGGGAAGCAGTTTAAAGGCCTGTGTGATGCTTCGCAGGCATCGTTTTGGTGATGACCATCAAACCTGGAGTCTCTCAGACCGCCGAGCACATCAACAGAGCCGGGACCACGCCCAACGTCACCACAGTAGACACGCTCCTCGACCTCCTCAGGTGACCCTCCAGTGGGAGGCCTTGCTGGCTACCAGTCACAAAGCAGCATGGTTCCTGCAAAATGTCATGGAACCTCGCTAGCCCCTCCCATCACTCAGTGTGATGCAGAGATGGGGATTTGAGTGCCTCCTGTGACTTGGACCTGAGTCGACTCGTCTTGCTGTTTTGATGACTTGTGACTTGACTTGACACATGTGACTTGAATGACTTGAGTGTTGTTGACTTTATGTTTTGAGTTGTAATATAAATATAAGATTAATATTAATATTAGCCGGTTTGAGCGCAGGCTGAGAATGTCGTTGTCATGATTCGATCAGTACCCTGTCAGTCAGTCATGTCCTCTCTGCCCACCTTACGTGTTGATCAGAGAAACGTGCCCTCTGATTGGACAAATTGGCCAATGATGTGAAATGACAGTAACTAATATCTTATCTTTTCACTTTATTAACATCAGATTGTGGGGATAAAATAGGTGACTTGACTTGGATTTGACTTGACCTGTGACAGGACTTGACTTGACTTGCCCAAGAAAAAATGACTTGGGACTTAACTTGAGACTTGCACGTGTGTGACTTGGTCCCATGTCTGGTGTGTTGCATCATTTCCTTGTTCTAACCCTGTTTGCTCTCCTCTTTTTTCACAAACAGAAACATGTTTCCGGAGAACCTGATGCAAGCTTGTTTCCAGCAGGTGCGTAGATCCAGACCTGCAGACCTCGGTGTTCTACTGCAAAGAGTTACATGTGTCAGATTACGTTACAGCATTAATCACAATCCCACTGTAACAAATGTGCTGCTAACGTTGTTAAATGTCACCCACGGCGCTCCAGTACAAGACCAAGCGCAAAGAGCTGGAGCCTCCTCACGCTTCAGCCCAGCCCACGACGGTCCCGCCGCTCACGACCACGCTGATGGCGGCTGTGGAGGTAGGCGGGACCAAGACTCGCCCGGCACGGTTGTCAGAGTGGATTCCTGAATGCTCCTGTCGATCTTCTCTGTTGGCAGAACATCACCAAGGACTACCGGATTGTCGGCGCCTACTCTGACGGGATCAACGTCCTGGGAATCATCGTGTTCTGTGTGGCGTTCGGACTCGTCATTGGCAAAATGGGGGAAAAGGGACGCATCCTTCTAGAATTCTTTGATGCCCTGAATGAAGCAACCATGAAGCTGGTGCAGATAATCATGTGGTAGGTAGATGTTACCTGCAGAAACATCTGAGCATGCAGGTTTTTGCAACAAAGAGCGGATCATCAAAAGTGATTGTGTTTTTTTCAGCTACATGCCTGTGGGGATCCTGTTCCTCATTGCTGCTAAGATCATCGAGGTGGAGGACTGGGAGATATTCCGGAAGATGGGTCTTTATATGGTGACGGTGCTGAGTGGGTAAGCTGTCCCATTACTCTGTATCTTCCAGTCCCAGACACTGGATTTATGGGTGGCATTTGGGCCGACCCACCGCCCAATGACATGCCGGAGCCGGAGCTCTGCGTGCACCCTGATAAGGGGCAAGGACATTTAAAACTGCTCGGCCTGCAGATGCAGTAATGAAATCTTTGATCACGACACTAAATCTTGGCGGAATCATTAAGGACTGCTCGATAAATTCTCTCCGCTCGGGTCAGAGGGCCCGTCTGAGCAGGCTCAGTGACATTAGGCCTCACATTCTGAGAGAGCATGAAGTAATGAAATTCCTGTGGCAATGGTTTAACTTTATTTGATTTAATTTTAAAAGAATATATAAAACAGTTAATTAAAATTTTAGAATAAAATAGAATAAAAACATAAAATAATGAAATCCCCACAACAATTTAAAATGAATTGAATTAAATTTAGCATTTCAAATGTATATGCCCATTCTAAAATACAACAAACACACCAATAATTGTCAACTGAAAGACTGGCAGCAGATCAGTAGCATCTTTGGTCAGGTATAAAAGCTGGACTGGGACACAAGTTGACAGCTGGTTGTTGGGAGCATCCTGCACGTCCTCACTCCATCAATGTGAAGATGTAACGACCATAAAAGGAAATCCACCTGTCAGGTGAATATGTGACTGTTCTTTGTGATGAGGAGTGTTTTGTCTCCTAAGGTTGGCCATCCACGCCACCATCTGCCTGCCGCTCATGTACTTCATCATTGTGAGGAAGAACCCCTTCACGTTCACACTGGGAATGGCTCAGGCCCTGGTGACAGCGCTCATGATCTCCTCCAGGTCAGAACCTGGCTTTGACTTCTGCTGATCTGCTAACGTTTTTACTTGACTTTAAGAGTACGACTTTAATAATCCCTGGTGTTGAATCGCTGTCCTCCAGCTCTGCCACCCTGCCCGTCACCTTCAGATGTGCAGAGGAGAACAATCGTATCGACAAGCGCATCACCCGCTTCGTCCTCCCAGTGGGCGCCACCATCAACATGGACGGCACGGCGCTCTACGAAGCCGTGGCTGCCATATTCATTGCCCAGCTGAATGACTACGCTCTGGACGTCGGTCAAATCGTCACCATCAGGTACGTGGTCCTACCTGTACATGGTCCTACCTATCCAACACAGGACTGGGGACCAGAAGACAAACTCAGTTCTGACATCAGATGGGTTAGGGTCCCACAGCCCAATGTTCCCACAGCCCAACAGCCCAGTGGTCCCACAAACCAATGATCCCACAGCCCAACAGCCCAGTGGTCCCACAAACAAATGGTCTTACAGCCCAACAGCCCCACAGCCCAATGTGAGCACACCTCAATGGTCCCACAGCCCAATGTTCCCTCAATAATTTTCCCACAGCCCAACGGTCCCACATCCCAATAGTCCCACAGCCCAATGTTCCCTCAATAATTTTTAAATAATTTAGATAATCAGAACATTCTATCAAATATTTCTAAGTATGAGTTAGTGTAACACATTGCACATAAAGGAAAGATGGGAGGCTGAAATGAATACCAACTTGCAACCAGATTAGTGGATATATTGTTGTCAGCAGCCATTAAATGTATCACGATCAGATGGCTGAGACCGGACCCCCTAACATAACATATGTGAACTGAAAAAGTATGGGAAATATATCAAATGGAACAGATCATAGACTCTCTGAGACTCCAAATTGACATTTCAGTCCAGTCATGACCATAATATCGCAATAGGACTACTCACATCCTCTGTGTGCCGGGATGCCTCAACAGTGTGGAGGGCTGTGGGACCACTGCGCTGTGGGACCACTGTGCTGTGGGAACATAGGGCTGAGGGACCACTGTGCTGTGGGAACATAGGGCTGTGGGACCACTGTACTGTGGGAACATAGGGCTGAGGGAACATAGGGCTGAGGGACCACTGTGCTGTGGGAACATAGAGCTGAGGGAACATAGGGCTGAGGGAACATAGGGCTGGGGGACCACTGTGCTGTGGGAACACTGGGCTGAGGGAACATAGAGCTGAGGGACCACTGTGCTGTGGGAACACTGTGCTGTGGGAACACTGCGCTGAGGGAACATAGAGCTGAGGGACCACTGTGCTGTGGGAACATAGGGCTGAGGGAACATAGGACTGAGGGAACATAGGGCTGTGGGAACATAGGGCTGAGGGAACATAGGGCTGTGGGACCACTAGGCTGAGGGAACATAGGCCCGCTCCCTGTCATCACACTTGCATCCCATGCTATTGAAGCTCCTCCATGGCCACACACACCAATAACTTTTCCTCTGCATGTTTGTGCCTCTTTGTTGCAGCATAACAGCGACGGTTGCCAGTATTGGAGCCGCAGGAGTCCCCAACGCTGGGCTCGTCACCATGGTGATAGTCCTAACAGCTGTAGGACTACCGGCAAGTGATGTCACTCTGATAGTGGCTGTGGATTGGTTGCTGTAAGTTGTCCGACCACCTTGTAATTGGGCCTTAAGCTGTCCTTCCTTTGGGGTGGTAAGCTAACCTGCGAGCGATGGTGGTTTGTTCCAGGGACCGGTTCCGCACCATGATAAACGTGCTGGGTGACGCTTACGGAGCTGGCATCGTCCAGAAGCTCTCCAAACGGGAGCTGGAGAGGATAGATCTGACCTCCGACGTGGACGTCACCAACCCCTTCGCCCTGGAGGCCACCTTAGACGACGAGGAGTGCGAGAAGAAGTCCTACGTCAATGGGGGCTTCACCGTTGACAAGACGGACGCCATCTCCTTCACCGAAACCTCCCAGTTTTAACCCGCATGGAATCACCAAGAAAGTGCCAAGCTGCCGCGGCTGAAGCGAGGGCCGGAGAGCAACCTTCTGCCGCATGTCAGCACCCAGACGAAAGAGAACATCAGCAATAGCAGCCTCCATTAAGCTTCCCAAGGTGATCATTCCATGTTGGACATTAACCACCATGAGGTCAAAGTGCTTCCTTCTAATACTGAAACTGTGCCAAGATTACAGCACAGTTTTTTTATAATAACTCTTCTTTTTTTTTGGGATGGGGGGGGCACTCAGATGAAGAGCTGTGAGTGTATACGGGAACATCCTCTGGGATGAACCTGAGGTATAAATGAAAGACATTATCAACAAAGAGAACCTGTATCCTACGTCGACTTCAGCTGCTCCAATATGTTTAGAATGAGTAGAATATTTTACATGTGGCTGCTGCTTGTGTCCTTCTGTGTATTTAAACTGTGCCAAACCTACGAGGAGATCTTCACCAAGTTGCATGAAGTGATTATGTGAGAGACTTCTTTGACGGACGTGAAGACCGAAGGCCAACGGAGTTATGAAACACTGTGAAAAAAAATCATGTCTGAGCCAATCCGCAAAGTGTTTAATGTCAATAGTTCCTTTGTTTTGGCGGCATGGCGCGCTGAGCTTGTGTTGTCGAGGTGCAGCTGGCAATGAATATATTGTCATGATTTACAAAACAGTTATAAAATCAAAATTTAAATCTTTACAAGTAAATAGACCCTTAAACACTTCTTTAAAGCCGCACTATGCAAGTTTTGTCTGAATGACAGGCTCAGGCTGCTCATGACTGGACAGTGAGGCTTCATCCATCCTGTTGATGTCCGATGTGCTCTGAAAGTGTTTGAAGGAAGCACACTTTTCCAAGTGATGAGAGCGTGGCTGCTTACTCTCCCTCCATTGGGGTTTTCCCAGAAGCTGTTACTTTAAGGACGAAGAGTTGCATAGTGTTGCTTTAACAACAACAAGCTTTGTTCTGGTAGTTTTGGCGTGTTGGGCCTTAATAAAGACGCCGCTGTGGAAGCTCTGCCCTTAATCACACTTCAGTTTTACTCCAGAAATGAAACCAGGACTCTTGCTTCAGTTCCGTTGGTTCAGTTTCTTCTGACGAGGACAAACTAAACCCTCTTAGGCTGTTTCTTTGCACGCCTGCTCGCTCTCACGTCCGTCCACACGTAGACCACGCCCACTGTCACCACTTCCTGTGTGTTTGCCTCCATTGTCTTCACGCCTTACAAACGTGTATTTCCACAAACCACCTCTGTGCAGTTTTGGCGTTTCCATGGCGATAAGGAAAAGGGAGTTTAGTGTTGCACGTCCTGCAGTGTTGTTCAGCTTGTCAGCTTGATTCTCTGACGGTTGTATTCCGCGTGTGACAGTGACTGTAAACATGATCGTCCCCTTCCTCGGGCTGCCATTCTGTGACTCAAACATCCGCCTCGCTCTGATTGGACAATGCCTCTTTACTTGTTAGCCTTATAGCGCCCCCTGCTGGTGTGGCCTTCATGTGCAGTGCTTTGATGGTGTTTACGTGTAAGCAGTTTTTGGGTTTTTTTTTTAACAGGCTGGTAGTTAAAAACTGTTCTTAGAAGTACCCGGGTCCGCGTGGCCGCGGTCTCACTGCGTCATGACGGGACCCAGAAAAAACGCTCACCTCGCCTGCAGTGACACATTTGTATTTTTTTTAGTTCAAGCTCAAACAAACGTGTTGAATGTGAGTCGCGCTGGTGGTTGGCTGCTATACTTCGGACACAGAACTTGAGCTGATGAACGTCCTACGGTTGCCACAAATTTCAATCATAAATGTTTACATTTTGATTGATTTTCCACTAAATTCTCACATAGAATCACAAGCATCTCGTTGGTTTCCGCATCGAGGAGATTTGGGTGTTTCTTGTCCTCACGTCAACAAAATGAACCTGTGCATATCTCGGATATGCTCATTGTTTTATCGAAGGTAGCTTGAGTCTCTGTCAAACACCTTAATGGCTTCTCCTTCGAGTGTCTCAAAAATGGACACTCAGAGGAGTCGCCATGGCAACAAGCTCCACTCTGTGGACTCACACCTCATAACCAAGAAGATATTGTGCGGTAAACACGGGACAACCATCCATCCAATCACCCATGCATCCACCCATCCATCTATCCACGTACACACCCACTCCCCCAATCCATCCATCCATCCATCCATCTATCCACGCACACACCCACCCCCCAATCCACCCATCCATCCATCCACCCATCCATCTATCCACGTACACACCCACCCCCCAATCCATCCATCCATCCATCCACCCATCCATCTATCCACGCACACACCCACCCCCCCCAATCCATCCATCCATCCATACATCTAAGTTGGAACCACGAGTGCATTTAAAGAGAAACACGGCACAAACCCAACTTGGTGTAAAATATGGCTGCCAGGAGAACAAGGGGCACTATAATCAGCTGGGTTAGCTTAGGCGACAAGCTGCTGCAAACGCTTCTTCACTGAATCAACATGCAAATGATCTGCGTTCTGACACTCACACTCTCACACTAACACAAGAGACCTTCATCCCTCCGGTTTCCCGAGCACAGAGTCGACGCTTTGCATCGTTAGAGGCTGTGTAGAGTAGAGCGCTGTCGCCTGTAAACGCTGCCGTGTATTTAAGCCTTATCCTTAACGCGTCGCTCGTTGACCATTGATTGGTTTACACTCAGTGCAGGTGTGTGAGCTGAGCGTCAGTCACATGCCTGTTACTTCACTTGGTGTGTCTTAGCCGCCTGTGTGTGCTCACTGCCAGGCGGGCCATTTCAATAAAAAGGGTGAACAAAGGTGTGTGTGTGTCCACAGAGGTCAGAGGTCAGGTGTGTGCAGACCTGCACTGCAGGTTGTGTCACAGCAAGTCAATAAAAGGAAGTCACTCACACATTTTGTGGACTGTCATTGGTTCATCAAGGTCATTGATGTGTTTTACCGTCCCTGATAAATGAAGAGGAGCAAGAATTCAAATGTGAGGAGGAAGCTGCTCTTCTTCTCTGGACACTCTGATGGCGTCTTTAATTGCTGGTCACCATTAAGGCTTTATCTTCACCGCCACCTGCACTGCCATACCACTCCAGGCGCCAGCAGATCAAATTATTTCGTGCAAAAGTAATTGCTGAGAAACTGTGAGAGAACAGCTGAGGAGGCCACTGAGTCGCTGGCTACTGTCAGTGTGAGAGCCGACGCCGACCTCCAAACACAGGCGATGGAGCTTCTCTCGAGGAGAGGCGGAAAGGCTTCAAGAAAAGAGAAAAAAACAAACCAAAGGGGTCAGGACCTCTGTCGGGCTCCCGCTCGGCCTCCGACAGAAAGATAAGAACCACTTAAACCAGTTTTCCTTGAACCCTGGCACGACCTTTCGACCTTTCCTTATCCAAATGTCTCAACTCAGAGTCGCTGCAGGTAAAGATTTTTGGATGAACCAAAAGGGAGAAGCAGGAACCGTTCGATTCTCACATTTAGACTCTCAAGGTGAGTCCTGAAAGCTGTCACTTATGTAGTAATCTTTTATTGCGATGTGTTGTAATGTTTCGATCATGTAAGATGGCTGAGTCATGATTTTTGGGTTCAGCGGCTCCACGCTGCCCTCTAATGACCATGATCAGAAACTGCACGTGATCAACAGGATCCGCTGATGGCAACTGTTAGTTTGCATCAAATGATATCTACACAAAAAGCAACATTTGTCGATAAATGAATGTGTGTGAATTTCAGTGACTCAGTGACTCAGAGCAGCCCCTGTGACTCCGCCCCCCAGCCGTCCTTCGGCGCTGCCTGTTGGACCTCTGAGTCGTTTTTGCTGATAAGAAAAAGCTGCTCATGAACTCACAGAGCAGAGCAAACCGGGAAGCGTCCTTGTTGGTCCTATAACACCATTAACCACTTTTTGAAAACTGACCACACACACACACACACACAGGAGGTTGATGGTCGTGCCACTAAAATAGAAGCCTGTTTCAGCCGCCGCTCGGCAGTACATCACGATGTTCCTGCTGCCGAGCGCCTCAGCGTCCGAGTGGCTGCTCCTGTGATACGCACTCATGCAGCCGCGCAGAGGCAATTTGCTTTTAACGGCCCTCGGCTGATTTACCTGAGGACGCGGCGGCCATTTAATGATGTCACAGCCGCAGCGGCGCCAAAGATAACATGGAGCGTGCTGAAAGCTTTATTTCAACATAACAGATGTGGGGACATAAATCAAATCACTGCAGCAAAATATCTCGGTCTTACACACACACACACGGTCAATGAATGCACCGTTTCTTCTGTTGGACAAGAACGGGGTGAGTCACACTGGAGCTGTGTGTGTGTGTGTGTGTGTGTGTGCGTGTGATCTTCATGGAGCCGCACCCCATCATCATCCTCACACAGGGCCGGGTGGGAGGTGGGGGGCCCTCAGCCCCAAAGCTCCTCTCCTTCAGAGCGTGTGGCCTCCTGATACAGACACACAGAGATGTTAGCCCCGCCCACAATCACACAGAGATGTTAGCCCCGCCCACCATCACACACAGATGTTAGCACCGCCCACCATCACACAGAGATGTTAGCTCCGCC
>CAESWR010000337.1:9050-21766 GCA_903171835.1 Mullus surmuletus
AAAAAAGAAGACTACTGTACTTTTTACTCAACAGAGTCGAGCGATGCCAAATGAGGGACGTTTAATTAGTCACGAAACTTGCGCGCGTATAAAAGCCGAGCCTGTGACGCAAACAAGATCCGTCAGCGGAAAAAAGCACGGCGGTCCCACTGACATGGGCCAGAAGTGGCGGCGTCATACATCGGCTGCACAGTCTGACGCAGGTTTCCAGCTGAGTTTAACTGCTGTCGGAAGAACATCTCGCATCAAGTTACAGGAAGAAGTTGGTTTTGGGCGTCCGGCTCACACGAGTTGGGACCTAATCTCAATTGGGTCAGGTTTACTCTCGTTTACTCATGTTCTACAGAGTCCAAGCCGAACAAAACAACTAAACGTTTTTGCACGTACAGTACGTGAATAAAAATATATCGCAAAACACAAATATGAAAACTATGTCACTAACACTGATTTTTGCAGAGCCTTTGCGCCATCTTGCAAACTAAACGCTGTGGACATAAAGCCTCATTGTAATGCTGCACAGTTAACTCTGTCTAGTCTGAGTGTAATTGGATCTTTTATTTGAGAACCTTGAGAAGTGTCAGAGTAAACACATGGGCACAACCGTTATCTGCTAAAGCGCAGATCGACAGCTTGCCAGGCTCCCTCTCCGCACGCACGACGGATGGTTTATCTCCCCTCCGATCATTTATCATCATGTATTCACCCAGTGAAAAATTCTGTTTCTGTCTCTTGCACATTGACAAATTTACAAAGCCTCCCTGTAGTTTGGTTGACTCCTGTGTGGGAGATGGATATGATGAAGGCTCCCCAGTGCTTTTTTTTTTTTCCTGGTTGGTTGTGACATATTTGGAGCGCGTGAGATGAGGAGATTGGTGAGTTTAAACATTTTAGCAGACTGACGGTGACTCAATGTTTGGGTCATAGAGTTGAATAGCAAGTACACATTTATTTGAAGAAAAAAAAAAGGAAGCGTGTTATGTGCTCAAACATACCTTATTTACAAAGGCAAATTGTAAACACATCAGACTAACATGCTAATAAACTGAGTAACTATAAACTTAATTGATTACTTATATATGCAAGGTTTTGTAAGCCATGTTATTAAAATCACACACCCTGGATTTTATTCTGTGTTGTTTATTCAGTGTTATTATTATTATTATAATTTTATTTTATTATTGAGCGGTGCATCAATATTTTGTTCTGTGACAGCATCTATGATGTTGATTACTGAGTGACAATACAATTAATCTAAAAATGAATGTATATATAAAGTAAAGGACATGTGTTGTGGTGACTGACAGGCACAACAGGCAGTTTGATTCTCGAGCAAACCTGCATGTTTTTGATTTAATTAATATTAATTTCAAATGCTGCCTTGTAAAGTAAAGAGAGAGTTGCATTGAAAAAAATTCAGATTCTCTTATATAATCTGCAGACTTTAATATGATCAATTAAATTCGATTAGCGGGGTGTCAACACAAAAACAATGAATTAAAAAGAAAAAAGCTTAAAAGCTTTTTGTTTGCACACACCGGCACTCAGGTAATCATCTAGTTAATTGAGAAGGCAAATTCTATCACAACACAATGCCCAATCACATATTTGTCTAATGTAATCGAATCACATCTGTTGGAAAAGAAGCCTCACGGTTCACAAAAAAAATACAAAATGTGGATTCTTTGCAACTTCTTCATCAGTTTGTTCCGCCCTTTGTTCTTACTACCACAGAAAAGGTCAGATTTTCCAGTTCGCTTTTTTTTTTTTGTCATTGCATTGTTTACCATTGGTTTCTGACATAATGCATTATATAAGGTGAAGGCCTGTGCTGTGACAGCTTTCTGCGGCAAACACAGAATAAATAACAAAATAAATAAATAAAGGTGTGCTTCCCGCCACAGGTACAGAAAAAAACATGACAAGTTTGAGGTTCCTCATGAAACCCTGATATAATACACACCTGTAGTGTGAGGCATGATTGGAAGAAACTATGCACTCCGAAAACCTCTGAGCCAAGAAAACTCAACTTTTTCTCCCAAAGTAACCAGCAAAACAGTACAAGATGATGACACCCTGAGTAGTGGACAGTACAAGAACACGCAACAAAATTGAATAAAATGTTCCAAGCCTACCAGCACACTAAATAACACCGATCCAACCATGAGGCGTGACAGCCATCATGTTCAGTTAATGTGAACCTTTATAACTATTAAAGGGATAGTCCACTTTTTTGTGTCAAGTAGGGGTGTATAGATCCCTTATGACCTCTAAGTATGATATCTACAAGTATCAGCTCTATCATCTCTCCACTCTCCTTCAGTTTGAAGTAGCAGCACATTGAAGTGGAAATGGGGGCCAACTTTCGAGCGAGCTTTCGCCATCTCCAAGTGGTCCCCCCTCAAACCACTACACCTGTTTAATTCTGCAACACATAGAGAGCGTTGTCAGCGCCTCAAATGTTTTGAAAAGCACACATGAACGCATATCCCGCAGTAAACAAACTGCGAGGTCAGACGAAGTTAAACAAGCGTAAATATTTCAAAGGTGGTCCATGTGTGTTTCACAAGATTAAAACAAAGCTGTATCCGGATGCCTTTACACTTTTGGCTGTGTTTCTGGGCGCTATATTGGAATTGGACAAATGTGGCTAACGACTTTGCAACGCTCCATTAACTCAAGAAGAAGTGGCTAACAGCTAGCAGCCCCATCAACACGCCGCTTGGAGCCGTAAATCACGGACACCGCGGACACACATCAAGACGAGCGAGGAACCAGGTGACACACAGTCAAACACCCGCGAAAAGTCAAACTGCTTCCATAACAGACAGAAAGTAGAGAGTCACCCTACATCACTCAGCAGCCCACAGAGATCTCCTTTTGTTGCAAAAGTGTATGAAACTTCATCGTCACGGTCATAATACGTTTTTATTAGGTCTTCTCTACAAGAACAGCTGTTGCAGTGCGGGAGAAGCGTTGCACATGCACGTAGGAATACCATAGTGCTATGGTTAGTGCTAAATAAAATGGCTATTTTCAAAGCATTTCAAGCGCTGAGAAATGTTTCTATATGTTGCAAACGGATGTATTGTGTAGGCTAGAGGAGAGTAGAGAGCTGATATTATAGACTACTACGCCCCACTTGAAAAATCAAGTGGACTATCCCTTTAAGAATAGATATGACAGGAATCATCCTGTCATTAATAATTGCACAAGGAGACGTGAATTACTGGATTAATTTTTTTTATTTATTCATTTTTACTCTAATAGAATTTTGTTCCCAAAACAGCACTCGAAAATTAAGGTACCATTTGTATGAATATATTACTTTTCCATGTTCACAATCGGAGTCTGTGAGTCTGTCTCAGCTTTCATGTGTAGGCATTTTTTGATGTCAGTATACCAGCTGGTGTCCCACATTCTATTTGATAAATCAGTTTGAGACATCATCAGGCAACACGTCGCAAAAGTTGCCTGATTTTTCATTGCGTTCCTCTCACCATCGCCAGTCACAGTCTAAGAGTTTGCAAATAAACTAAATAGAGGACCCCCCCCCCAACAAAAAACAATGGAGAGCGATAAAGACAAAGATATGTGATAACATAACATGATCCAACCGAGGTTGGAAGCAGGCTGGATACATTGCAGGATGTTCGAAACAGTAAAAATGAATATATTTTATTTTTCACATTTGGCACAGATAGAAAATTGGCTTATGGATTTAATTACTGTAGCGTTTTGTGTGGGGATTTTATATGTCGGGAAATGGATTTGGATTTTAAACATTTAAGTTCCCTAATCTGTTCACTGGTTTTAGCCTCCTGAACAAAGTATGTGTGAGCAAATGGATCTGTAATGTCAGATAAACATAATAATGCAACTTTTTCTCCATTGTAGGTGTAATAACCGTTATTTAAAAGGGTAACAATTTGCAGTTCCCATCGTCTCAAGACCGCAATGTATAAAGCAAGTATTTGTCACCAGATAACATTGAGGGTCTCAACAGGGTGTTCCCATATTTGTCTCAGTTTCTTTACCCCCTAATGTGTAACATCATTCTTTAAATTTAAATATCCTATTACAATTCAATGGATGTAGAGAAATGGGATGGAAATGCACGGGACCTGCCGAGGAATACTAAACAGATTATATATCTGCCTTGGGGCCAGCACACCTCGGTGAATAGAGAGCGATGGATTTGCCAAGACTCTGTCTCTGGCATTTTAATCCAGTGTGGAGATTAAAGATGTAATCCACCTTCATTTCAAATAATTCAACACATACAGTACAAGATGTTATCATCATTGCAGGGTGAGTCTTAATATAGGTTGTTTTTATCATTCAAAGGACATTTAATTGATGAGTTTAGATGCATTTATACTACACGAAAACAACATAAATTATACATTTTCACACTAAAGTTGTTCGATGTCACCAAATGTTTCAGAGCGAAGCATTTTTGCTACTTTGAGCTCCAATCTTCAATCCCTGAGGGCAAAACATAGACCCGACTGTCAGCTGTTACTTCAAATGTACAGAACTCATTGACATTTTGTGACACTTTTAGATGCTAAACTATAGGTTAAAACATTGTGCTGCTGCTCCTGACTTGAGGCTTCGACTTGTGCTCATCAAGCCTGTCCCATAAGCAGTGAAATATGGAGACTAAGCCCTGGAAAATGACGGAATTTATGTGTACAGTCCTCGAATAGCAAAATATTTAGCTGTTGAGGCAAGACACAAACAAAATTTTCACTTTAAGAATTAAAATCTAGTAGTTCTTCCAACTTTTTCTTTCACTGAGCATCAGTCTAATAAGACCAAGCGTCCACTGTGAGCAAAGAACCCCTTAGGTAAAGATTGCCGTCATAGCCCAGAACATCGCGTCTCCTTCAACCACATCCTTTCACTTTAAATTCGTACATGCTATGAATACACAGGAAACTGTGTTCGGAAGCACTGAAGTTTCGGAGGGACTTTGATCTCCAATATTCCCTGAAAAATGCAACATACATCCTCAAAGTCATCCATGGCTGGTGCGTGTGAGGCAACCCGAACAAGAGCTTTGATACCCAAAATGAATTCCCGGGCGTTGCAGACAAAAGAGCTTCTGTGGAGGCCGGACGAGTGTTCGCTGTGGTGGTGATGATGATGCAAGCTGTAGGATATCAGCCTAGAATGGTATATTGTACTGATCACGAGGGAACACTCTTCAATCACCTATCTCACCGTTATGTATGTATGTGTGTATGTATGTATGTATGTATGTATCTCAATCTATCTATCTATCTATCTATCCATCCCTCTGTAGTTCATCGGCATGGAAGTAAGGTTCTATTTTCTTCACTCCCTGTCAGACAAGGACACTATGGGGTAAATCTTTCCTCTGTGATAGCCTCAGGCATCCGGGATCCGACTGCTACCAGCATGTTCCGTCGTTTTAATCCTGCCTTATTCAAATAGTGAATGTTAGCCAAATGTTAATATGTTTTATTAAATCCCCGTTCTTTGGATCCACTTGGCTGGATCATGGAGCTGGATGAGACATCATTGAAAGAAAAGAAATGGGAGGGAAAAGCATCTATTGAAATTTGACATGTGTTAAACTTGAAGCAATTTGACCCAATCTCGTTTTTAATTTTCAAAATTTAAGGTTTAATGCCTCTGAATACCTTTTTTTAATAGTAAAAGAGTTTAAGTGTTTCAGAAGAATTACAAAAGGTGCCCTTGCTTAAAAATTCATGCATAGATGATCCTGGAAAGGAAACCACGAGTGCTTTTAGCAATAACCGGACTATTCATGCACACATTAAACATTCATTTCATAATCATCATCATCATCATCATCGTCGTCATCATCATCATCATCATCGTCCACAGCAGAATGGAATCGTTTGCTCTTTAGTGGCTTCCTTATCCAAAAGTGCAGTTGTGTATTATTTTACACACAGCAGAGATTGTTTCCCTTATCATTAAGAGTAACAAATTGGCGACTATAAAATGAGGTTGCTTTTATTTTCCGAGTTAATGGTTTGTTTATGAGCAGCAACAGGACAATGAAGATTATACTTTTTATCCATGCTGAGTATTTTATTATTATACACATCCTACAATAAATCACTTTAAGCAGACTTTGATCCATTTAATCACTTTATAACAGTCAGCGACAGTTAACTGGAGAGGAGTTTTAACATTCAGGTCACAGACTTCTCATTCATAGCAAAAGAAACATACCCTTTAGGTGTGCGCAACTGTGATCGCATGTCCTCGAGCCATGAGTGTACATCTTTGTCGCTGTGTGTGCCATCTTTCAGCTCGGGGGGGGGGGACGACTAATGGTCAGGAAAAGCCAAGACGGCAAAGTTTTCAAGAGGATTACAAGCAGACTTTGTCAAACAACCCAGGACAAGGAAATCACTTTCACTAATCCCACTCTCTGATGTCCGCCCCACAAAATGTCCCTTTCATCAGCAATAATTGGACATTGAGCGACTGCTATTGTGCTGAAGTCATTTCATTTGCCCTTAGCCCTTTGACTTTCAAAGTATCTCGTCTGTCCTGTCTCAGATTTGGAAAATGCTCTTGCGGTGGCCCAGGAATGTACAGTATGTAGCTCCACAGTCTTGCAGTGCTGCTGGATATTCCCTGCTTATTCAATTTAACCCTATTCCAGTGAATATTTCCACATATCAATTATGCACTTGTTTTTCAAAAATCCAATCCCATTACTGGCAATCAAGCTTCCTGTTTTCCTGCATACCAGACGTGACAAAAGTACATGGATACCGAATTAGAGGTTTTGAACTCCTGTGATCATGTATAAGTACAAATATTGCAATCCAATGTCATGTTTGGCACAAGAGGCATCATATTTGTTCTTTACAGAGCCAAGATTTCGGTCACATTAGTTATGGGTTGCACCTTTCTGCTCCAAACCTGTTGTGTGGTTCAGCTTCTTCATATCATTTCCGCAAGCTCTTACCTTCAAGGACATCCCGACCCGACAGAAGCCCTTCCCCCTGTGGTCAGCTGGTCCCTCCCTCATCTGCTTTGTCTGCTCACATCTCTTACATAAATTCTGTCTGGTTGTCTTCTATGTATGTCGGCCTTGATGTTCCACACAATGAATAGAGCTTTTCACTTACTGTATGAGAAAGGGAATACAGATATCTATGTGTTTGTTGTTTCGTGCACTCCGTAGTCTTACGGGCTAAAGTTCCAATATCTATGTTTTCATAACTGGTCTGGAGAGATGTAATGAGAGGAAGGACAATGTCAAAACTGCGGTAGACTGAAATTTGAGAGGCCTGTAGGAACTAGTTTTGGGCGAGTTGCTAAGGCACTTTTGGATTCTGTTCCATCGAGGTGAAATGCTACTATTGTCCACTTCAGCAGGACCTGGCCTGGCTATGAACCAACATTTCAAAGTGCACTATCCTAAACTGAGTTAGCGAAATGTCAAAGTGGGCTTTGGGTATTGCTCATGCATTTACAAGGAAGGACAGGGTGTTAAAGTTGATACATTTGGGCTTGTTGTTTTGTCTTGTTTCCCCAGCAGCAGGGAGTTCTCAGGCCATCTTCACACGTGGTTTAGCCCGGGGCACTTTAAACCCCCTTCCCGTCACACACACACATAACACACTCGCTTTTCTCCTCATCTTCCTCTCAGTCTGTCCTTTTCGTTTCTGTCTGTCTGCGTGTCTGTCATTCACTCCCTCTCTCTTTGTCTGCCTCTCCCCATCTCCCTCTCTCACCTTCTTTCTTCCCCTGTTGTGTGTGCAGTTAGTGAATCCCTCAAGTCTATACCGGACCACTTCCTTTGACACACACAGCAAAAGCCTGTCTGTCAGCTGCAGCACTGACAGGATGAGGCCAAACTTGCCCAAAAGTTGTGAGGATATATGTGTGTGCAGCATTGTGCGGTTTGAACAAGGTGATTCATTCTTTCTGATATGATGATACCGTATACAATCCTCTAGCCTTATATCACTATCTGCCAGACAGCTTGGGCTCCTTGTGCTTCTTCATTATATTCTCTCTAAATGCACAAATGAGTGGCGATCGTTCGGCATCTTCGTTAAATGCTCAATCGAAGCGAGAAACTATGGAGATGATCTGTGATTTATCAAAGTAAACGTAGATCAAAGCATCAGTCTCTGCCACGGGTGAGCCCATATACTTTCTCTTAAAAGAAAAAAAAGAAGTTCTCTTTCTCCTTTCAAGAATGTGCAAGAATGCATTGTGCGATGTTCTCGCTGAAGGACGGAGAGGATTTGCAAATGAGGTGATTGTCTGCAACCATTGTGGCTTCATGACAAAATACTTGAGGAAAAGAGCTGCACCTGGACAAATTGCCTGCTTGACTTTGCGACTCTCTTCAAGGGCGTCCGCTCCATCCTTACCTCATCGTCTCCGCAGGCTTGACTGGTGCACGGAACAAAAGACGTTGACACCTTGTTCCAACAAATGAGAAATGACAAATGCATAAATCATTCAGGCTCTGCCGCGCAAAAGATTTCTGTTTGACACAGTCACAGGCTGTTTGATGCTCCACTGATGAAGACTTCCACGCGAGGCCCCTTTTTTCAGTGGGCTCTCGTCACGGCTGACACGTTGGGAGGGTCACCGCCGCCGCCGCCGCAGCAATACACGAGTTCCAGATGTGCGTGTTTGCCAAGGACCCAACTGCAGCTTCCAATTCAGCGGTAATAATGCCATTCATGCATCTTCGGGGCATTATTAGTCCGCTCGATATTTTACTAAAATAAATACCATGAATCACTGCACTAATGTCAGAGTGTCAGTGATTCAATTTCCAACGCATTTGTGGTAATATTGCAGCTGATCTCGTGTTCGACCTTAATATTGAAAAAACCTGAAAAGATCAGAGGTTAGCATTCCTCTGTGAACCAAGACAATATGTGAGATTTCCAGAGAGACGTCAACAAATCCAATGAAGACATATAATGGTGTCACGCCTCGAATAATGCAGCGAGCACTATAGTTCCTTCAGCATTCAGTAATATTTCGCTCTACCTTAAAGTATACAGCTTGCTGTTTGTTAAGCTTGTTTGATTAACTTGCAAATCAAGCAAGCATTTAAATTATCCTCCGAGAATGCATATGGGACACAATTACTGTAAAATTCACTGGCTTGCATATTCTTGAAAAAGTTACTGTAATTTCCAAGAAGACCAATATTCCACAGATGCGCTAATCTATCTTCAAGCCCATCCAATTATCTATTTAGCCAAACGTATAATTACTCGTCAGCGCGCCAAGAGTGTTTATTAGGATTTCTTACACACAAATTAAATTGCCCTATAAACAATTTAGGAGCCATTAGAGCATCTCAAGAAATGATTCACTTAATGAGGGGGCGGGATGGGAATGTTGAGACGAGGAGACGGGGGGTTGTAGCGAAAAGGCAGTGCAGTGACATTGGGGAAATAGACAATTAGATCTTGGCAAGCTAAACTGTTATACACTATCAGGCTTGTTTGAAATCAATATAATGAGCTACATGTGGGGGGCTGTTATGCTTTTTTAATAGATTCAGTGGGGGAAAAAGCTCCTTAATGCTTTATATAAATGGATACCTCTACGAGGAGCCAAGTTGGGCTTCAGAGAGAAAAAGTCCATAGTAATGTGGAGTTTTACACCATTGTCACTTGAGTCTAGTTGGGATGGGTTATTGGCACTTCCAGCAGAGGGTTGAGCAGTGTGTGTGTGTGTGTGTATGTGTGTGGAAGGCTACATCTGTGCAGCAGCTGTGCCTCATATATGAAGATTCACAGTCTGCTATTATACATCTGCAACATACATACACATCTATGTATCTAAGTCTGTATTGATCACTGTATGATTACATAATTTAATGGATTTTGAGTTCAATTGATTTATTATCCTCATGTATTAATCCTATATATATGGTAATTAAGTCACGTATGGGGATTTGTTTTTAGCAGTGTGAGTGCAATGAGTGTGTTCAGTGTGAGTGAAATGAAAAGCAAACGTACATATTGTTGTTCTGGTCACCTTGGAATTTGAGCCATTCTGATAATGTATATTAAAAAAAAACTTGACTGAAATTCCTGGCTAGTTCATCAGCGACACTTTAATGATTTCATTCCGTGCGACGACATCATCATTGTCATGTGAAGGCCAACTGTACGGCGCAGTGTATGTTTTAAACTTCCTCCAAACAAACCTTGAAGAATGAAACTTTTGACCACAAGAGGTACTCGCTCATAACTTATTCACTAGCGAGTGAGGACTTGTGTTTTGACACCTAACTTCAAAGTATCTGGATTCCATTTCATGTTGGCATTGGGAAGAAAGTCAAAAGGATGCCAAATGCAAAATCCGTCACCGAGGTCAAAGCTACTTCCCAAGATGACAGAGAGGTCGACAGATTCATTGTTAGTGCAGAAATACAGTGCCACCTGTCCTTGAAATCCTGTTCTAAGCATTAGTTTTGTCTTTTCTATCCGGCGTGACCAGCTCCCTTCTCTCTTTAGTTGCTCTTTCATCCGTTATTTAATGGAGGGATTATCAACATGAAAGACATGACCACATTGCCTTTCATCACAATGACATCATCCCTCTGGCTACACCTGAGAACTTGTCTCGTTAAAATGGAATGCTGTGTATTAAGAGAAAAATCCTCTATATCATTCACGTTGTCGAGCAGAGTGTAGTCAAAGCCTCTCTTAGACGCTAGAGTTTAGGGTCTCATCAGGAGATGAATTTGATGCATTGGGGTGAAATGACGGCGGGATGTCAATCTCTTTACACCCAAATGGAGGTTCAGTGGAGTTCAAGTGCAAAGCTTCACTTGCATGTCTCCGTCCCCTTAAGGCTAATTATTTATTGTAAACCGGATGTGCGGATCAAGATGCCAAACAAGGACAACAGCTGTTGGTGTCAATCCCATTAAAACCAGTGTAATATAGGGTGGTAGGTTTTTGGCACCATTATGGGAAATATCCAGTACTTCCTTTACTACAAACAATAAAACCCAAGTCACACCATTATTTTCCCCCGTTTTTAATCTTTTAGGCAACACTAAGCTACGCTTTCTCAGGTTGTCCTCCAGCAACAATTCACATCCCACGAGAATTCAGTGTGAGACTTCAACAGCGAGCAAGACTTCTGCTACATGTTAGACACATACCCATCTCTGTGGGGATCCTTTCCATGTTGCCGCCAGTCACTTAGAATAACAATTTGAGTGCAACCACCAAAAAACATACACTTCTACTTTTAGGGATTCTGACGATTTCCCCACTGGATTACTTCATGGCATTTCTGAGATTTTTTGGTTAGTGTTTTTGCTCTGTATTGGAACTCCTCCCTTGTCCCAGTTACTCGTTTTGACCTTAACAAAGATGAAAATAGAGCTCAGATGGAATTGGTTTTGTCTTTCTGACAGGAGAATAAAATAAATCTGAATTTATGTTAATTCATTTATTTTTGTTTGTTATGATAACCAATAGGTCCAATTAGTGTCTACGTCAAGACCACACAAACTGAGACCACCAACGACTTTACTAAGACAACAGAGCACCGAGACCAAGACAGGACCAAGACAACCGGGGTTCGAGACCAAGACATCAGAAGGTCAAGACAGAGACAGGACCAAGGCTGATACATCAAAGAAAGAACAGCAAGTTTTCTATTTTTAATTACAATTAGTTTGAGAGTAAAATAGCCTCTGCATTATTCTTATTTAACCAGCACAGTATGACAAATCAACAAGTTATAGTTTTTGTTTATTTTCTAGAAAAAAGGTCCTTTTCTTAACTTAAGAAACCTTGAGTACATGTTGCTGGTGCATAGCTTTCTTGTTTTGTTCCAAAATAAGATGGGGATTTTTCAGGTGAAAACGGCTTCTTAGTTGACTGAAATCAGATACATTGAATGCAAACAGAGAGGTGTAACTTCTATCTAGATGATAAAAAAAAAAATCCTGTGTTCACTTCATCTGGGACACGCCAAGTGGTCATGAAACCGATCTAAAGCTAAAGACCAATATAAACTCAAGTCCTTCAACACCAGAATCGCCATGGTAGTAAAAATATCCCACACCTAACCTCTAGGTTTCCGTCCTAGAATAAGCATGACCTAGTTTCTGGAATTTAGGAGTTGTGTAGGTTTCCGATGGCAGTTGTGATGACAGGGATCTAACTACTGCAGTTCCTTGCTTCGTGGATTCCACTTTTTTTTCATTTCCATCTGCAAATTAGACAGAATATACTGTGACATGAATCAGTGTCTGCTAATCATCGCGCTCACAACCCAGGAGGAGAGGCATTTTTCACAGGGTGACAACACTGAAACAGAGAAGATTTCTCTGTTCTGAGAATTCTCAGCGATGATTACTATGAAGAGTATTTAAACAGTCGCTGTGATAGATTTTTTTCAGTCGACACTGATATTTCGAGGTGAGAATTGGTAGAATTTTCTCCCCGAGTTCCTTTGTGTTAGCTGCATCTCCCCTAGCCTCCCTGCTGTTCTCCGCTGCAGTATCTGTTTCACTTCCAAGCAGGGTATCTTTTTTCCTTTTTTTTTACTCTCTCCTCTCACTAGATGGTTATCCAAACTCTGCAGTCCTGCTATCTTGATCCCGATAAAAACCTTTAGCACTGCTGTATTTATAATGGACCTTAAGTACTTGTGGAAGGTAAGGCATCTATCACAACAACAACCACTAAAAA
>CAESWR010000337.1:58426-68930 GCA_903171835.1 Mullus surmuletus
CCCCAACCAAACACACACACACACACCCACCCTGCTGTTTGCCCAACCACCTGATGCACATGTTTTCATTTTTCTGTCTCACACATGCGAGTTAGAAATGTTTTGCTCACAATAACAATGGATAACACACGTGACCGGTTTGTGTGGGAGACCAGTGATACTTGGATCGAATTCTGGCCGGATCAATAGAATTCTGTGCCTGTCATGAGACCTGTGAAATAGTAATTTGATATTAGCAGATCATGAGCTAAATTTCAAAACTTAGTCCCTAATGCATTAACTTTTCATGACTCATGCAGGGATATATCATGGTTAATGCATCCATTTAAGCATTACTGAATGATTATTTATGCACCAGTATTATAAAGTGTTACCTAGTACGAGGTAGCCATGCACACTAAAAACTTGCACCTTAGAAGTTGCAATGGAAAACCTATGAGGAAAGTGTTACCTGAGACAATAAATCATATAGATTCTCTTTGACTTCTAAACAGCCAGATTTCTTTGTGATACCAAAGGAGTCGCCCCCTATGGGCCTGGGAAAAAACAAGGGGAAAGAAAAACACTTGTCTTTACATTTCAGCTTTATGCAGTCGATCCCACAGCTTTGGGATTGTGGGAAAAAAAGTTCTTGCTGACTGCTACTACAAAATTGCCAACCTTATGTTGACATTACAGTGTAAGTCACTCATTGCTGTGTATGCATGTTTTTTATCCGTTTTTGCATTCAAAGAGAGTTTTTCCTCGCAAATGTCACTGGGTTTGTTGGGTCTCCATAAATGTGTAAATGTTTAAACAGTATCTAGACACTCAAGAACTGTTATGATTTGGCGCTATATAAATAAAAACTGAATTGAAAATTAAATTATTAATGTACAGGTATATAACAGAACAGGATTCTAGAGGGCTTGAATAGCAGGAAAGGATGTCAATTTTTTTAAGGCTCGCCCGCTCACTCGCCTGCTCTTTCTTGCGCACACAATATTGAATTGCCATAATCTGTGGTCAGGTCTTTGACATTCATAACCCCTCAGACCTCAGATATGATATGATGGAGTGCTGATAGGTCAGACGTGCGATCCTCCCGTCCTTCATTCGGCTGAAGGTCAGAAGAATGAAAAGCCCAGCTCTGTTTTGAGCCACTGCTGGCCTTGACTGCAGGTCATTAAAGCTCTATTGAATTTCTGCCAAAGCTCTGACTCTTCCAATACCTCACCATGGCTCATCTCAGCTGTCTCCTCCGACGGGTTTTATACCAAGTCCTGAAAGGATCAACGTCTAGTGTTGTGTTCACGATACGCTTGAGCATTCCTCCCCCTAAGAGTCTGACTTAGATCTACCCCGATATCATCTCTTTTGGGTCTGTCTTCGGCCGTATCATGCTTCATTATTTTGATGCACCGTGTGGCAAAGAGGCAAAGAGAACCCGCCTTTTGAACTGATTGAAGGTTGAGAATTCATTGCAGTCTCTGATGGGCATCTTGTGATTTTGTCAAGAGACGCTTCAGCTTCAATCATCATCGCTTTTGTTGTCTTGGATCAACTCCCCGAACACTGAATCCGAGGCGAGGGATATCAGCAGGCTGTCATTTATCAAACTCTCTTCCTCCTGGCGCGGCCAAAGAATGAGGGCGGGAGGGTGCGATACAGGAGGTTTGGGCCAGTGACAGGTGTCATGCGGCGGGTTTGGAGGTGATAGCACAAGCAGGACGACGGGTTGATTAATCCAGCAACACCTCAGATTTGAGGTCCAGTGAAAACGAGTATATCATGGGCTCTGTATCAAGATCACGCAAGGAGCGGTCTCATTATTGCCATCAAAAATTGAAGTTTTTGAGGTCATCTTTGGCCCTTGCATTATATAAAAGAGGACCGGTTCCTCAAGTTTGACTAATATTCTTCACTGTAACTTCCCTGCATTGGTGTATTATTGAAGGCATTTTGGTCAAACTCACTAATGTTTCTTGCTTTCATCATGATATCACTTTATCCCCAAAGCCCTCAGACAACACTCAGTGACAAGAGAGAAATGATGAAAAGGAAAGATCATTACTTTATAGCCTTCCAAGGTTGTGGCTGCTGACTAAGCTGCTGTTCCAATTGCATCCTGAAAGATCCCTTTGTGTGCCGTGGGCCTCTGTTTATACCCCAAATTAATTTCCCACAGGGTTGTTCTATAACTGATTGCACAATATTTCTTCTTTATCCTAAAAGGCCGGCATCAGTCAAATAATACCAATTAATTTAGAAAGCATTCGCAAGGCAAAAGTTGGTCGTCTCGCAGTGAGCCACTGAGAAATACAATACCCAAATGCACGAGCAGTGAGAGCATCTCAAACTTAAGGCGGAAACGCCGCAAGCGCTCCTTAAGGGAGCTGACTGGAGTTAAAAACTGGTGAGTTCAATCTGTGATCTTCTCTTCAAGTCCAGAAATCTGTCAGCTGAACTGATTAGTTGGATGGCCAGCGCCCATCCTTCAGCTGGAGACGTCAGTGGCCAGAGAATTTATCTCCTGAGCCACATCTTGTGTCAAAAAGCACATCAAGAAGAGGTTAGGATTTGTCAATCTTACAGGCCATATGTCAGTCATCTAAACATCTGCCTCCCCATCTCAGTGTGTGCTCACATGTGTGTATGAGTTTGCTGTTTGCGTGGCTGACAGTGTTGTAGATTGCATACAACATTAAAACCTGCATTTTTAGATCACTGATTCAATATTTTAAAGATTTTATTGAGACGATTGGCAATTTGAGACATGCATGTTGTTTTTCAGTCATGTTCATTGATTGAAATAATTGAATTATTCACATGTATTGAACACAACCACAAGTTTACAGGCAATCACCCACTTAAACCTTCATGGAAATTGGCAAGCGTCCCAAATGCTTTATTCAGTGAATGACTTTTGGATACATATTCTTGGTTCAGGTTTCTCTGTCTCTCCCCTTCCTTGTTCTCTGGCTCTCCTGCCGTGTGACACCCTGATATTGGATTGACCTTATAGGCTGCGAGGATCGAGACATCATTAGCTGCGATCAGCCGCAGACTTGCTACACAGGCCTCCTGCTCTAAGCCACTGCCCCGGATGGATCATATCGCACTGATAGAACCCAGCTGGGCTCAGTTACACTGAAACTATGCCAGCGATAGCAATGTTTCCAATGCCAATAAGAAACTAGTTTATACGCCCTCGCAGCATCATGCTTAATGGAAGTAGGTGTGGAATAGCAGGGGAGACGATCTGACTCCTGGGCCATCACACAATGGAGGTCAATGAATATAGAATTAAGTAAACAATACACATTTGAAGGACAGCATGCACCAGAGATAGTACTGCAAAGTTTTGATAAGACAAGATAAGTTAACATAGAAATAAAATAACTATTGCAATAACATGCAGTGTAAATCAGTTTAAAGAATATGCAATATATTGTGATGTATTGTTTGAAGCATATTTAATAACTATACATTACCTACTGTACACGTATTACTCTAATAAAATGGAAACTACAAAAGAGAAAACAAAGACACAATTACAGAACTAATATAAGTTGTCATGATGCAGTGTTATTGTTGAAAGTACAGTGGGGCAAACAGAGTATTTCAATTGACTCAGAATTGATATATTACTTTACATATTAAATATGAACTTACTTGTGGGGTTAAAAGGTTGTATCAATAGCAACAAAATTATTAAGCGGTTAAATAACGACGGTCTACCAAGAAAAAAATCATTGCCTACAAATATATATCATATATATGTATGTATATATAAACCCTACAAATGTCTTTTGATAAAGGAAATACAGTCCTCTCAGTGTGGAACTATGCCGTATTAACTCCAATAATAATTCATGACAAACTCTACTTTTATGCAAGCAGACCCTCTCAGAGAAGGTCATATTTTTCAATTGGTCGATATTTCATTTTTGTACCAAACCTGTGTTTCTCTTTAATTCTCCACTGACTACTTCCCTCTCATATGGCCATGATCACAGGTAACGGATCAAGCTGAGAGGGCTTATTGTTTTTCAATAGCTGTCCCCCGGCATAGTGCCGAAGCCCTGGGACTTAAATGACCACAGAAAGTATTGATCTTCATAAGGCACTGTTTTTGTTGTTAAATAACCACCCCGGGAAATCCGATGAAAGGTCCCGACCTTCCCCTCTAAGTCCGGATCATCATTTTCACCAGACTGTGGGAGTAAAAAAATCCAGTCTGATGGGCGTTCTCAGACAAAGAAAAAAAAATCTGTGCATGTCAGTCACCGTTTGATTGGAAAACCGCCTTCACGTTATTGACTGTTATTAATGATGGAAGGGGCTTTGTTGAAAGGTTTGTCCCCAGCCAGATGCAATGGTGAACCCACTCCTTGGTTTAGAATGATCACTTCCCTGAAGGCCTGAAGCCGAGGCAGGCTGGGAGAGAATGATTATGGATCGAATTTATGACTGCTTTCCACCAGTCTCAGAACATTTCTGCTGGCATGATAGGGCAAAATTCTCTCTTTTGCTTTTGGTTATCACTGTACAGCCGGGAATATTTTTTATTTTTATTTTTTTTTATTAGCCACTCTTTGAAAACATCTTCAGTTTCAGCAACCCTGCTATTGCGCATTGCAACAACAGCAGCAAATGTAAATGAAAATGAATGCTCCTGAATGACTTCTGGGAAATCATATCCTCTCTTACCCAGTCTGTGTGCCTCCACTGCGGTGTACCTTTAAGGTCCGAGCTTTGGTGCAGATCTCAAAGGCTGCTCAAGCACAAAATAAGCACATCATCAGTAAACAGTTGACACGGGCGCAATTTGTCGTGAAGCAGACAGGCAAAATCACGTCCATTACCTATCAACTTTCTCTCTCTCCCCTGCTTCTGTTTTGAGGCTATCAGCCTTTCGAGCTTTGCCTCGGCCCCGCATATGCGTGTGGGTGCGCATGGGCTTACAAGGAGGATACTTTTAGCAGTCGAGATCACCCACGTTGTGAAAAAGGTCTCCTTTTTTACATTCTCTGGCACCAGCTGTTCTCCAGCATTGTCTTAGCGGCATAACCCTTGTTACCCTACTAATTGGATTATGCAATGCTCCTTTGAGTTCGCCGTACAGGCCTAGTGACCCACAATCCCTTAGTCTTGTTCTACCTCCTAGCGTTGTTATCGCCTCTGGCTGAGGAGCAAGTCGCTGATAGCATATCACCCTCCCACAGGAAATAAAACGGACTGATGAGATCTGTATCTTAAAGCAGGGGAGTCATACATACATCTTCCTGTGAAGAAGATAAAGCATCCAATACATTTTTTTATTCCAGGGCCAAGTGGTATTTAGGGCACTTACTCTGAGACAAAAAAGCAGCCATTGGTCTTCAGAAATACAATATAATGGCGTGTGCTTATCAGTATTCCTGCCAGTGATCTTCACTCAACAAAGTGTCAGTTGAATGTGCAATTCCATAGAGATGAGCGAGTAATGTTGCAGATAGCATTGTTCTCACCTTTAGATAATTTTGCGTGTAGAGTGTCAGATGATTGCTGATTATCGAACCGCTTTACAGTTGATCTGAATCTCATCAGCACTTAACCTCATTGTTCCTGGTGCAGAGGTGAGAAGAATGTCAATTGGAGTGTGTCTTGTGCTCTCTTGGCTGTGTTTCAGCTCTCTCTCCCGCTCGCTTGACACTCACCCACACGTACACACAAAGGCGTGTGCGCACACAAGCAAACACATTCAGAGCACTCTATCCCTCGCACAAACAAACGCAAACACATCAAGAGCTCCTCTTTCTCCCCACAAACATGTTCACACAAACATCCAGATTCGGTGGATGGCTGCGGTACAAAGCAGACACAGGCCCATGAAAAATGCATGTCCCCTCGCATGTTTCATAAGAAACACTCATCGGAATTCCATTCCCATCGCAACTGAAATACCTCACAGGAATATCAATTACACTGGCAATTTGGGTGGCAGTGTAGGCAGGAGTGACGCTGAACGGGAATACGGGATCCACAGTGTCATCTTAATGAGAGGGTCACAGTCTCCTGCAGCTCAAGGGCCAACACTGCTCAGGCAGATTACAAACTACACACCGGCTCCGATGCGATGGAAATGCCTCTGCACAATGACGGAATCGTGATAGGATGCCGAGCCAACCAGGTGCAGGAAAAGCAAATACTTTAGAGGCGAGGATGACCAACTGCCGACCTGAAGGATTAAGGCGGCTTAAATTTGAGGATAGGACACCTCTGTAATTTATACTGTAGCAGTTTCTGGATTGGGTTTTTTCTTCTAAAACTAAATATTTAAAGACGCGATAAAGTCTCCACATCAAAATGTCTCAAAATGACCAAAACATATTCATAGTTTTTTCATCGTAGTGAAATGTTAGATCAGTTGTGTCAGATTAGTTGGCACTTGTGTTTGTTTCTGCACTACAATTCCCAGTAGCCCTTATTGTTTGAATTCACAGATATTACATAATGTCTCTTTTACTTTTTTTCTCATTTTTTTAATGTTGCAGCTCAATTTTTATTTATTTATTGGATACCATTTTACAATGTACACTTACCTATATTTGTTTTTTTCCCATCCTCCTTTTACAGGAGAATCCATATATGTGCAACAATGAATGCGACGCCACCACCGAGGAGCTGGCTCATCCCCCCGAGTTGATGTTCGACTTTGAGGGCCGCAACCCCACAACTTTTTGGCAGTCCAGCTCATGGAAGAAATACCCAAAGCCCCTGCAGGTCAACATAACTCTGTCATGGAACAAGACCATTGAGCTGACCGATGACATTGTGCTGACCTTCGAGTCGGGCCGGCCGGAGCAGATGGTTCTCGAGAAGTCGCTCGACTATGGCCGGACCTGGACCCCTTACCAGTTCTACGCCACCGACTGCTTAGACGCCTTCACCATGGAGCCCAAGACGGTCAGCGATCTCACCCAGCGCACCCTGCTGGATATCATCTGCACCGAGGACTACTCCCGGGGCTACGTGTGGAAGAACGACAAGACGGTACGTTTTGAGATCAAGGACCGCTTTGCCCTGTTCGCCGGGCCTCGGCTACACAACATGGCCTCGCTGTACGGCCAACTGGATACCACCAAGAACCTGAGGGACTTCTTCACCATCACCGATCTGAGGATTAGGCTGCTGAAGCCAGCCACCGGAGCCACCATGGTGGACGAGAACAACCTCTCCAGATACTTCTACGCCATTTCAGACATCAAGGTGCAGGGAAGGTAAGACCCTCAAACATCTAGTACTGTTTTCTTCATGCGAAAACTGAAAAAAAATCTCCAAACCTAGTCATCTGTAGCACTAAATTCCCAAGCTGTGGACTCGAGTCACATGACTTGGACTCCAGTCAGACTCGAGTCATGAAATTCATTACTTTAGACTAGACTTGTAAAGAGACACGCAACTCCACTTGTACTTTAACATCAATAACTTGTGACATTTTCTCTTCACTTGGATTTGAGCCTTTTGACTTGAAAAGCTACTCTCTCCAAAACCCAAAGATTATGTATGTTCCAACCGCTCGTTCAATAACTCTTTCTGTGTGTGAGGTATATTTGCATCTTTCCCAACATCCAATCAAATTAGATTTACGTTGTGTTGTTTTTACTCCGTTGTTAAAAACTTGAAAGGACTTGAAACTCCAACTGTAGGACTTTTGACTTGACTTAAGGGCAAAGACTTGAGTCTTACTTGTGACTTGCATAACAATGAATTGGTCCCAACTCTGCTAAATTCCCTTCCAAGTCTACACTGTTAGCTACAAAGATATAATTATTTTGGCAACAATACATGGCTACAAGGCAATCATTATTAATTACATCAGTTTTAACAGAATGTGGCCAAAGCTGAGGCATGGAGAGCCCAACAGCAGGTTCTTCCTTTACACTCTAATTATCTTCCTTACTTGTGCAAGAGGCGAGCCTATTAGTAAAATCACACGCTGAGTTTATCAGCTGCAACGAAAAGCAGAAGATGGTCTGTACTCCATGGTGCATGTTTGGCTACCCTTGCCATAAAACCAACCAACTTTACCAAACTACCGAGGCGAGGAAAACTTGTTTGAGTGTTTTCCTTATAAGGCAAATCAGTCAAGAGTCATCACTACGTCTCATTTCCGGGATCTGCTACTAAAAGTTAACAGCACCGTGAACAGCAGTCGCCTGTCCAGACTGTCACGTGTCACAAAGCAAAGAACCAACAGTAGCAGCAAAAAACTGGAGTTGAATTATTCCCTTCCTATTTTCTTTTCTCCTGCATCGGTCGGTCAGTCTGTGTTTGCAAGTGCAAATTGTTTAGCTGACTTGGTGTTGAGTTCAAGCCAACACAGAGTTCTGTCACTAAAATTAGTCTGCACTGAGGGTCAGAGGGGGGCAGTCTCGGCAGAGACCGAACACTCCTAAATTACTTATTATATCCTGAGCTTGACAAGGACAGAGGAGAGTTTTAATGTGTCCCTGTGCCGTCTTTTTTTTCCTCTTTTTTTTTTTTGCACAGCCACATCGAAATTCTACAAGCATCTCGCAGACTCATAATATGATAACCATAGCTGATTCAGGTAGTGCATAAACCTTATAGTGTTTAAATGGCTGTGATTAAATGTTTAAATGGTAGATTTTTTTTACTTCGCCATTTTAAATGTTTTTTAATGAGTGTTGGGATTCAAAAATGATTATTCAACATCATATTGATTTACAGTTATGTCGATTATTTCAATGAAATCAGTGTCAAACAACCTGTATCCTGCCTTGACATTAATTTTCACCTGCACGATGCCTGCTTGCCGTCTTAGAGGATTTGACGTAAAATAAGCAATTGCAGTTAAAACCGAGAAGTCCTCAGGCACATCTTTGATTACCACATGTTGAGGTGCAGCTGTTTGTAATTCCACCAGTGAGTCATCAGAATGCCTCTGTGATTTTCAGCAGAATGGAAACATTGTTGTTTCATGATGCATGGAAACGGCCCCTGTGATGGCCATAAAGTCTCTACAGCTGCTCTCCTAATGGGACCTGTGTTGCTTGCTGCAGTTGGTTTATATGAGGATAACTAGGTTGGTAATGACCCATCAGATTGGCCCTAGGTGAATTGAAACAGTTAGTGCCTAATTAGAATTCAGTTGGCTTCAATGGCAGATTAGAACCATTAGCACGTTGGCTAATTGGTAGGAGACTAATCTTGTAATTAAGAGCATTTGCAGTTGATTAAATGGTAATCATCAGGGACACATCAGTGAAATGGAGAGACATTCCGAATTGCCAGGTTGTGTTTCCAAATTTAGACCTTCCCTGCTAAATAATGAGTAGATTGACGGTTCAATCTATCAGGTTTCCTGTTCCAGCAAGATACAGTTTATGCTTTAAATAGCAGATATTCTCAGACATCAGAGGAGCTTGTTGCAGAATGTGAACGCATCAGTCAGTGAATACGAGCCGACACAACCAGCGAAACCTTTGACAACGCTTGATGTCGTCAACACTGCGCTTGATGTCTTTGATCACATGCCACCATGTGTTTTTTTCATTATGGTGGCATGAGAAATGCGCGTGCTCTGCATTCAGACACTTTTCCAATATTCACGACCGTACTGTAAACACAAATTGATGAGTTCTAAATTGCGCTTCTTGCTCCCTTGTACAGAGTAGCATCAACCACAGATATCTTATTTCGCCATTCATTAGAAAGAGTAGCAAAAGGTTGTATGAGGGGAAAATAAGCTATTTTACCCAATTTTCCCTCCAGCCCCTGGGTATCGAATTCAATTTTTCACCAAAAGTTTGCAATGAGAAAGAAAATAAAATAAACATGCGATTTCTGTCCAGAGGTGGATCAGTAACTCACTTGAAGGAAGGTGATGGAGGCGGGAGGGGAGAGACTGATTACAGTTCCCACCAGCCTCAGCAGCCCTCTGGCTACAACCAAATGTGAAAGCCTTATCACAGATTGGCCATCCTGTCCAAGATTTCCCAGAATACTCCACAAATGCTGATAAACACACACACCTACACACACACACACATATACCACAATGTTTGCAGTGTCAGGTAACCTGCAGATACGATTATGAATGTGGAGACTGCTGCATAAATGTGTATAACCACTAGAATCTGTGAATGGTTTTGTTGAAGTCCCATTCATAGTGTCAAAACTGACCAAAAAGGGTGTAGGCTTTCACAATGAAGTATATTTTGTGGCAATATGGATAATAATAGTGTAATTTACATCTTGCTTCCGGATGCAGCTCCGTAATCATTCTGTAGAAAACAAATTACTGTGGAATTGGTTGGATGTTGATGATGATATGTGTGTTATTGTGTGTTATTCTACAGACATCATTGGAGTAGTTACTATATTATATTATCATGTTTTCTTATATTATTGATGCAAGTTATCTTTTATGCTCAGCAGACATAACATTGACAAAGTTTGCGTAACCAGGGGTTGAAAAAGAAACAAAACTAGAATACCATTTCAGTCAAAAAAT
>CAESWR010000337.1:81191-108433 GCA_903171835.1 Mullus surmuletus
TCATCAAGTCTTCCTCTTTAATCATGGAAGTCATTTATCTCACAGGTAGGAACAGGGCAAGGTCTATTACATATTCAAATGCCCGTACATGCAGATGTAAGGACATACATGACCCTTCATCTAATAAATCAGAGCCCAAAATGGAGCCCCGGGTTGCTATGGGCCGCAGTTATCAGCAGGAAGCGTCGGCTGAGAGCTCAAATCCGTGGCTTCCCTCGAAGAAGGACGAAAGAGCTCTGTGGTCGCCGGTTGGAGAGGAAGAGGAATCACCCGGAGAATTATCTTGACAGACCACTTTGCAGCGAGTGTCAGCTCATCTCATTTTCCAAAACAGGTTCGCAGGTTAAGAGGGGGCTGGGGCTGAAAGTTTGATCGGACTGCAGAATGCGTTTTGCCTCCAAAGGGCGATATTGTTTGCCCTCCATCTCTAAGGCGGCACAACTCTTCGTTAAAAACTCCGGCTTGCTTGTTTTCTTCCAGATGTCCCTTTCAGAGTGCTGAAAATCCGCGATTTCCCCACCGCTGCGTGCCACACACTTGCCAACAGTTGTTGTGACAAGCTCGTAATGGAGTAATGAATGGGTGCAAACAATATGAAAACCCTGCTGAAACATAATCACAGAGGGACAAAGCAATAAAAATTGCGAAAAGAATCAGAAATTGCTTTCATTTCAGAGGTGGGAGTCGCCTGCTGATGACATTAACATCGTGCAAACGGTCCACAGCCAGATGCTGATGGTTTCAAAACAAAGGCGGAATCACGGCTGGCAAAGTGAGCCTCAGATTGCGGACAGGAGCTGACTAAGTGCTTGGGCGTGTTTTGAAAGTTTTGCTTTTCTGCCTGCTGCTGTAAATTTACAAGTTTTTACTCAACCCTGTTTTTTCATCCCTGAGAAGGAGTCGCTCATTCGCTGAAACACGCATTCTTCCCCATATTGGAAAAGGCACTAGCAGATGCTGCTTTACTCGTGTCGTTGATTACAGGATGACAGCTTCAGAATTATCTTAGCTAATTGAAAATAAAGCAAACAACAAAAATATTATCAACAACAAGAAAACACTGATGAGAAGTTCGGGAGTTTGATATGGTTGACATTTCATCACCAGTAGAGCTGTTATTATCATCAGAGGGAGGCGGTTGTCGCTTATCCGGTGCGGCACTCCCTGCTTTCTCTATGGCTGCTGCTAATCATCTAATACGGCGGCGCCCGATTGGATAGGCGTTATCTGGCTTTGCTTTATTCAAAGCAAACAACTCCAGCCTTCCAAGAGTAAAAGGATCTAATGAAATATTGTTTCTTTGCTCTCTCCGCAGGTATCCCCAGTAATCACGGACCTGTGCGTAAGTTGAATTTGCTTCATAAATTGGCATGCTGACTAACGGTTTTCTCTCTCTGTGATGAAAAACTCTTGTTTGGATGGTGATGTTACTGTGGGGAAAACATTGGTACACATTATTAGCATCTGATCATTACGTTTTCCATGGCGCAGAATAGATCCCGTCAAAGCACCGGTGTCGATGTACCCGCTGCATGGTGCACTGCATGTGTAAACCTAATGTAGCATCGCAGAAAATGTGTGTGTTGTCATCTTTTTATTGCATCATATTTATGTATATTATATTCTATTGTATGGAAATGAAAGGAGACCAATGTGAAAAATCTTCTGCAGTGATTTGTAGCATTGTATTGAGTATAATTTAAGGCTAAATCACATTGTAGTGCATAATAAACTGTGAAAAAGACCTACGTGCCGGCGCATCAGCAGGCACTGACACGACTGAGAATAATTCCTCCACTTTCACACTCGAATATTTGCTCTGAGCGCACAGACAGATATTTGCCCCAAGCCAGAGAAAAGAAAAGCCATTTTTTATGAAGACATGGTTCCCACCATGCGTCCCTCCGCATGCCGATGCCTGAAGGTGACTTCTTCTACATGATAACAAAAAGCAGCCGCCATATGCAAATGTCTTTAACTTTGTCTTGTGGAAATATACATCCATTTATGCTGCATGCTGCACCTTTCTACATCCCACCATTGATGCGCATAACATATGGCAGGAATTTGAGCATTTTTTTCTGATGCAAATGAGCACAAATGACATAATTAGGAATGTACATGAAAATACAGAGAAAACAGTGCATGCTGTTCATGTGCTTTAAAGGTTCTCTAAGGAAAATGCATTTTTAGCAACGCTTGAGCGAAGCAATCTTAATATCTTATGAACCAGAAAGCCATATACCATATTTATCTATATTCTCACAGTTTTAATGACAAGCAAACAAACAGTGATCCTAGTGTTTATTCAAATGTCATGACATGTTTGCATCAGAGTCGGTTAGAACCAGTTTAGAGCATCTCTAAACTGGTTCTAATCTAATCTAACTTCCTTTTTCGATATTGGCAGCAAACCCCATTTCTAGGCGTGTGTCGTATCCTTTTGATATTTGCGCAAATGGCCGTTTTTTTAAGTGATATGGCCGTAAAGTTTGCTTCCACAAACTCCTTAGAGAACCGTGAATTGCATCGCAGCATGAGTGATTTGACAACCCCAGTGATTATATAACGTCTCCCATTTTCACACAGATCGAGCAAACGCTTCATCTCTTGGTGTTGCGAATCGTAACCAAGGTAGGCTTATAGGCTTTTGATTTCAGCATGTTAACCTCCGCATGGCATTAACGTTACACAAGAAGAATTGATTTTTCATCGATCGGCAATATGACCGAAGTGTGCGTATAACGAGGGTGCGTCCGGTTGTTCTCCCAAAGCCCGGGTGCTTTCATCCAGCCCACGCCGACCCTGTAACAAGGCGGACCGTTTGTTGTGAGAACACTGTTGGGAGAATGGACCGCAACACGCCCTATTTTTAATTACTCGGGGTAATCTCTCGGGGGTGCTACTTTCTGACATGTTCAAAAGGAAAGGAAGAGGGGGAAAAAATAAAAGAGGAGAAGGAGAGGAAAAGGAGAGAAGAGGCTCCGGGGTGGTTTATGTAGATTGATCTCCAGCTATCTGCAGTTAATCCTCGGGCCCAGATATCCCGGGCAGTGAGTGCTAAGTCGCATCTGCACCACTGCATTCGTGGCCACCAGAGGAACATTAAAAACACAAACTTTTGGTCCTCCCATAATCAGGTAAACAGTGTTTTTGTTTCATTTTTTTGTCCAGCTGCCGAAAGACGGTGCAACAAAATGTGTTCCTTAGTTTGCATTCAGATCTTATTATGATTAATAACAATGTAGAAATGCTTGCATCCAGAAGATCACACTATATTATTTCTGTGCAACTAACAGTAAATGGCCATTTGCATGAAACTTGGCAAATTCTGCTGGAAAAAATGTGCAATAATATCACATTTGGCCCCGCCCTTTTTTCTTTCTTTTTTAAAATGTAACCCTATTTCTCCCATCATCTCCTATTATTGCATCACTTTTGAAATGTCTGCAATCGTTTGCTTTTGTACCCAGATCTAGAAAAAAAAGACTGTTTCTATGGTTCTACTCGCAGCCAATCACCACAAGCGTAGTTTGAGCACTTTCAAAATAAAAATGTTTGATGGGGAGGAGTGGTGACATTTGCATAACTGATTGCTTTCTATTTGCATGATTAATATCAAATGAAGTACTCAATTGGTAATTGATTTTAAGGTTACTGGTATCGTTACTGGTATTGAATATTTTTAAACCATACCCAGCCCTTTTATTTTTATTCTATGTGGTGTTATGCAACGTTATGCGACCGAATTACCGGCGCAATCGACACGCTGCATATATTTTCATCCCTGCTTAAGTAAAAGAAAAATCTGCCTCCTTTCTGCCTTCGGACGCCGTTAACTGCAGCTGTCAAGTGCCGCTACGAAGCTGACAATTCATATCCAGCTCCGGTGCCTCGAGTAATGACTAATGATGAAGCCCTCGTGTTAATATGATAACAGGAGGCACGGCTGAACGGCGGGTTTCAGCTTACCCTGACATCATGGCAAAAGATATTGATCCGATGTAATTGAAGCAACACTATTCTGTCTCAGAGCATATAATTAGCAGATCCTGTATCAGAAATCTGCCTCCCGTTGTAGTTAATTACACTGGTGGATCCATAGTAATATAGGCCCTTTAGAAAATATTAAATGTGTCACTAAAATGTGATTTTCCTGCATGTAATTAAATGAATGCCTGCTGTCACTCTAGGGTGTTTCTTTGTTTAAAAATAAATAAGGGGGTGGGTGGTCGTTCAGTATGTCGCTTCTATTTTGCTGGCTCTTATGTGGTCCAGCAGCATGATATTACTTCCCGCATCTGTGGGACTTGACATGCTGAGTATCTACAGTGCAGTACATCAAGTGCACAACGCGATGAGGGTGATTCAAGAAAAACTTGAGTGTGTTTGGGGCATTTATCATCCTTCTATACTCAAGAAGCCGCTGCAAAGTAATGTATTTCAGAACCACTGTCAATGATATTGACCCCCTCCTTAAATAGACCCAGTGGTGCTGCTGGAAAAACTATACATTTACTCGAAAATTGTACACTTTCACTTTCATTTTGCAGTACTGGTGTACTTCCTCTCATGTTTGTGTTGTTACTGTGCCAGTTTTTTGATGGTGTTTTTTATGCTTCGTGCAACACCAGAAGCCCGAGGATGGATCTGTCATAACAGTAACGCCGCGAAAATGTCACACGTCTGACAGAGTTGCGAGGTGCACATATGTCTCAGAGTACGCTGGTGTTTAGCCAGGAGTGGGAAATTGCTGCGTTCTCAATTCTTGCCAGCGCACGTCTGAAGGGCGAGAAATATCATGTCTCGTTCAAACTAGAACATGGGAATGGATGGATCCGGTGTTTTGAGGGTTTAGATTAATTAAAGCAATACATCTTTCTGTGTCCTCTTAAACCTGCATTGTACGCAATGACCAGTAGGGGGAAACTAGTGCCAAAAAAGCCTAATCATGTGGTGATCAATGAGAAAATGATTATATTAATGCCTTTTTTTTCTCCAGTTGATTTATTTTTCCAGTTGACTTGTGCTCTAAATTTGTGAACATAACATGGTGTTAATTTCATCCCATAAAATAGACAATAAAGCAGGAAATGCCTCAGTTACATCTGCTGGTCACAAAAATAGATCAATTAAAAGATGATAATGGCCAAAGCAACTCATAAATTTGCCTCAAAGCATTAGTTGGATTTCACTATTTACACAATTTTCGAGATCAGCGCCCCAACATCGATTAAACAATATTTCATGGTTAAAACACTTTCAGTGCCACGAGTAGCCAAACTATGACAGATACATTAGGCAGAACAACGTTAATTCTGTATATGCCAAGTCTATATGTGAAGTCTGACTTCTGAGTGCCACGGATGCTTATTTAACACTATATTTGGTCATGGCAGTGGGGTTTGTGTCTCCCCTAAGTCACCGCCGGCTTAAGCTTCTGCCTAAGCAAACTCATTTGGATGCAGATGCTTTTAGAGAGACAATGGTCCTGCGGGTGTGCTGGAGGACGCACAGATTATCCTTGGGCCACAGGCAACAAAGTTAATGTGGAGCAAAGACAATGGAGACCCAGTCGATGTCCCACGGAAAGCTTTACCAAAACACACAGAGCAGGTGTTTTCCATTAGCGGTAAAATGAGAAACCTGTTTTGACATTACTGACTGGGGTGTAGCCAGAAGGACGGCGCGCTTAATGTCTGAACCCGAAGAGGTGCAGGGCGGCGGGTTGCCACTCCTTTGTGATTCTGCAGATGTTTTTTTTATGTGTGCGAAGATCAAAATCTGCATTAGGAACGGTGTGGTTTCATCAATTACACGTTTTGGCTATTCAGTTTAGGCGCGATAAAGGCCTTTTTATGCAGCATATTTAGACAGATTTGCCTCAGGGTGATGCTTGATTATTAAAACTACAATTGGCCTTTGTGACATGTCACAGCAGGATAATCCAGGGTAACTGATGAAACGAATAAGTCCCAGTTTGTGTAGTCGGGCATTCCAGTGAGCCTCCGTGCAAAATCCCCTTAACAGAGCAGGGCCGCAGTGGTATTACAGATGGTGTAAACATACTTGAAAATCAACAGTCAGACGAAAAGAGACCTTCCATTATTGCTTTTTAAGGCGCTCTGCCTCCTCAGAAGTCGTGGATTTCCATTAGCAGAGCAATGACACTGGCAACACCCAGTTTGCTGACCTGAAGGGGAATAGGGCGGAATGTCAAGGCTCTTCATTGTACCCCTATTAACTCCAGAAGCACCAGACAGTGCAAAACTCTACTTCACTGACGAAAGATTTGTAGTAAACACTGGGCGAATCAAGCTGATGCGATATAGATTTTTTTGTAATGAAGTTGTAATTACACATTGCAGCATATTTACAGCAATTACTATTATTCTCCCTGCAACTCAAGAATTACACAACTAAACCAACTAAGAGGTCGTACATGCAGAACACATTTTGGAGTCCGATTTTCAGGAGGCCACGGCAGTCGTGGGTTAAATGCTCCTAACTGAACCTCCAAAACAATTAACACAAGCAGCTGCGGCTGCAGAAACGCAACCGTCCAGATGTCAGAGAAAGCCTGGGCAATGATGTGGAAGAGGAACTGCAGCTGAGGGAAGCAGCGCACGAGCATCTGCGAAGAGCCCCCTGCTGCTAACTGTGTGGAATAGCAACGTGCCACTCGCTACAAATCGGCTCCTTTGTTTCCCCTTTTTGCAGAGCCAGCGGCCGTTCATGACCGCTGGGGATGCTTTTCAATGTGCCATTGACGTAGAAAAAGGAGCATTGGATTACAGCTGTGGACTACACCTTTAATAGCAGCAATGTTTTGTCTGCATTATGTCAAAATGGCCGCTCTGAAAAGGGTACAAGCCCTCACCGGGAAACAAAATGAGAATGCTGAATTTTGGCCTTTTTTGAAAATATCTGTTTTAACTCCAGGGAGTGAGGCCACGACTTTTAAAGTGAAGCAGAGACGCTAACTTCTTCAGATACCCCAGTCAAAATATCTCAATCTATTGTTTTTTGCACAGAGATCACAAATCAAAACCAGTCAATTACACCCTGAGTCAATATTCGCATTTTCCCTTTATTGATCTTCTCTGCATTGGAAAGTAATTCAAAACAGGGAGCATATTCATGAACGGCATGATATGCTGTTCCTGTTTTTCCTATTTCTGTGTCCGCACAGATGCATCACAATATCACAATCCCCGGCATTGATTCAAAGGATTTTCGTGGCAGAAAAAAGTTTTAATCTATTTAAAACATCAATTGTAAATGTCAGGATTCGGTGTCAGTCTCTGAATCAAAGAGCAGTGGCTCACTGCCAGACTCATTATTTTGCTCCTGCAGACATACAGGGAGGAATATATCACGCAAGGCAGCCACGAGACCCGCTGCATTTTAAGTTGCTATCTTTGCGTTTATAATTCCGTCACCGGAGAGCTCTCCTTTAAACAATAGGCACTCTGGGAAATCAGTGGTAGTAGCGAGCAGCAAGGAAAGTCCACAAAGAGTCGCCAAATTCATGTAAATTCCCTATCATGATAAAAACTGTGTTTGTGCCGTTAAAGCACATGGCGGCGGTGACAGGTAGCGGAAGTTTAACGTGAAACCTCCGTTTTTTAATCACATTTTTGCAGAGGCAATGCTTATTAGTCGAGTTTATTCTGATGCATGGGCCACATTAGTGAAAACCAAAAAATGTGATTACTATTTATGCAGGGACAGATATCCAATTACACTGAAATCTCTCGGCAAATATTACCTCTTCCAGGATTTCACCTCTGCCAGCAGAGAGGCTTCTTGGGATAATTGAGCCATGATTTTTTTTTTCTTTTCTGTGCGCGTGTGTGTGTGTTTTTTTTATGTCTGGGAATGTGAATATTACCTATGCACTCCTAATCAGTCTATATGAAAACAAAGAAATGCTCGGTGCCCGCGGGCGCAGTGCAGCTCACGGTTTGACATTGTTTGCCTCTAACAGTGTTGTTTGTTGTACAGTTAACCGCGGAGGAGAAAATAACAACAGTTTACCGCCATTTACATATCAAAGGTAGTGGAGGGAGCGTGGGTGAGCCAGGTATCCGTCCCATGTCTTTCTCCTCTCTCTGTTCTTCGAGTGTCATTGTGCCAGAGAGCGAATATGTAATTCCACCGTTCCACGCAGCGGGGCTTGTTGCACAATACCCATGCACCCTTTGATTCGCTAATCATTTATTTCACCTCATCATTGCCACGGTTTGTTCGCTCTTTTGTTTTGCCAGGATTATTTGCTTTCAAGTCCCCTCGGATCACCTAAAAATACCCTCAAAATCCGTAAAATGTCTGTGTTCTTTTGTCACGAGCAATCATTCAGGAGGCTTTTCAAAGGCTGTGGGGCTGCATGGTATTCATACAATATGCAGCCGGGTTGTCTGTCTCCTCTTTCTTTTTTCCGCGCTCCTCCACAAAAGTCCTTGGCTTCACCCTCCCCGAAGAGCCAGCCGTGCTCCGAGGAGCCGCGGAGCCGCAGACGAGACAAGAAGAGGCAGCTTGTGCCCTGTGAACCCGCCTGTTGATGTTCTCTGCCGGGCCTATCACCGACTGATCTATTAATCACCCCTTCCTGTCTCCCCTCCCGTCCTTTTTTTTTCCTTTTTTTTTGTCTTTGTCTCCGCAGCCCGGGTGTGCGACAACGCGATGCTGCGCTGTCAGAACGGCGGCACATGCCACCACCATCAGCGGTGCCATTGTTCCCCCGGCTTCTCGGGCGTCCTGTGCGAGAGAGCTCGCTGCCAGGGCCCCGGGGAGTGCGATGACCAATCGTCCGGACAGGCCTCCTTCCATCATCCCGCCGGCGGTCGCCGGCTCGCCCTCGCCCTCATCCTCCTGATACTGATTGTTTGCCTGTGCTGAGAGGTCGGAGCGGCCTCCCATCCTCAACCCAAAAAACAGAAAGAAAAAAAAAAGAGAAAAAAAAATAGAAGAAGAAAAAAAGCCACACAGGTTGAGACTGATCTCTCTCTTCCCGGACAAGGGGGACAAAGTGCTCAGCATACAGTATAAGCGACTCTTTTTGTACATCTGAGGACACTATCGCGGACGGCAGTGTTACGGGTGCGACAGGTTGCGCGCTAGGCGGATTGATGCGAGGCTCGGTGAGGTCACTGTCTTATAATTTCACGGAGGAAACGGTTTGGACGGTTGCCCCCCCCCCCCCGTTTTGTGATCATGTCATTCGGCCGATGCTTCATTAAAAAGGGGGAATCTGGAGACTCCACCCACATCCCGAGAGCAAACTGTACAAAATTAGACACATGCTTTCTAAGTATCATCATTAAAAGAAAATAATAATAATAATAACGTGGACGGGGATATCTTGCCTCACTGCCTCTTTCCTTCTCCCCCCCACCCTCCCCCCTCCCCCACGCTATCCTTCCTGTGCTTTGGTGACTCTGGTGACTTTGCTTTTCCTAAAGGTTGTCCGTTGTTTTTTGCCAAACGCCGCACACGTGTTATTACCAAGTCCCTCGACAACTTTTCTTTCTTTCTTTTTTTTATTTTCAAAGGCTCCGTAGTCATGTTTGAGCTCACTTGTGCGTGTGTGTGCGTGTGGGGAGGGGAAATAAGTTGTATCATACAGTAACTGTATTTAATTTTTGTATAAAACAGATATTTTCATGACTACGCAGAAGAGAAAAAAGATGTATTACTTGTTTTCTATTGCTGCCAACCCGTCCTAGATATGGACTATGAGTGCATAAGGAGCCCGGTTGTATTATTTCTTTGCTTGTGTGGCACATGGCTCTCTTCATTTGAGACCTGCTGTCAAAAAATATGTTTACATACACACTTACACAATACACTTCCACCAAAGGGAAAAAAAGAAAACTCATGTCTTTGTCTTGTTGTTGAGCAGTAGTAATTTTATTAAGTAGTAACATGACGACAGAGACGATGTGTCGAGTGAAAAGTGTATTGTTTGTAGATAGGTGCAAGCCAATGACAATAGCTGAATGTCATTTTAAAAGGACTTTTGAGAGCTATCAATGCCATTGTTGACCCACTCACTGAAGCAACAGCTCTTGGTAACAGTATCCGCCAAAAACAAAACAAAAAAAGAACAAAAAAAATCCTGGTTCGGTGACTGCCGTTGCTTTTTGTATTGTAATGTATCCCATCCTCGCTATGGTCATGAAATGTGGAATCAGAGGAATCTCAGGCCAAATTCCCATCAGCTTTATGTAAATTTAACAAGCAGACTCTGGAGAAAAAAAAGAAAAAGAAAAAAAAAAACAGGACGAAAAAACACGAGATTGTGCGGCTGTCGCGGAGGTTGTCCAGCTCAAATCTATGATCAGATCTAATCCCCGAATCAAATGGGAAGAGGCGAGGGTTTTGTGAGCTGATATGGTTGAAAGCCCTGCATCCTGCTGCGGGAGCCTCCACGAAGCGACGCGTTGAGGAAATGAGCTTTAATTCATGGAGGGTCAATGAATAGAAATGAAGTCGCATCCCACTGGGTGGCATATTGAGTGCTGAGACCAATTTCATTTGAGAGATTAATTTTCCTCCCGAGGTTGTCATGAAACACCTAACTGTGTTAGAGTCTACTGTAAGTGCCTCTCATTAAATGAAACTGTCGATGAAAAGAGTAGCGAATGCCTTTTTTGACAGACTCACGGCTCGGAAATAACTTTTGAGAACAAATTTGTAAGAGGTTAATACTGTACATGGCAGAGAAGAGCACGGAATTATTACAGTAGAGCAAATAAAATTGCCTATTTCAGGCAGAAACTCTATGTCTAACTATGTCAGCACCTGAGTTAACCCAACCCTGTCGCACAGCTGCTGACTTGACATCATTGGCGCCATTTGTAATGGAGAATATTGCTTGAGAACAAATAAATAAATAAGAAATTAAATAAAATGCATTAAGATGAAATGAACACCAAATAATGACCTATGAATACCTAATAATACATAAATAATACCGTCAAATTGTTTTTCCTCCCTAAAAGCATGGCAAGAATTCAGTCAATGACCATCCGATGGTCACTCATGAGTGTTGGGTATCCCGTCATGCATTGCGTCTCCAGCGAGGCCACCGAAGAAGAAAAAATAACTTTAATTTCCGCAAAAATCACACATATTTGTTAACAAAATCATCCCGTTTTAGTAATGTGGAAATTATAAGGGGACAACCAGGGGAGCCGCGGCAGTCTCACATCGCAATGGTGGAGGGATGTCACCACTATCTGATTGGTCGGTCAGTAATTAAGCCAAACACGCCTGCAGACACGCCGGTTTCACTCGCGCAATGTTTTTCCAGGCATTTCTGTGCGACGCCAGCAACGGGAAGAACCAGCTGCATCGCCAGCCAATCCATTGAGCTTAATTAGCCAGCTAGTTACAGCTGATAAAATCTGCCGCTCGTCATTACAGAGTGGCTTTGGAGAAGCTAGAAATCAGGCTTTTGAATGAAATGAAAGAGCCATTGCCTGGAAAATGACTTGAAAGCCGTGTTTAATCCAGCACACTCGTCGTTAGTGGAATTTTAACCCGCGTAACAATATCTGCCAGTTATTTATTAACCAGTTTTTGGGTCTTTTTCAGTATCAGCTGCATCGCTCTGTGATTAGATTCTTTAGCTCAAGGTTTCACTTTCCGCGCTGTTTTTTGCAGGATGCGAAGTGGCACACCAGAGACTGTTTGAGGTGACAGTCAGGGAAGTTTTACGGCGGCATTTAAGGGCCATCCCGTGTGTGTGTGAGTGTGTGTGAAAGAAAGAGAGACACACACACAATTACTTTTATGACATGTTAGTGCAATAAAATCTGTGTTTTATGGCACTTGCTCCTGGCTCTAGGCTTTATATAGTCATTAGCGGGAGAAACTTTTTAAGGTTAAGGCCGAGTCTCTAGCACTTAAATGCAGATTATAGTCCAAAAAAGGTTGATGTACAACTGGACGGAGACCATCTCTTGGCCTCGAGAGCAGGTGCAAGACACTGCCAGCATCTAAATTCTGGGCTGCAGAGAGAAAACGAGCGTTGAAATTTCCCCACGTGGCCTGCAAGCCCTTGCTTCACCGACAACCACAGCATGAGCTTCTTTTTTTTTTTTTTTTACAGACGTTGCCAATGGTTCTATAAATAACCAAATAAAATTTCTGACATTTAAAACTTGCACATTCTAAAAATAAGTTTCGTTCTGGGTTTCGGAGAGTGCGGCATGATGCTCCTCTCGGGTCAGAAAAGAAAAGACCAGAGATTTTTTTTTTTTTTTGTTCTCTGGTTATGTTCCACAGCTCTGTGTCACAGCAACACCTTGTCCTTTTTTTCTCCTCAGGGGGAGGTGGGGGGGAGGTGAGGGGTGGGGGGTTGGTAGGAGGACATTTTTAGACATGAGCAGTCCTTGTGTTCTGCTACTGTCAGCACTGGTGGCACCAACAGAAAGTTACATAACGTGAGATGAGGGGTGTTTAGTGTCGACCAGCTAGGTGGCTCAGCAGCGCGGCCAGAGCGCTCCTGACTCATCTCAACAGTGGCATTCAAGCCAAGCGAAACCTCTCTGTCAGTTAAAGGGATAGTTCCGTTTTTTTGACAATTTATGAGATACTCACCATCAGTGTGGTTCATCAGCAGTGACTTTTCCCCCACTGCATCCCTTGAGCGGAGTTCCGGCCCGGTTTCGGCGTTGCAGAAAGTAGTCCGTCTAGTTGCTGGGGTGACACGGATAAAGCCTTATGCTCCAAAAACATTTGCATCACAAATTATTGGATGCAAAAAAGTCCGACCACGCAATCACTGCTACTTCCTGCAACACCAAGAAAATACGAACTATCCCTTTAGTAAGGAAATCGCTGTCCATAGCTATTCAACTTCTGTAAATCTCCAGCTTTCTAAAAATGGGAACCAGCCCCGAATCCCCCCTCAGCTGTTTTCAGATCAACACACATCAAAACAAATGTCTATTTGTCAGGGCCTTTTAAGGGAACAGTGATTTACAGAACAGAAATCTGAGTTGTTGGTTGTGTTTCTTCGCACAATAGCGCCCAGAGCTCCGCTCTCGCTACTGCGAATCGTCCTTGACCCGTCTCGGAGAGTGAGCCTCGGCTTGCTGGCTCAACTGTCACTGTAACAAAAGAAACTGAGCGCGGCGCCGTGCGAGGAGTTTCCACAAAAGACCTTCCTCTTCCTTTGAGCGGCGGAACGAAAGCGGCCCGCGACTCCACAAAGGACGTCGTTCGGTTTATTTGTTTAGCTTTTCAGTTTGTTCGAATTTCTTTTAAAGTCCGTCTCTGCGACTTTGAAGGAATGCTTTGCTGTGAACATCCTGGTTTTACTGAGACTTTTTTTCAATTGACTGGAATTCAAATAATCATATTGCAGGCATTTTCCACTTGCATAAACAATTGCTTTCCCATTTTTTATTACCTCACCCAATGTAAACCCTCTCTACTGAGTTGAAGCTTCAAAGACAGATTTGAATTATTTCAGAAAGGCATAGCTGATCAGAAAATGTCTTTCAAATAAACTATGATTTTAAGGAGGACAAAGACTGAGTGCTAACATGTTGAAAATATTGGAAGCAGCGCGGCCTCGACAGGTCAATGAGCTTTACATTCCTGTCTTTAATACAGTTATTACATGTATCAGATTCTCTAAAATCTGGTTTCCATAGATACTCAGCAAGATTCTTTAAAAAACCTTTTTAACTCGAGGATCCCACTTTAAAATGTTCACTCATCTACTCTGTTTAAAATGATACAATGAGGAATGCGGCACAATTCATGAGCCATTTAGTTTCTTTCATTTACACCCAGTTTTTTCGGCGGTGCATTCCATGCAAGATACTCAATTTGATCTCAAGGCATAAGCTTTGTTCGATGAATTTGTAAAACCCACTGAGAGTCTGCTCTCCGGGATGAGTAATTAATAAACTGCAAGCAATTTGTTAGGACAAGGTAGATTCTGGAAATACATTATGGAAATGCAGTAAGATGTGTATGTTTTGAGATCATAATTAATTAAGAAAGAAGAGAAGAAGTAGTTGCAGTATTTTTTTCCCGGACGCACCATAAATGAACACCATTTTGTTTTTCTGAAAAAACAAGTGAAACCAGCCAAGCAGTAATACACCAACATTTCTCCATTGTAATACATTTTTCAGGGCCCAGTAGTTTAAAAAACAAGAAAATACAACTGCATTGACTTTTGCATTGAATTGCTTCTATGAGGCAACACATGAGGAGAGGCACCTATGGAATGGTGGGAACAGCATGCCATCTGTGGCTTTATCAAACTCCTATTCACATACCTGACATTGCAGGGACAGCTGGTGGGTGGATTGCTGGTTTGGCACACCGAGTCGGCGAACACTGGAATCAATAGACAGAACAAAGAGGAAGTTAGACTGCCTCCGCTGGAACATAATGGAAGCACCTTTCTCCCCCACTGCTCTTTCAGAGTCCTCCAAGGCGAGTAAAAAGATAAAAAAAAAACAATGCCGCTACTGTTCTTTCAGCTCAAATGCAAGAAACATTAAAGGTGAAACCATATTGATAATTATTGCTTCATTTCAAGCCACCTATTTGAGGAGGAGGGACAGATTTTTTTTTAAACGTGATGGAGTGGAAGTCTCGTAAAATCAACATCCACAACTACAGAAAATATAATAAGGAATTAAAATGATATATTTGACATGCATGGGCAGATCCCAACTGGAAAGTTTCAGCGCTGGCAATGAAAGGAAAGCTATTAAAAAAGAATCTGCTTTCTTGTCACGAGCACAAACCAATCTGATGTCTCCTCATTTCAATACAATCTAGGGCAGCAATCGGCTCCTCAGCCACAGATGGTAATCCCATTCAGTGTCACACACCATCACAGCTCTTGTCTATTTTTTTTCTTCCTCCTCACTGCCAAATCCAGCATTTCTGGCCTCCAGTGCCACACCTAAATTGCAAATCAACCCCAGCTGGGATTGGCACCGCAAGCCCCCGACGCCCTGTAGACGAAATCACATGTGCATCACACTGACACTGTCCATAAATAAAAGATACCGTTCACAGTCTGCTCCAGCATTCCCGGAGCTCGGGAGGAAACGGTTTATCCCGGCTTTTCCACGTGGTGAGGAGATGTTATTCATCATGAACAACCCTGCCTGGGAAAACAAAAATAACATACCTATGGAAGGTGTAACAAAGAAATCTTATCAGCTGTTCTAAAGCAGAAGCAGCATCTTAGTCCCTGCAGAACACATGTGGAGGGTTTTTGTTTGCGCGTGAGAGAAATAACAAACTAAACTTGAGCCATATAATATCCAGGATTTTCTGTGGCGGTAATGCTGCTTTTTACCAGTCCTCTCTCCACTGACTTGATGGATTTTTGTTTATTTTTTCCGTTCGGAGAGGAATAAAGGCAAAAACCTTCTTACCTGCTATGTTGACAACATATGCACACACTACTATTAGTTGAAGCATCTTATCACCAGTTGACACCTGTTGACGCCAAGCTCACCTAGGCTTCATTCCTTCACTGTTTCCTGCCCGCCATTTTGAAAAATGAAAATGAAAAATGACACTATTTACACTTAAACATAAATTGATAATTCCATCTGTGTTTACAATATTCAGTATGTATACAGTATACAGCAAATTTCAGCTGAGTTTATAACTTATACAGTACATTGCATTGTAAAAAGATCCATTGCAGTGGTTTTTGCAGTTGGGTTTAGTTGTTGATAATAAGTCCCTTGAAACCTAGAAACTGGTGTCCATAATCTGATTTTTTTTAGCCGAGTGGGCATATCTGCAGAGACTTTTCCGAGATTTTCCAGTGCTGTGGAGGTCCAATCCCGGTTCAGGTGGAGAGGGAGCATTTTAATCTTGAACTGCCTATTAAAACAATGCACCTCGCCATGTCTCAAGACAGAATCTATGATTTCCTCAGAGATGACATGAAGAGAAAAAGACAAATTGCAGAAATTTGCTCAAAAGCCTCAACTGCCTAGGATGGTTCTAAAAGCGGTGTGAAATCTTAGTGGCTTTCTGCCATTTTCAATATGTTAGCGACCATTTCAACCTGATCAAAACCTAAAAAGTCGGGTCACATTTATATACAAGGGGAAGCGTTTACCGAGTCGACCTGTGCGGAACGGTTGCTCTGATCAACGTGGAAGTGTATCTGTTCTGTCAGACATAAATAAGACAGATGGCAGAAAAACACAGGCAAAACACCCCCCATTTGTTATTTCTTTGTTTTTATCCGGCGAAGGTGACCCTTTAAGTTCAGAGCACGCTTTGTCAGGGACCATTTATTAACAAAAAAAAAACAATCTGAATGACTTCAACCGTGGGGGAAAAAAAACACCTATTAATTTGTAGCAATATCTCAAGAAGTGTGTTATTTTAAACAATACATATTTGATACAAAGCTGTGTTGACTGTGGCGCCGGCTCATCCGAGTGGCTGTTGTCTGAGTCATTTGAGTAAAGACGGGCGCAGGTGGCGGCCATGGCGGGAAAATCCCAAAGCAAAGAGCGGCGACAAAGTAGCAGATAGAGGAGAAGCACTTGATCGGACAGAGGGTAGGAGAGACGCACCCGTGGCAGGAAACGAGGAAAGGTCGTTTTAGAGGCAGACAATAGGCACGCGTAAACAACAGGTTATGGTGGTGGTGTGTGTGTGTGTGTGTGTTGTGGGGGAGGGCGGTGGAAATAAAGGAGAGATGATAGTAGCTTTCATCACAAAAGCCTCATATGAAACAATGGTTCCCTGATGGAGAGAGGCAGCGGTAAACACAATCGTACCCCACTGTTTGGAGGAAACCTGGAGAAAAAGAGCAGAGGGAAGGTGGTGAGGGAGGAGTGTGTGTGTGTGTGTGTTTGGGAGGGTGACAGGAAGAGAGACAGGCCCCTGCCAAAGCAGCCCCCATGACGAGCAGCGCCACCTCGTTAAACCTGTCCCCGGGAGTCACAGGCAGATGCTCTGCTTTTCTTCTCCTTTTTTTTGCTATGATAATGGCCGACCTGCTAAGCAGCGAGCGGCGTCATGCTCCTCTGAACACCTATTGACCTCAAAGCTGTCACTCGCCTCCACGCCGGCGCCGCGTCTCCTCACTCGGAGGCCCCGGCGAACTCCAACCCTGGCCCGGATTATTAATTTTGCTTGTTATCCGAGATCGCTCCACGCGGCCCTCGCGAGCCCGCAGCTCCGTCAGGCAGGGGGGCCGCGCTGCACCTTTGAAAACAAGCGGCGCAGCTCCACACAAATTGGCCGATATGAAAGTTTACCCGCTTCCCCCAACCGCAACCCCCCCCACACCCCCCCCGTTAATGCACTTTCAGTCATCGTTTTCACATTGGCTGACCCACAGCTGTCGAGGCATCAAAGCGCAGTCGGCACACGGAGGCACGAGTCAAGTGAAGAGTAACTAGGGTGACGGAGAGATAGAAGGTGGGGCGGCGGGGATGGGGGGGTGCAAGGGACGGGGGGGGGGGAGACGGAGCAGAGAGCAGCAGTCCTCTGAGGATTAGCTCATTTAGGCTGCTTTGATCTGAGAGATCTTAATTGCTGGGTATCACTGATAGAGTCCTCACAGAGACTTAGCAACACCATCCAGGCGGCGAGGAAAGAAGGGTGGTCATGTCCTTCCCTTCGCTTCCTCGTTCGCTCTTCCTCAGTGCGAAGCCGCCCGTGAAATCCCTCTTTTTTTTGGTTGAACCTCTCGGACCAGGCAAGAGTCTTGGATGTTTCCCCGTTGGGTCAATACAACAGAGCATTAGGGCCCAAAAAACTGGACTTCAAAAATAAAGTCATAATTCATGAGAATAAAGTCAGAATTTTAAGAGAATAAGGTCATAAATGTACAAGAATAAAGTCATACGACAGAATAAAGTCAGAATTTTACGAGAATACATGGTCCCGATGTTCATTGTTTGTGTTATACACTGACAAAAAAATCATCCCATACCGTAATGAATACTGAATGTATATGGCGGAGTGCAGCAGTTAATGTAATGCTATAAGAGTGCACGTTAAACGTTTATGAAACTGTTCTGCTCACTGTGCAAACCAAGGCTAACTGTTGCACTCTCGCCTTTAGACCTACAAACATCTAACAATGACGATTTTTTAACTTGTAAATCTAGAAACTTTTTCTTGTAAAAGTATGCTTTATTCCTGTAAATGTATGACTTTATTGTTGTAAAATGATGACTTTATTCTCGAAGTCTGTGGATTTTTCTTTTCTCAGTGTGGCCCTAATACTCCGTCATAAGTCAATCAAGATTGACTGAGATTTCCATTTGAAATAATTTGAAATGTTATCATTCCCAACTCTTAATGGTCTCAGTGGTCGTCGAGTGGAACGGCCACTCTCCCACTGATAAGCCCACGGTTTGTTCCGTCCCCCTCCCCTTCCCCCGAGGGAGTCACCAGGCTGATGCAGAAAAACTGATATCATTTATTCACAGTTTTACAGCTTCATTGGAGTGAGCAACAGCCCTGAAACATATTACACACCTCTTTAAAGTGACGCATCACTGTGGTCTAAAATAACACACACATGCCAAAAAGCTTTATTCGTTTCGGCGGCTTATTGGAGGGAAGAATTCCGATTGCAGTGAAAGAAGAATTGCCCCACATCTCACCTAATTTATAAACCATAGGCGTGATAGTTTCAAGGCTTGATATGCAGTGTTACATCAATGATTTCAAAGTAAACTCCATAATATGCATCGATACATGCAGAAGGACACCGCTGGTGGGTGCGTGTGGACAAGAAAACATCCTTTTCATCCACTTTTGACAAGAGGAATAATAACATTTTGTGCAGACTGACTTTCTTCAGCGTGCACAATAAAATAAGAATGTGGTGAAGAGCCAGGGGTTACGTGATGCGAGACAAAACACAGATTTTAATCAACAGGGGTTTTTATACTACCTTGAGTCCGCTCGATTTTACATCTTCACGTCATTAAATGTCAGCTTGCATAGGCTTTGTTTGCAGGACAGATTTTATTTTATTTTTTCCCCCCGCAAAAGAAAACTTTTTTCAATGCGTCATGTCTGTGGGGGGAAAAAAAAGCTAGTTTTATGATTTTTCAAAGGAGCTTGGTGGTCACAAGTCAGCAGTTGAATATAAATCTTCCAGATAAACTCTTTCGGAGAGCGGAGCCCTTTTGAGAGGAACTGAGAGCTCACCGTATTTGAGGGCAGCTTCAGCTTTCGCTAAATCCCTTTTTAACCCTCATATAGAGATCCGGCAGGGCTGACTGGCAAAGACCGGGGGTTAAGGAGATCATTCAGACAGATGAAGATGATGCATGGCTTCCTTCTCTCTCTCTCTCTGAGCTGTTTTGTCTTCCTCCCTCTCACATGCTCACACATACTCTCTCTCCCTTTACTTATCAACTCCACGCAACCTCGTACACTCATTTCTCTCTCTCTCTCTCCGTCTCTCTCCTTGGCTGCTGTCCAACTTCTCTGTCGTCGCCTTTCATCTCTCCGACTAAGACAGGAACAGGCAGATTAAGGAGAGGAAGAGAATTAGGGGAGCCATTCTTTCTGCCGCTTTGTGACGGAGGGGGGATACTGTTTGCGCTGCACAGACACCCCCGCCCCCCCCCCCTTCCCTCCTCAATCCCTCCATCCCTTCCTCCACTGGGTTTGGTCATTAGAGAGGCTGCAGAGCGGCGGGGGGAAAGTAAGCCTTAGGGAGTGTTTACATTGCGAGAATACTGATATCCCGAGGCACCGTCGAAAATAAATGCAAGCTCACTCGACGGTGCATTTCTGTGGAAACTTGGATCTCGAGACAAATGAAGTACAAAGGGAAATAAATGACGAAAGAGGGCGTGACAGCGTGGGGGGGGGGACACTGCAAGAAAATGTGTTTGGGCTGTGTTTACACACTTTGGGCCTTTGATACGGTGGCTGCAAACACGATGCAAGATGCACGATGCAAGAGAGAAAACACTGCAAGAAACGCTGTTGAAGTGCGTCAGGCCACTAGGGGCTCCAAACTGAGGGACGGACCAATCCGGTGGTATCGGTCCCTCTTTAAAAGATGGATTGATGTATTCTCTCTATATTAATTAAGACTTGGAAGAAGTGTCATAAAAATGTACATTTTCATTGTCGTTATGAAAAACGCATTGTAACAAGCAATCTTTAACGGCATTATAGTAATACAACAGCATTATAGGGAATCAAACCGATATACGTCCTATTTTTTTCATTCAAAATACTCATACTACATACTACATACTACTAATACTACAATCAGTAGTCGTTTGTTTTTTTTTAGCTCAAACTTTATTAAGTAATACAAAACAGTTCAATATCAACTGCCATGGGGTTACAAACATTTCCAATCTACGTCTTAATTAATACAGAGAAAATACAATAGCCCCAATAGCCTGGCGCGCTTCCTTTTTTTTTTTTTTCTGTGAACTTGCAGTGTTTCTCTCTTGCATCGCTTCTCTTTTTGCAGTGTTTCTGCTCGTTAGCAGCCTTCGGCCACCGTACTTCTACGATTCTGTCCATCCGCAACTACTCATACGCTCAAAGAAATATCTGCAAATTTCAAGTGACAAAATGAATCGGCATTATAAGGGAAACGTGCAGGGAGACCTTTTTCAGGAAGTTTAAAACAAGAAGACTGTAAAGAAATATGCAAACCTGGTTGTTTCCTCTTCAAGTACCAGAATGCCTTGCGGGTATTCATGCACAAAGAGACTAATTAGGTCCCAGGCATTTCAAAAATCGAGTCACGCTGGCACCCTCAACCTCACACACATCTCGTCTTGGCCCCTCGATAGATGGTTTGGTTGTCTGCCACGGCAATTAGGTGAAATTAAAAACTTGGCAGGTCAGGACCAGATAAATCCTCTTGAACGGTATCGTAACCGCCACCGATTATGGACTCGAAACGGCGATCTACAAGAATTACTGGAACAGGGATCAAAAGAAGCAATCCATCACACACCGAAGTCCTAAAGCATTCATGGCAGAGATGCGGAGAGAGCATATGTTGCGATTTTTTTCTAATTTGATTCATCGTTGACTTTTATAACAAAGTGGAAAAAATAAAATTAGCTTACACATTGACAGTCAGTGATGGCAGCAGCGATTTTACAACTTTCACCGAACGTGCAAACTGCTGATGGATTTGAGTGCGGTGTTGTTAGGGGAAGACAAATCCTGTTGTTACAAATGTATGTAACAAAATATTTATTATTCTAATTTATTCATTTATAATGTATCTTATTATTATTTTTGTTTTTTCTTTATTGATATGTATTTATCTAACCTAAGTGCAACTGCATCCATCTCTACAGCCAATGGCAGGAATGAACCTGGAACCTATAGCGGAAATGACCTTATAATTTCAGATTGTTTGCTATTCCAGCAGCACGTATTTAAACAGGGAAACTGACCACACACACAGCTACGCCGCAACTGCTGGTGTCCCCCAACTTGTGTTTGTTTAGCCACCGTTCGAGCTCTGCCAATTCTCCACAGCCGTGTTCGACACATCTGTTATTTGTGATGCAACCGCCGAGCCTTTGTTCCTACAATGTAGCGTTTGTCTGAGGAGGAAGGAGTAGCCCATCACATTTCAAAAGTGCAATTCAAAGGGAATTCTTTTATTAAATATTGATGTCGCACACATGGTTAGAGGGGTGTTAATGTTTGAAGGAAAACAGCATCGCTTTACGCCCTTGTGCTACCTTGCTCTACAGTGAACAGCTGTTACATCAGCGTTGAATCATTCATTCCGAAAGAGAAAAAGACCATAAACACAAAATCTGTGAAATGTAAAAAAAAATAAAAAAATTGGTTTCCATGGTGAATGATCAAAAAGATGAGGGAGCCCATTGTGAGTTATAGACCTAAACATTTAATTATACACTCCACCCCACACAGGCACTTTTAACGGTGGGCCCCCCCCTCTGCCAAATTTGCAACACAATATAATTATCTCTCTGTTCAACAGATTAAAAAACATACTTGCTACTCATGCAAGAGTATTAGGGAGGACTGGAGCGATCACAGATCTATAATTCAAGGGCGATAATCACTAGTGGAACAGAATGCTGGAACCACAATCTGCATGCTTGCTAATTGCCTTTGGGCAACATTGTTTTCTGTTAGCACGGCTAAATAGGCATTGTGAAAGGGGTTCCATTTGCCTTTTGATGATTTCCCACACATCAACTGGTGGGGCCAGCTGTGACTGTGGCCAGTTTGGGTTGAAAGGAATCACTCAGTACTCAATAATGCTCTGATTGGCTTTGGTGATGTGAGTGGATGAGAAAATGAGTCACCCCCTGTCGTATCTGTCTGTCTGTTAAATATAAAGCAACATTAAAGAGACTATTTGGACACAATCTCTGCAGCTCAATTGGTTTGTATTTATAAATTGTGTGAAAAACTTCGCTTAAAAACTGAGACCCTCCATCTGAGTACATTGAATTTGGGTTTGTTCTATGCATAGTTAGGAGGGAAAAACCTATTAAGTGGTTCGAACATATCAGTGTGCAACTTCGTTCCCGGAACATCCATCTTGGCTATCAGGTCACTGCATCATTATCAGAGAATCCATGATAGGAGTTAGTCTACCACTGTTGAATTTGGACAATATACGCATACAGAATGGTGGTAATGGTCACTTTCCTGTTCAGATTGATATTAACTGGAGGTCACAGAGCGTGTTCCAGTACTGCTCGTAGTGTTCTGGGCCTCTCAGACGAGATTACACCTTCATATAGAGTGGACTCAAATGATCATAGGATCTATTTTCTTATCCATGCCTCAGTGACTCATTGTTTTTACGACAATTCCAATAATGTCATTCTAAAATCTAAAGCCAGACTAAGAACAAAGGCTTGGGAGGTATAGCGTACTGTTATCAGATGAAGACTTCCAAACCACCTCTACTTCCACGTTTCATTGTGCAAATGACAGACCAATCCTACACGGTGAGGATAAAAAAAACTTAATTTATCAAGGGCATCAAATCACATTTCAGCAAATGTATATATCTATATATATTACTATGAACAAAAAAAGTTTATTCGGATAACATTAGCACATAAAAACGTGAGTAGACACAGAGTCAGTCGAAGTCAAAGCTCCTTGGCTCCAGCATTGTAATTCGGTGGCATCTCTTCTCGGTGCACCGTCAGCAGGTTCCAGCTGGGTGACTGAGCCTTCCTGGTATCGAAACATGATGACAGCAAAGGCAAGTCTCACACCCGCCAATGGAGTCATCAATAATAAGACAAGGTGAGCCGGAAGGGAGAGAGAGAGAGTGTGTGCACATGGGGGGGGGGGGGTTATCTTGGTACAGCAAATGTTCCTCCCAGTGGGCTGCATGGGCAGACAGGCCCACGCGGGCTGAGATACGGCGTGACGCTTCTGGAATCTGTGATTTGACATCTGCTCTGTGTGAGAGTCTGTCAGAGGGCAGGAGAAGGTTTTAGAGGGCACAGACACCTTCCTCTTAAGTCTCTGGGTTTTATCAAAGAGATCTCACTTCCAGGGCATGGAGAGTGACAGAGCCGCATGGCGCTGACTGGAGGTGGTCAGCTTCAGATGGACAGCAAATAGACATCCTTCCAGCAGCCGTCAGTCCTCTTCCTCCACATAGGTAGAGGGAAACCAGCCCACCTGAGAAGCAGAAAGAACTGAATCAAATTCTTCCTTGGGTCACACATGTATTAGGACATTGTGGAATGCAGATTTCCTCACGGCATTATTCACACCAAGGTCATTTTTTTTGTTATTAGTATTTTTGTTTTTGGCCGGTTTTCAAGGTAAGATTTGTTCATTTTCCACTCTAAAGCAGTTTTGCTAATTATGTGAAAACCCTTGGTTTTAGTATCAAACTGTGGGGACAAATGTATTTAAAAATGTATTCACTGAGGACGGATGAATTATTCTGTTGTCCAAGTACGTATTTATTAAAATCTAACACTAAAATAAATGAGCGTTAAGTTTCTGTATCATTTTAGCTGTTTTCCTTTTTGTGGTAAACATTCATTTGAATTTCATGTCAGTCATGTTTGACTACGGCACACATATATTACAAACGGCTGACTGCTGAAATAAAACGTTTGGCCTTATCTTTTTTTTTTAAGTTACGAATGGCATTGTATTTCTCAAAAGCCAGTTTTTTTACAATTACAGAATTAAATTTATTCTTCATTTGAATCATATGTTACAAGAGACACAACCTTTTTAGTAAATTGTTAATTTCACCCAATTTCCCCACATTGAATACTTTATGTCACGATGAAGGTGTGAGCACAGGAGTATGATTGATGATATGTGTATTACCTATTAATTGTTTTGGGCAGCAATATAGCACAGAGGAAGAAGTTGTACTTTTATTATTCTAGAATTGCTTCATTGTTGGTCCTTTTATGTTGGACACGGACACACCGGGAATGTGTCTGAAAAGTCATCGCGAGGTGATCGCACTGCACACGTACCCTGCCGTCGACCTCTCCCTTCCACCAGCCGTTGGGCATCCTGTTGTAGATCTTGATAATGTCTCCCTGCAGCAGCGTGAGCTCCCATGTGTTTCTGGAGCTGAAGTCGTAGCGTGCCACTGCGATACCCACCACCCTGGGAGAAAAGACTAGAGAGAGGAGAAACCCTGTGTTACAATCTCAGGCCATCTCACAAAGGAACTCTTAGCACAGCGAGGGGGCGTGGCTACAAGGACGTGCGGCAACATCGGAAACACTTCAGAAGCATGCTCTCTGATCTAAGGTTTTGGGATACTTAGGTGGAAAAATGAAGAGCCTGTGACCACTGGAGTAAGATCAACCATTCTCACGATACTTGTCAACTCACTTTTAACTTATTTTGAAGTGCCCTTCAGCAAGATACTGAGCCCCTTATTGCTCCCGGGTGGGTGAGTGTGAATATGCATGAGTGTGAACGCGTGATAAAAAGTCATTAAAAAAACTTTTGAGTTTAAAAAAAAAAAACAACACAAACATCCCTTTTACCATTCAATAAAAAGTTGGAAGGGAAATTTCTTGACTCAAGGTTGGACTTCTACCCAGTCAAAACGACTCATCATTTTCAGACAGGAGGGAACTTCAATTTTGATGTTGAACAAACGCATTCTCAAATATACAAAGAGATTCCTTTATTACTGGGGGCACAACAACTACGGCTGTGTTGTTGGGATGAAGAAGTACGGAGAGCCGTGACTCGTCGGCTGATTAATAACAAAACCACCGAGGCACGAACGTGGGAAAGAGGCAGGTTTTTCTGGTAGCTTATATGAAGCGCGGCCCGTTGTCAGAGCGTGCAGGTTATCGCGGTCGTGTGTTGATCTTATTAAAAGTTAATGTTCGACAGAGCTCACACTTTGCATCTGCGCTTATCTTGCGCACGGAGTGACTCCCGACACATGCGGGTCAATGTGAGCGAGCACAGGTGCGTTTGCGACCGTTTGCCTCGTCTGTGGAAATGCAGAGGAACGAGACAGTGAGGAGTGTTGGACGGCAGTGATAACCGCCACTTCTTTTTGTGTTGAATTCCACATTTTCAGGCAATTAGGCTGCATTTGTTTCAACACAGACTTAGAGCTGGGCGATACATGGATATAAAGAAATATATCTATATTTTTTTAAACGAGGTATGAAAACCATAGTATTTATATCTATTACAGCCCTATAGTATATTTCTTATAAAGGAGAAGAATATCTCTAACTTTATTTCAATAAGCCATTCAGTTGTCAAACTAAAGTAAAAAGATTGGCAGATATTTCTCGGTCTTATATTCATTTTAAAAAAAGATTGGCCTATTTTATTTTAGGGGCTATTTTTATGAAGATATTTTTTTAATGTGCACCTTAAATGGTGCTTTATAATTCCCAAAAAGTTACTCCTGTTGTTATTAAGTATTTGTTACGTTTCAATTGTTATTTGAGCAGCTGAGTTTGAACCAGGTGAAGAAACCGGTTTATTTGTTTTTGCAACTGTTCACTGACAGCTAGTTTCAGTAAAACTACTTGTGACGTCATATTTGACAAAACATTTAGCTCACTTAGCGGAAAAAATATATATCGTATATCGATATTCAGCCATAGCTTCACACTGACTACAACCACAACATTAGTCTAGTCTTTATTGCACAAAAACATTCAAACTAACAATGATTTAAAATCAGTGCGGAAGTTGTCATTTCCAAAAAGCCTGGCCCTGAAGTGTTTGTGAAGTGCATATAAAAGCTTCCAAAATTCCCACTCAAAAACTATGAATTCATCGCTTCAAGTTGGCCTCTTGACTACAAATGACCACAAATCCTAAAATATTCTTTCAGCCTGTGATTCATGTTTGCTGCAGGTCATTGATGAGTGAGTGGGACATGTGGGTGAGTGGGCAGTTGCACGTGTCAGAATCTTTCGCAATTTATAATTGCAGGAGGCCAACATGAATGGATTTAAACACACTGCTCGTGGTGGTGTGTGTGACGTGAAAACTAGACTAAATAATAAGGCAGGGAAGGGGGGAAAGTATACATTTGTCCCCAGAAACCTGAAAATGTGGGCGCATGGCAAAGGTAGACGAAAAGCAGACAGACAGACAGAGAGTAGAAAAGCTGTACCTGTACCTGACCAGAAAGGCGAGGCAGAGGGAGGAACAAAGCCGTAACCGCCGGGAGGAACTACAGAGAAACAAAGCAAGTGACGGGGGGTTCAGGCCGTAGTGGGAGCAAAGAGAGAACACAAGAAAAAGTAAACACAAGTTTGAGAGAGGAGGAAAAAGTTGGCAAAGTCAAAGAAAGAAAGAAGAGGCGAGAGAAGCAGTCACTTCACTTGACGCATTGTGGGTTTTTTTTATGTGACCGAGATTAATAATAAACATGTGGACGTGTCGGTGTAAAGGTCTTTGATTTATTCCAGGCTTCTTCTTTTGAATATGAGAAAATATTCTGGACCACAGCTTTGACACATTCATAAGTTGTTTATTGTTGTTCTTTTTTTTAAGTTTTATGTGATCGAATCTGGCTCTGAGAGTATAATGCTGGCCTGAAATATGATTTTTGGCCACCAGCAAACCTTTCTGCAACTTTAACCAGCTAAGACTCACAAAAATGAGAAATATTGGGGTCCATGAAGCCACCAGGTCCCATATGAATCCCCCTCCGAGGCAACTGACCCTCAGTCCACTTCCTATCATTATGACTATGCTATTAAGTTTGCCCTACATGGCTAAAATAA
>CAESWR010000337.1:109630-128785 GCA_903171835.1 Mullus surmuletus
TTGCACTGTTGTTGTTTTGGCATGACATCTGTCTTTCCATGGAAGCTGTTTACCAGACAGAGAACGCGGTGCCCACACTAAGTCTGTCTATGGGGGTGGACGACTTAAGGCAATAATAATCTAGAATCCAGAACGCGCCGAGGCAACGGCAGGTCTGTCAAGGCTTTTTCCCACTGAAGGTGACGCGCTGAATGGCAGCGATGCACAAACTCTTGCGGAGCCGCTTTGAAGCCTGATGTGCCGGGAGACTGACGCTGCCGAAAAAGAGGCGGAGGGACGAGGATGTAGCAGAATTTTACATCCGAAAAGACACAAAGGGCTAACTTTTACTTTGTTCCCCGCATTCCTTTGCTTGCCTCGGTTGCCGCCGCCGCTGCCTCTGCTGCAGCTGCTGCGGTTGTTTACACGCGCGCCTCTCTTTAAGTTAAGACGCTTTACCTCCAGCTGCTTCCTGCTCGCTCAAATCAGATCACATTTGCAAACTTTTCCCAGTTTTGTGGGGGAAAAAAAACTAACAAAAACGACATCCCCGAACTACCACCACCACCCCCTCCAGCCGGACCAGGGGTATCCCCCAGGTGTGTGTCAGTCGGCGGCTGTCACACACTTCTCTCCGCCGCTGGTCCAAGTGAAATGTCATGTCCTGTCAGGAAAATTGTGAAGCCATCTCGGAGGCGAGCGGCGTGCAGAGCGTGACGTTGGGAGTAGCGGGATCCCGGCGCTCGCCTGCGGCATCGGGACCCTAACTGGGACCTCACCTCCGAGCCTGGTGAGCTGCCAAGGCCCCTTTCTATTTATTTCACTCACCGTCGCTCTCATGCTCTCTTTTGTCTCTTTCCTTTTCGTCCATCTCTCCGCTCTCACCCTACACCGTCGCTTTTTTTCGGCACGCTTTAATTCGGGCGGTGGGGATGCAACTCGGCTGAAAGTAATCTGCACTGCTCGGCCTCTTCCAATGGGTGGAAAGGTTACCTGAATTCCCCCAGCTAAGGGAAATAAAGGAAGCATGCTGGTTGAAGAAGTTGTTTTTTTTTCCTTTTTGAAACCTGATGACAAGGAAATCCAGGTGTAACATTTTGTGTTTACTCAGATGTCCTTACCCACATACAGATTGCATTTTAAGCCCCTTCTATTTTTTTTCTGCCATCTCATCTCCTTCCCACTCACAGCCACTCTCTCTGCATCTGTCCATATCATTCCATCCATAATCTCTCTGTCTCTCCCCTCTTGTCTCTCTTACACACACACATGCAACCCTCCTCCGCCTCCTCCTCCTTCGCTTTCCTCCATTCCCCTCGCTCGGCTCCCTATTGTATGTCAGAGTGAGCAAGCGTCTGCCTGCGCCTCCGAGGGCCGGTAATGACACGGCCACCGGACTTGTTGAGCTTAAGCACAGGATTGCATTTATTCATGCCTGGTAACGCGCACAAGCTGTCCCTCCGGCACTGCTAGTTATACATTGTGCAATATCCAGTTAGAGTGCGACATATATGTTTTTACCCAGTTTTAGAATTTAAAACGATTGCCGTTTTGGTTGAGATCTGGCTGCACTTGTTTCTCGTCCCTCCCTACCATGTTTTTGCTTGTTATTCTCTCGAGATGTTGTGTGTTTTTAACATTATTCATGAAACTTTATGTAACTCGTGTTGGCTTTTTGCAAAATTTCAAAATTCTGCTTGAGATTTTGTGAAAACATGGCTCCTCGTGTATGCTGGTGGGTGCACCCACGAGGTGGCCCTGATTTGGTTTGCACGCCACCATGTCTGCAATCATCCTCTCATACAAACACACACTGTTTTATAAACTCCAGACCATTCCAAGACCATTCACCAGCAGCTAGTTATAACTCTTATTCCAACATTTTTCTGGTGTGATTTCAACACTGTTTTCCTCGGCTTGAAAGGTTCCATTTTTCCCTCAGCAGCAGTCTCTTCTGTATTTATCTTCAGGAAATAATAACATTTCTGTCAAATTTATCTCAGCTGCCAAGTTATGTCTTGTTCGACCCCTTTTTTTGTGGGTTGGATGTAACAATATGAACATTGTTTAATAAAAAAGTAGGACTTTTTTTTGGTTAAAAGTAAGCTATCGTAAAAAAGTACTTCTATGGTAGAACATTTTCAACAAATATTCATAACTACTTTTTATGGTATAAGGCGTACAACAAATATTCACTTTCACTTTAAAACCAAAATCGTATAAGGATCCGAATGATGTTTTACAAATACAAGAAATGTTTAACAAGAGCACCAACCAAGCAAAATTTCCGAGGAGTGTCTCCCAGGGGAAACTACTGCGCTGACCTGGCCGGGAATTCTGTTAGCTCATTAGGATGTGCTAAATATTTCCCAAGTCTCTCGCGTCAAAGATAGGACCACCTCGGGTATTAAGACGCAATTTGAAACTGACGGCTCTAATAACCGAGCTGATGCTCCGTCAGCACCACGATGTAATGTCTCCTGCAGTTGTTTGAGGTGGAGGCAAACAGCAGCTGGCCTGTGATAACAAAAAAAAAAAAAAACACTGGCAGGACGAGGTGACGCTTCCAGGGAATGTCTTCTGTTCCAGATGGTTTGGTTGCTGTAATGCCAATTTATTAGGTACACCAAGATAAAACTATAATCCGGCAACCCTGCAAGAAATTTTCCCTTAATGAGGATTACAGCATTTGGTTGTGTTGAATCCCTTTTGAGAGCCGTTTTGCTTCGTTAATGATGATTCCGGAGGCTGTAATTTGTGGTGCTGGGTGAAAGTTAGGACTGTTACATCTCATCGGAGGTGAGAAAAGCTCAGAGTGGCTTAGAACCATGACCGCACCCAGATCGGCTCTGAATCGAGAATGGATGAGTTCAGAAGTTTGTGAAACAGACTCACCGCTGCTGGTTTTTGTAATGGCCCAGGGCGTATTTCCATTGGACAGTTCCCTATACGGGACCTGCAGAGTGGTGTCGAGACTGCTGAAACCCTCTTTTAAAGAATGCTGCTTGTAGTACTCCACCAGGTCCTGTTAAAAAAAAAAATGATGACGTTCAATATAGTTGTCACAAACGTAGAAACAACAGTGTTATCTCGAGAGAGGTTGCGTGTTTGATGTTGACCACACAGAGGTAGCACAGAGAAAGCGCATGTTAGCAGAGCTATTACCCATAAAACACCCTCTGATCTGCCCATTTGAAGTTTATGTTTCGGAAACTAGCTTCTGCTAAACAATACCACAAGCAGTTTCCCAAGGTTCTGCGAGCACACAAATAGAAAAATAAAGCACCGGTGGATATATTTTCGGCACTGTACAAAAGCGTAGTCGGCTTATGCGCCGTGATTTATCTCCAGGCACGGCGCCGCAAAAGCAGTGCAATGTCAAAATGGTTACCCTCATTAATGCTGCAGCGGTTTTGTGGGGCACAGAAATCCATACAAAGTTAAAACCATTACCAGCACGGTCTTGAAGAGCCGGCTCTCAGCGATGTAAAAGCAGCCGTCCTTGGTAAGAATCTTAATGTGCTTGACTCTGTCGTTGAACCTGTGGAGAATGAATAAGACATGGGCTGCTAATCAACTATACATGCTTCCACATCAACCTGATCGCAATGCTGAAGTCATGAAGGGTTGCCAAGACTGACGGGTGCCATGCCAAGCAAAGTCATTTCATATTTCATATTTAAAAAATCCATTCCTGTTGGTGGATCCAGGTCAATGAAATTAGATCACAGTTGCTATGTGTTTCACATTTGTTTGCGTGCATGAAGAGATCAAATATTCTCTTATATATATCACATAAAAAGCAGCAGCAAGCCATTAGACAAAGTGCTAAAAAAAAAGTGGGTGGAAGACATATGTCAGAAGATATGATGATAATTAACCTATAAGCCCAAAATGAAAATGTATGCTGGCAAAGTAGGAAACAAGAAAGATCTCAGTTCATCGAAGCTGTTAGTTTAAAGTTGAATAGTTGCTTTGAATCCATGAAGCTGACTTCATGGACCCCAGCGTTTTCCTTCAAGGGGTTTTGTTTTGTTTACCCTGTTCAAGGTAACATGAGCCTTTTTAAAGTGATGTCATCCTTTTAGCGCAGAGGTAAACTGTTTCGCAACAGTGTAACAGACTGTAAAGCGCAGCGGTGCTGGGTAAATAATTAAGGTGAAAAATAATTGTATTATCTCGTCTGTTCTTTGAAGGAAGGCAATGCTTTGACGCTTGAATGATTCAATGCGCCTGTAGTACTCAGCTGTATATTGCATGTCTGCCTCACAATGATGCTACGCCCGAGAAAGGTCCACATAGTGCAGCGTGTGACGGATGAGGAGAATATGGTCAGGCTGCACATTCACTGATACATAATGAATATACGGCGGGGAATGCATTATTAATGTGTGTTGAGTTACATGGCGCATAACACACTGAGGCGAGCCCATGTTTGGTGAAGGCCAACTCTTGTTTTCCCCCTGCCAGCCAAGGCCACCCCCCATCAGCACACCGCGCAGACTGACCACTTGCATGGCGCCTGACATTGGACACTTCCAGCTGATTAGTGAGGAGCTCTCTACATAAAGCTCGATTATCTCAAACGGCCATCCCGATAATGATCATAAGCAGTGAGACAGGCAATTAGGATTGGAGTGTTCAGACACGGGGCCCTGTACATCAAAGCTTTGAACGAGGGGCTGCGTGAGTCCACCAAACCAAATGGACTGGAATGGTGTGTCACTGCCTAAATAGTCTTAACAGCCAAATGCTATTTCACCCTCAATCGTTGTAATCTCCCAGAGCCGTCACACCAGGTCGGGAGGCCTGGAAAGTCCTTTCTCTTTCTCCATTTTTTTTTCTTTTTAAGAAAGACTCCACAAGCTTTGATCTGGTCCAAAAGATATTCGCTTGTTAAATGGGCAGTGTTGTATTTCAAAAGAGCAATACCGAGGCACTCAACTAGCAGATAAAGCCGCCATTTATTGAGGCCGAAAAGAAATGGATGTTTTATCTACAATTCAAGTGCACTGCCGGTTCTTCTTTGGAAATACATTTCTGAGAGTGATAGCGGAAGAGCAGCAAATGCACGATGATGCAAAGCCGTCAGGCGGGAAACACAATAGATAATAGGTGGTAAAACAGATAGCACTGCTCCCCATCTGCCACGCTGGATCGGCCTTAAAAAAATCAGCAACAATGTTCAGGTGCGGATAAGGTGGTGGGGGGGTTACCTGCAATGCAGTTTTGAGTACGAGAAAATACCATTCACCTTCATTGTAAGTTTATTCAGGAGCGGCTGATAGAGCTAAGTGCCAGATCAAAGGTGAAGCATGAAACACCCTTACTCTGCATGTGCGTTGATGCCTAAACAGCAACAAACAACTTACTTAATTTCAAAAATGATGGGAAACACCAAAATCATTAGCATATCCACTAGTTACTCGTGCATCCATGTGTCCATCCAGCAATATCTAAACTGGGTTCATGTATAAACCCAATCTGTACAGTAAATGTATCATTTGCCAAAAGCCTTCCACAGTCAGTTGAGGTCAGTTTCTTGCCTCTCTCCCCTAAGAGGAAGCTTTTTTTTTGCTCCAATGCTCCTACAAAACTTTAAACGTCACAGGAGATAAACAGAACGAAAGTGTGGTATTACTTACTTTATACTGATGGCGTACTCTGTGCACTCCTTGCTTCTGTGCCGGACCAGATAGGTGCTGTTTCCCCGGTCCAGGAGCTCCACCTCAGCCTGGTATCTCTCCATGGGCCCCGCAAACCTGCATCGGCCAAGAACAACTGCTGCACTTTACGCTGCAATCGATCACTCTGAACACGGGGATTAGACGACTCGATTGCGATCAATGAGACGTAGCACGACTCGTGGTTATAGTAGGCGATCGGCGGCCATTTGTTTTCATCACTTACCAGAGCTGGGAGGAGTAGTCGACAGGTTTTGGTACCTGGCATGGAGCGGAGAAGAGCTGTGGTTATTTTGCAAGTCAGCGCTGAGGGGTGGAGGTCATTTCTAGCAATGTGATATTCAACCAACATCTAATGGATTAAATCAGCCCTCGACGCGGGAGGGGAAAAAACAGCAATTGAGAAGCACAACATTCCTTTGCTGAGACATCAATAGCAGCCATTATCTGCTGAATGCATTGTAATCACACTAAATGTGTCTTATTGATTACGAAAAATATGCACACTTACACATGGGCAAGGCCTCACAGCATCACTTGGAAAGAAGCCAATCTTGCTTGTTGCCAGAATTTTGCCCTGCAATGGTAACCGGCTGGTTAATCGCATTATATTTGTCTGGGAGCGGCTACATCTCCCTCGCTCCCGTCCCCCTTCACCACCCTCTTTTTTCTCTCTCTTCCCCTCCTCCCACACTTGCTTCAATAAATCCTCAGCAATTAGCACACAACAAGCAGTGCATCTAATTTGCAGCCCAAGTTAATTATGGTTCAAACTCTGCCGGCAGTTAGATTTGTACTGCATCAAAACCGGAGCCTCATTTAACACTAAATAATGGATCTTATTTTGGTCTTTGAATACCCAAACAGTACAAGCTCTCCGGCTCCCGCTAAAGACTAACAATTGCACTGTAGCTAACCTGCCTGCAGCGAACACAAGCTTTTATATGAAAATCATGAATTTCTTCAACAAACACAATGTGGAGTCACTTTTTGGTCAAACAAATGGCAAATGTTTTTATTCACTTGTTGCTTTATGATTACTTAATAATTACGTCTCATGCGTTTTACCCCGTGGTGCGCTTAATTCATCAACATTAGGCTCGGATGGTCTGACTCTCCGAGCTTTCTGAGGTCAATTTAGAGTCCTTTGACTCACTCTGCTGAGCAGAGCTCTTCCTTCAGCTTCCTGCCCTGTTTATGCTTCCCTACTCCCTCTTCTTTATTAGTATGAAATGCTTTTTGGGACCGTGCAAGTCTTGGCAGTAACTAGATTGGAAAGCAAATCTTTACCCATCTCTATGATTCATTCTGTGTAATAACATTTCATCAAAGGTTTTTCGAGAGCCCCTCTCTATTTGTTATGCCTTCGATAAGCGTATGATAAAGATTAAACTTATTACTCTGTTGGCATAAACAGGCAGCAGCCAAAGGATCAAATGAAATTACAGTGATCGATTGTATTGTTCTGCCAGTGGGACGGGAGATAATTGCCTTCTGGGTAACAGGGGGATATGAATTCTCAGTGTTCTGTAATTCCATCCTCTGGCGCCACCGGGGACGCTGGAGATTAAAGGTGCCCTGTGGAGTTTTAATTGTAAACAAACAGGGTTTTTGTTGAGATTCCGTGTTTCTCATGGAAACCATTGTGTGTTGAGGTCTAACCTGACAGACCTGTTGAAAATGCTGATATTGTTTATTATTTATCACACTAAATTTAGCATCCCACCCACCGAGGGCGAATTAGTTCTGTAGTGTTCTATAGCTGGGGATTTTATCAGACAGAAATTCCAATTCAGGGATGGATGAGATTTCTGAGACCACAAAACACTTTCAAATTGTCAGCGGTGGAAAAGCTTTGCAGCCAAATTCAATATAATGTAAGAAATGAGCAACCACATTTGGTCAGCTAGTGCTTATTACACCTTTTATTATCACACTAAATTTAGCATCCCACCCACTGAGGGCAAATTGGTTCTGTAGTGTTCTATAGCTGGGGATTTATCACCTAGAAATTCCAATTCAGGGATGGATGAGATTTCTGAGACCACAAAACACTTTCAGATTGTCAGTGGAGGAAAAGCTTTGCAGCCAAATTCAATATAATGCAAGAAATGAGTGACCACATTTGGTCAGCTAGTGCTTATTACACTTTTTCTTAGGTGAACTGTTCCTTTAAGTTAAACATTTCACACTTGGGGAACAACTGCGGAACAATCTTTGTTTACTTATTTATGTGGTTGCTTTAATATTAAAGAAATGTCTGATGAACTGAATATCATTGCCTCCCTTCATACAGGGCGTAACCTTACGCATCGATGCAGCCGCGGAGCATATGCGAAGACTGCGGTCGGCCATTGCATTAAACATTAAACCTCATTCACGGTGCATCATGTTGGCTCATTCCGATGGCATGCACAATGTCACGGTTGTAATCCATTACTCTGTCTTTAATCTGCTCATGAAGTTCTGCAGCACCATTAGCGGTCAAACCTCCTCCGGGTGCCATTAAGTATCCTCATTACAGTATTCTTATACACCGAATACGAAAAACAGAAGCGTGAATTATCTCTAAATTGTGTTGAGTGTCCATTCCAGCCTGCGTGGTAAAGAAGGACGCAAGCAAAGCGGCCCCGTCAGGTCTGTGACATCACGCCCCCGAAACCTCGCGCCCCACCTCAGCGACGAGAAGCGCTGAGCACGGCAGTCCGGGACGACCGCCCACGCCCGGCGGCAAGGACCACGAGGAACACGGGGCTCTGAGGGCGCCGTAGAGCAGACCGAGAAACAGCTGGGGAGGCCACCGCATAAATCACCATCCATTTCAAAAATAGATACGGTCAAACGCTATCAACCGCTGGCCGACCTCGTGAGATGGTTGTTAAATGGAACGGGTGCGAGAGGTTGCGCACCGCCATTAAAACGTCCTTGTGAGGCTGAAGTGTCTGCTGTTTTATTGCCTCGCCGCGGCTCTCAATGAATCAACCGAAGCCACTAATTGGTGAGATCATCTGATGCGCGCTTTGATTCGATCTGAGAAGTGAAAGAAAAGACAGATAGCCCATTTAAAATGCAACTAGAGTTCAGAGGAGCTCATACGGATCTTTCACCAATGTCACTAATTGAGGCTGACCTCATCATTGTGTCGTATTTATGGCTCAGCTGACAGGATCGGACTATGCCCCCCCCCCCGCGCCCCCCTTCCAAAAAAACAAAACAAAAGAGATGGTGTTACTGCTTTAAATCCGCCTTTTTTCTTTTCTCTGGCAGGTAGCAGCCAGCAGGAGGGAGAGCAGACGACAGAGCCGATCCAAACCTGTGACATTGCGGAGACATCGCGTGTGCCGAGCCAACCCCGTGAGCCGTAACATGTTATTTTTTCATAAGAGCCACAGATGTTGAGATAAAAAGAGGATGAGCGGAGTGACACGCACCTGCCACCAGGAGCTGTGCAGGTCGGCAAACATCAGTTCGATGACATCCCCGGCGTGAATACTTAGAGGGGGCCCGCACTGGGGACAGGGGACGCCGTTGTAGTCTCTGATCACGACCATCCTGGGTAAACCTGGCAGACAGGGCGTACAAACACGGTCATGATGAAGCCTTTAGAGTCTCACTCAAAAGGAAAATACATGGGAAGCCTGTCAGTTTAGAGAAAAAGGCTGATTTAGGGATATTGATGATTACAAACATGGAATTATCAGTGTAATTTATCATCAATCAATCAATCAATCTTTTTCTGTTAAGCAATTATATTGCCGACGGCAGCTCAAATTGCTTTACATGATAAAAACAGGAGCAAAGGGGAGACAGATAGAATGACACACATAGATTCACACACACATACGCATTCACACAGAAATGAAAACACTGGGTAACACTATATTAAGGTACCATAATAAGCATTAACAATTCATAAGCACTTATGAGGCGTTCTAAGATCCTTATAAACAATAGGATTATGTAAAGTGTTAATTAAAGCATAATACAATTACCTTTTCTTATGAGAACATTTGACCTAAACTTTGAACTTAGAAAAGTCTTAATGTTTATGAGCATCTTATAATGCTTATGCATTTCTCATTAATCAACGCTTATTATGGTACCTTAAGTGTTACCAAACACTGGAGTTAAGAGGCAACGAGGAAATGCTATCTTAAGTAAATAGGATGAGATAAAATAAATAGGTGTAATGTGATACAACAATAATAATAATGATAGTAATGATCCCAGCTATAATAAAGTCATCATCACTATCATAATTCATCATCATTTTTATCGTTTTTGTTGTTGTTGTTGTTCACTTTTTACTTCCCAAAGATAAAGCTCCCGTTCAAAGGGAAGACTTCTCTTTGTATCAGCTTGTCTCTTTTCTTTTCTCATTTCAATACTACTTTTTTCTCTCACTTTGTTCTGCCGCGCCGCTAAGATATTCAGATTTTACTTTTTAAAGCTACTTTTTTTCTGATTCATTGGTCTCTCAGAACTCCTCGACGATTAAAGGAAAAGTGTGCTTGACTCTGTTTCAGGTACAGTAAGTTTCTATCTACTATGGCGCTCGCTCAATTGGGCCGGAAGCGATTTACAAAACGCTGTCGGCTGTTTTCGCAGGGAGCCACTCTTCGATGGAAAGGTGTCAAAGTGAAGTCAGGTAGAAATATCAAAATCCGACTTCACACTTGAGTGATGGCATTTTGCATTAATTAATTGATCCCTGACATCATCAACCATGAGATTCGTCTTTCAGATTCCCCAATGGCGCGGCGGCTCTTTTCTCAGCAGGGCAGACAAACTCAGCCACGAGCATCCAGCTAAGGCTAAGACTAAACACTCCTGCCATCTTAAAAGACACAGCCACTTACTCTCAGCAGTCTCACACATCTTCCTCCCAGCCGCGGCTCCCCAAGAAAAAAAAAAACCTGCCCGAGGAAACTATTAGCTGCCCATGACCTCGGATGAATGGAATATCTCACGCTCACATTTTTAATAAGAACAATAAGCAGGGCTGTCTTTCTCATAAAGCCTCTTATGGAAATTGATTTATCACAAAGGCAAAGCTCAAGCAGAGTTGAGGCCGAGGCACACAAGACTCCTGCAAGTGCTTTTTCTGCCAGCATTTCTCCTGCTGGTGCTTCTCGTAATGATTCCATCCACTCCAATTCTTCTCAGTGCGAGCTCGGGTTCAGGCATCACAACGGGCGGTGGGAGGGTGTTTCTGCTTTGGCGGGGTGTTTATTGCCTCCGCCGGGCAGGTTTTGCTTGCAGTGTTTTGCTGACACGTGATGGAGACGGGTGCACAAAGAAGCCATTTCCAAAATTTGAGACCAAATTACAAATAATTTTGCGCTTTTCGTTTTTGGGACAGAAAGCTCAGAGGCGAAATGGATGACATTATATACAGGAATTCATATCAATTGCGTTTAACTTGCACTTAATCTCCCATTTATCTGACTTAATCTCAATTTCCACAAATGGTTGAGTTTTTTTTTCACCTTTGTGCTGGAGTCTTGCCTCTTTGGATAGAAGGAGGTATGAGAACATTAAAAAGGTTTAGCTCCTCTGACTAACCATGCCATTTTTCTTAATTTAGAGAGCCCAGATGAAACTGGGTGTACCACATAAAGCCCTGAGCGGTCTTGCGGGAGTGGTCAAGCCACACTGACCTGGGTCCGGTGGCGGAGGTGTACTTTCCTGTGATTACAGATGGAGGACAGAAGCAGAGACAAAAGACAACATTAGAGAGACAGGAACATCTTGACAAATGTGAAGAGGTCACTACCACTGGCTATGCACGATCGGCCTAATCTGAGGTGTCATTCTACATACAGAACTGAGAATGCAATGTTGAACTTTATAACTATATATTTTATGATACATTACAAGCGAATAATGAGAGAAGGTTCATGGATTTCATCACTAAAAACATGAAAACAGATTTCTCCATTTAAATGCAAATTGAATCAATGAACTTCTAATAGAAGAGCTCGTTTTTTAACAATATACTCTTTATAGTTGTTGCGCTGTCATGCTCTTATAGACTGACAATTGATACTGAAATCACCAAGGGCAGTCCTGGGTTTCTTTGATGATTTCATTAAAAATGAACTCTCAGGCATGAATTTCTTCCCTTTTCACAACTGCATCGCCATTCCCCCGTGTGGCAAAGTCACGTCAAATAGTGAGCTTTAATTGTCAAAATTATTTTTATCTTGATTTTCCATTAAGAGTGCCCGTGTCTGTGTGGAATGTAATTTATGTTCCTATTTGTTGTGTGTCCCTAATCGTGTTAGCCGTGTCGTCTACGGCAAAGGGGAGAAACAGTCTGGGTCTTACCTTCGGCCGTGGCTTGGCTGAATCTGCAGTCAGGTGAGACACAGACACAGGGAGAAGAATACGATATCAGCGTGTGGTGGCTTCCTGACATACAGCGTCAACTGTCAACCTCTGCTGGCCCTCGCAGCATCCCAGAATGCATAAAGATGACAGCACTTCTGCTAAGAAGGCTTGTCAAAGGCATGAGCTGCCTGCGCATTCAATGCAAACTCTGACTTTCGGAGGCCTCTGTGGAATTGGCAAAATTCAGAATGCTGCTGTGTGCGGCCTAAAGATGGGACGAGGGGCGGAGGGTAATGGAATTAGCAAAATGGAGCACAATACTTCTGGGACTGTGGGAGGTGATTCCTGTGTTTAATGGTAACTGAGCCATTTGAATTAGGGGCAAAACTGGCCTCAGGGATGAAACGTGAGGTGAAATGAAGAGGTCACCTCTATCTGAAATGTTAATTTTGTAGTTATCCATGCTACATCTTCATGACATTATCGCCATTTGATGTCATATGTATAAAGATGCTACTCTGAGCTGATAGTAGTGTTAGCAGAAAGCTCAAATGTCATTCTCTGTAAATTCCATGGCAATCTGCCTTTTAAATTTTGATATTTTGGAGCTATTGTTATTCAAGATTCAACTTTATTTTGATGTGCCAAAGACTCATCTCACCTGTTCTTCCACAGACTCCTAGCCGACCCAGGCACTCCTTATGGGCCCCTAACCCACATTTTAGACAGAGATAACCCTGGTTGAATATACCCCTGGAGACAATAACATACAACCTTCAGTTTTCAACATCATAGAAGTGATCATCTGGAGGTAACTGGGATGGATAGCTAACCACAGTATGATTCATTCCCACACAATTTCAGAGCGGACGTAGCAATATATCACAGTAGTTACATGAACAAGCATTTCAAAAAATTAAATCCCCCGCCCTTAGGTGACTCAGAAAACCCATCTGATGACTGATATCTAAAATGTCACATTGCTGCTTTCATAACTTTAATATGAATGGGATTTAAAAGGGTGGTTTCTGAACAATGAAAAATGAGAGACTGGGATTGAGTCTCGTATCGGCAACTATAAAGTTCTATTGAGACTTTATGACAGCGGAATCTCACCGACCGGAGCAAGAGATGGCAGAAGCTGCAGGAGGTGATCCGTTCAAAGGTGTGCATCTTGAACTGGTGAGCGTTATGGTTGGCCATCTCTGGTCGGATATTCGATCTGTGAGAGCAAATAGAGGAAGAAGAGGGGTGACATGGACATGAGTCAGCCTCGCCAATGGCTCTATGCTTCCAAATTCACACCAGATTCCAATTCTTAATTTTCCTTAAATTCTATGTTCTATGTGCCATCTATGTTCTTTGTGTTGGTTCTATTTACCAGAGGATGCTCACAGGGTTTAGATTCTGTTCTCAGATTCTATATTGCTAATCTGTATGTTCCTCTTCTATTAATAAGTTTTACTCTACTTTTTCAGCATTTCTGTGAGACTAATAAATGATTATCTTATCTTATCTTTAACACAAAAATCCAGGTTTTCTCTTGGACCATTCTGGAAAAAGCATCTGGCGGCAACACCCTGCACCATTCAGTCATGTACTGTGGACCTAAATATAGGTCACAGGGTAGATGGAAATTGTGAGATGCAAGTGGCTCTTGAAGAAAAATCACAGGTTCCCAAAAGTCAATAAGTCAATAAGACTCTGGCCCTGATGGGCAAACAACTTTTGATGGCAATCCCTACAGTACTTATTTGTGTATTTGACTACTATCAAATTGCTATCAAAAGCCATCCCACCTACATTTGGGCTTGTTTTTATTTCAGTATAGGGAAGCAGTTTCTGTCAAATTTACCAAACATATAAATCACACCTAATCATTTCATCTACTGGAAACAACTTGTTTGTGGTAGAAAACAAACTGCACGTATACTCTTTCAACAGAGCTGAAATGAAAGCAATCTCACCCCCGCCGCATGTGTTTGTGTATGTGAAGAGAAGTTGAATCGGGGCGAGACAAATCCAATTTTGGGCCGCGTGTGTTCAGATGTGCGAGCAGAGAGACACGTATCATAGGCGTCCTTTTTGGAACGTGAACAAACATGACTGACACAAAAGCATTGCTTTGTTGCAAACGCAGCATCAGGGAGCCACTTAAACTGAGAGCTCCCATAAGTCAGTCTTTCATCAGGAGCCCGCATTCTCTTTGCAAGTACAAATTTCACTTTCCGAGTGGGCCCCTTCTGGTGTCATTACCCAATACACAGAGGCAAACATTTCTGTTTCCAGGTGTATATCTCTGAATAAAACAGTTTAAAGAAAGGCTGGCGAAACGGTTATTTCCTCCCTTTTTAAAAAAAAATAAAATCACACGAGTTCCCGAACAGGTTTCAAGAGACCTACGATCATGAACCCTTGAATTACCACATAAACTTTCCATCCAACTTTTGGAAAATATTCAGTATGTTTCAACAAGCTTTGGATTGCTTCACCACAATGCATAAATCGAGTAATATCCAGCCGGAGCCTATGAGAAGTGCAAGTGTTATGAGAGGGCCGTAGCTATCAGGGGTATTGTTTTTCACTCGCGAAAAAGAATTTGTTCAATCAATCAGAGAGTAACGTCAAAACAACATGATCTCCCAAATCAACATAACAAAAGACACACATAGGAAAGCTGTCAGTGAAAAAAAACCCCACTGTTATGAAATAATACAAAAGATATACCCCCATAAAGCAGTGATTTGAAGAACCGTCGCGGTACAGTGACTTCTTTGTAGTTTTGCAGACTTTGGAACAGCCAGCGTTGTATAAAGTGTGTGTGTGTGTGTGCGAGATAGCGTGTGTGTATTTGTGTTATCATACTGTTGTCAGTGGTGTGCGCTTGATTATAGCTAAGACCTGATCAAACACTGCACATGAAAGAGTCAATACCATTCTCGGCCTTGGAATAACACGCACGCAAACAGAGGCGAACAAACAGTCCTCACGCAGGAGTGTGACCACGCAGCGATACACACCGGTCCTCGCAATTGCGGTTCTTCATTTCTGGGTTGTACTCACATAGCCATTTCGAACAGATCCAACCATTTCTTCTTCAGCTCTCTGGTCTTAAAGAAGAGTTCAAAGCCGGTGTGTCCCTGCTGGTGAGTCACGTAAAAGCCATAGCACCACTGTGAAGGTCAGGAACAAGACAACAATCAAATGGAGCTTCATTTGCATATTTCTGTTCATACAACTGACTGCATTTCCACAGTAACAATTCCTTTACCGGTTGGTACAGATTCATAACAGGTGGAATTGCATTTAAAACACGAACATTTGACATTTTCTCAATACTATCACCAGCGGCAAGTGAAAAAGCAGTATGATGATAAGAAAATGAATAAAATGTAATATAATCTTCATAAAGCCTGGATTTATAATAGAGATATTGTATTTCTACACCTTACTGTAATCTGGATGTGCTAATGACTTGGCAATTGAAGGAACCTAATGTATGCATTTGAAGATTATGAAAGCAAAAACTTAAGAAAAAATGCCTTTCCATGCTGTTCTCATCTAACAATCTGCATCTTAGTGTGAGAAACAAAAACAAGTATTTTTTCCAAGTGTGATCTCTGACCTGGTAGTCAACAAACACCCCTCCCACCTGACATAAAATGCTAACAATCTCAGGTGTTGTTTGCTTTGCGTGACACTAATCTCGCATCCTTGTTAACTTCTGCCAATTTCCCCATCTGACCCTTCACCCGCATCGCTTCGCCACCTCCCGGTCAAACATGTACTGCGCCCTGTGAGGAGATCAAACCATGGAGGCGGCCTTTGACATTAAGATGGCATGAACCGTGCGCTCATTCAATCACTGATCATGTTGAAACTGACGAGATCGACTCGTTGATGTGTTGCATAATAAAGTTGTACAATCCTCGTTCTTTTCATCACATCCAACAATGCCAGACTAGACATTGATAAATCCATCCCGTGCCATTGTCCAGATAAACATAATAGCTGTCATCAGTCAAAACTGGCTGTGTCTCTCATGTGTTGGTGCCTGAGTTGGTGCGGTGTATTGGCTGCAGCTTTGCTCCGTTAGAAGATAGAAGCAGCAATGCGATCACTGTTCCAGGAGGTCTTCTGGTGAACAACCAGCGCATGTTTTGATAAAATACCTGGCCAATAGGTATGTTTGGTGGTGGGTTTTCAATCCATTCTCAAACCGCTTGGCTTTTTGCACCCTTATCTGCTCCAGCTTGTTTCGTCATATCTAATAACAGCAAAGTGGAAGGGTTTACCCATCATTGATTGGCCGGCCCCACAAAGTCCTGAGTGTTTAGAGCTCTACTGTGTGTTAAATCATTGATGACTGTGTGGGTGCTCAGTGGCACCACATTCACACTCTGAAGTTTCATTTAGCAGAAAATGATATATAGCTATAAGCAGCCTTGGAGGACTGCAGTCATTCATCACCTGATATTAGCATCTCTGTCCCACATGGTGTGTGTGTGTGTGTGTGTGTTGAAGTGGATGTAGGTTTTTTGAGTAGCATATCAGTGGAGTTTTATGTTTGAGTGTAATGGTGATAAAAAAAAAGGTGATTACTCATCGAAACATGTTGAATAGAATTACTGATCTAAAATGATTTAGAGGCATTACAAACACGCACATTGTCCCAAAAATACATCAAGACTGTGACTCTAAAATCACTGTGACACAAATATCTCAAAACACAAAACCTGAACACTCATCAAGTCATGACTGCTCAAACCAATGTAAACGAGAGTGGTAAGTCTCTGATAAAAAACAAAAACAAAACACACACACACACACACAGAATCATTCCATTCTGGCAAGCAGTCACTTTCACATTAGCAATCAGCACCAGAGTGAGAAGACACCATCTGTGGGCATGCATCAACAAGACATCAACAAGTCTCCTCCACTGCAAATGTTCCCACAGGGGGAAAAATAACATACTGTATGAACAAAACCCTGCATGGGGGGTTGACAAAGTAAAGTGGGGAAAGTGACCAACACCGAGCACAACCAATTAATCATGTATCGATATGTATTTGAAAATGCAATGAGAAAATAATAGATGAGCACACAATAGATGGACACATTTAGAAGTTTGTAATACAACAAAACTGTTGCAGGTAGAAAGCAGGCGTCTTGAAGCAGCTGACCTTTTTGCCCTCTCTGTCAGAGCTCGGGTTGTTGGTGATCTTGAAGAAGTTGAGGTCGAGTATGTCCTTCATCTCGTAATTGTAGCCGCGCCTCTTGCAGACAATAGCAGCCACGTCGAATAAAAAGATGTGCCTGTAAACATTTTGGCAAAATAAAAATTATGAGAATGAATAATTACGTTGCTACTAAGCCTATTTGTTCAGATCGTGTGACATTACATGAAGTCAATTATTATTTCTTTCATTTACTTATTGTAGTTGGTTATATAGATTTTTTTTTCTTTTTCATTATTTTGATTTCCCTTGTGGCACGATAATGCTTAAGCAGAAGAACCTGTCTTGTTTCCTCTTGTCAATGCTGGACACTATGCGCACTTCCCCGTCTCCTTTTGGTCGCCCAAAGCTGATAAGAGGCTGATTCTGAGAGGAAAAACAAGCAAAATGCACCAAAGAGTATTAGTAATTTGCTTGTGACACATTCTCAGCGTTTGATGTCTTCCGCGATCAGTTCATCATTTGTCTCAAGCCTTGAAAATAAATGCGTATGCTAATACTTCATCACTATCTGTCTGATCCACTACATCCCTTATATTTTCCTTATTATAAAAAACGGATGCAAATAAATGATGTCCTTTTAGATAATTATCTCAGCTGTGTGACCACTTATTTCAGCCACATGAAGCCAGCCTCAATGAGACATCGTGACATTTATGGCTGGATCAGCTGATGAGTATCAGATGACTCATGTAATCATCTGTCTTTTTCAGTAAGACATACAGTAGCTCTTACTCAAAAAGCTTTCGCTGTTGCTCCAACCTGACACATCCTGCTGTTGCTTACTGTGTCAAGTGCTTACTTCCTTCAGACCCTTATCTCGTTCTGTTCTATGTTCATATGATCATACGTGGTGGTCTCTTGGCTCTGCGATGTGCCTTCTACAAACCTTTCATATAATTTGCTCCTGCTGAGCTCTGTACGATCCTGGAAAGGGGTTTATCTCACTTGCCAGAGAAATAGAGAAACTTGCATACCTGACATTATCTCTGAGAGAAATATGACAGCTGTTTAATTTGGTATTTTAATTACTAGAATAATTCCTTATTTATATTCAGTTGCTATGAACAAGACCTTTAACTGCTTTAATGCTGCAATAATGATTATTGTCATTATCATTCATCGTCTGGTTGTTTTCTCAAAGCAAAATGTCACAGAGTGGTAAAAAATACCCACTTATTTCAAATGTGTATTCAATTGCCTTATTTGTCCTGAAATTTTTTTTTGTGTGCTATAGTATAATATAAAAACAAAACACCTGTCCCCACATTTGATGAAGTATTTTTATTATAAAATGACTTGTTTTGCATGCATTTTGATAATTAGTGTAGTGTAGTGGAATGATAAATTGGAGATCATTAATCAAAACTGTGGGGGGAAAAAAGGGGGCCAAGCATTGAGCCCTGCACTCATGTAAAGAGCACATATGACCAAAAAATAGTAGTAATAAAATGGGTTTACCAGATTTTCAATAGACCTCTGATACTGGTCGATGTCCCTTAGCGTCTCGTTATCTCTCTTCACTTCGTTGACAAACTGAGCCAAGTCCTGTGCATCATAGATACACAAACACACACATAAATATATATACTTTTTTTATTAAAGCAGTGTACATGTTTATTTAAAACCTGTTAACACATATTCTATGTGGTGCATTGAATTTGCTGGTGCATCCAGTGATAAATAGCTGAGGAAGCACCATGAGAATATAGAAGATTAAATCAAGCCCTCATGTCATCAAAAGTTACGCAATGTCCTGCATTTGGTGTTGTCAAGTGCTCACATCAACTGCTTATCAACCTCAGAGCACCTTCAGGATGGAAAAGGCACTCAGCCCGCGCTAATGCGATGTAATGTACCATTTTATCAGTTTGCACCTATTTGAAGCGGAGAAAAAACATTTTCTAAATAATGTCTAA
>CAESWR010000337.1:150536-162600 GCA_903171835.1 Mullus surmuletus
CCCCCTGTCTTAGTAACACACCTCTTGCTCTCAACTATTGCCTGTCTGTACTGATGAGGAGGGGCTCAGCAGTGAGGAAGGGCATAGAATCCAATTTGATATCACTGTTGGTGTTGTTCCAAAATCATATTAAACCCGCCCTCCAGCCATCCTCTGTACGTGACTTCCTTTCGAGATTTGAACTTTTTTGGGAACCCCCTCCCAGTCTCTCTTTGTTGCATGTTTGGTTCACAGAGGACTACTAAATCTCTGCAAGACGCATCACCTAGAAGCCGCCCTCAGCTACTCCCTCCCCCTCCCTCCTCCCCGCCCCCTCACTACTGAGTGCACTTTGAATCAGGGATGCTTTGATTTGAGATACAGTACAATATGTGCACCGAGTATGTGTGACTTTTGCTTTTGTCGAAGGGGATGGGAGCGGTCTTCTCATACGATGCTTGTAGTGTGTCTCATCGGGAAAATCCACTGCTGGGAGACCCTTTTTGTTGTTTCGAGCGGAGGGATATTTTTGCACTTGAGCGTTTCTTGGTTGAGCTCCAAGCCAAGAGAAAGGAGTTCTCCTTTTGCTTCCACCAGCCTTTCCTCCTATTTCCTTCCTTGCTATCTTCTTCCCTCACCGCCCATCCCATATTCGACAGGAAATCGTCAGTGATCATGAAAATGCAGACATAGACAGTGTTCAGCATGTGCATAGGATTTAACGAGTGATTAGGGGCTCTGTTGAGTGAGCAATGTAATTTTCAGAGCCAGAACCGACCTGGATCAAATTGTAGCTGAAAGGCTGCCTATGAGCCAATTGGCATAGGACTGATAAGGGCTGCAGCTGTGGTTTCTTCCACATCTGAAAAAGCTTTGCGGAATGATATTTTTCAGCTAAATATTTGAACCAGATCGGGCGTCTGCAGCCAGCACACCACTCACAAGGTATCTTGTGTTTGCGCTGTATTAACATTGGCTCGGAGAGGACGTGAAACGGGGGCATCGGGTCAATATGCTTGCCAGTCATTTGTTGTGTGAGAGCGATAAAGTCCAGCTTTTCTCATTTTCTATGAGAACTCTAGTTAGTTGAATTTATATGTACATATATAAATATATATTAAAACTGTAAAAAAAAAAAAAAAAATCCAACTTTAGCAAATGCTGTTTGACTTAAAAAAAAGATGTCAAAACATTTGATTGGTATTGATGCAGAGGTTTATATTCTATATGAGGACAAAGTACTTTTAAAATCAAGAGTTAAAGTTGACTTGAGGCAACATTTTTGTTCTTTTTTTCCCTCTGTTATGAACAGAATCACTGTCATTTCAAGTATTAAAACTTTTGAATCTCTATTGCTCGAGAAATGAAAAGTGTTTCCTTTCGTAATCCATCGTTTGAGACAGCAAAACCCAGATTTTCCCACTGGCTATTTTTGGCATCTTGTATACATAAGGCTTTTGATGAACAATTCTTTTCCACCACTGCCTAATATTGCATTCTATCAGTTCAGTTGGAAATATGTACAAATTTGTGCAATAAACAAAGAAGACAGTGCTCTTGATGTTTTCATTTCATGGTCCTCCAGTGTGAGTTTGACATTTCTCAAGTTTTGACATAGGTGAACAGTTGATTTCCACCACTGTATTAGTCATTGTTTTATATGTTTGAAGAAGATGCGAGAAACCTTTAGCTCATAACAGAACTTGAGTAGTAATTACTACACATCCTACACATAATGAATACTTTAGTCAGTATCAGTGTTATTTAACTTGAAAAAACAAACTAGCCTACAACTTAAATGCTGTTTCAATTATCTGAAAAAGCATACAATCTAAATGTTGAACTGATTCAGCAGTATGAAGTGCACACCAGATTTCAGAAAACAAATGTGGAATAAACTGTTGAACTGACAACCACAAATTAGAATCTCACCCACCCCCTTTTTTCCCCACAAATACGATAATTGATAACAGAATACCTGAGAGAGCACAAGATTGCATAGGATCTTTACATATTTTTTTATTCAACAGGTTGGAAGTGGAAATTCAAACGCGCTTCATACCGGCAGTGAATATCAAAACATTCGGTTGCATTTAACCAGTCACACATGACAGCAGTAAATATGTACAAACAGGTGTCTGATCTGCAAATGTGATGACTCATTTCTGGTTGAAGAACCCAAGATGATTCAGCAAAGCTGCAGGCCACTTCTTTGGACTGGTATTTAGAACAAAACCAGACCCTGAGAAAATATTTTTCAGAACACTTAACTCAGACACTTGGGGAAATGAAGACCACATTCTCCTCCTCTTCTCTCTTCTTGACTGGTGCCATCTTTCTTACTTGGCATTTAATGCCAAATCTTTCCAAATCAAAAAGTATAGAAGCCAAGAAGTTGAAGCATGAAACCATAACAACATGTATTATTCAGAGGAGATAGCCCTTTACAACTGATCCCAATCACAAAAAGTCAAACATGGATACATGATATGTTCTGATGATATAAATGAAACATGTTTTGAAACTAATGTCAGCCTCAAACACTCGGCCAATGAGGTTCACTCTGTCTGGATTTCACCGCCTCCTTCATCTGGGAGATGTGATCTAGCCTATCAAATGGAAACCGCCTTGACATAGTGCAGACATAAATATTAAAAGAGGCACTATTGTGAGCTTTCACTTGTTGCCTCTTAAGATGTCACATGCGTGTGCATTACGCTGATGAGAGTAGGAAAGGCACGATGGCCGGCGTCATGCATGTTATTCCTTGTACTCCAAAAACTGTTGCAGTCTTTTCCGGTGCTCTGCAGACATCTTGACAGCACTGAGGGTTACAGAGGAAATTAATTTGTATGAGTAATGCTTCCTTATGTAGATAGCTCTGATTTGAAGTCACACTCAGGACTTACTTTAAGTGGACTCCAAAGGTGGTGGTTATTCTGTAGATGGCGGTCTTGAGGGTGGCCCGGAGAGCAAAGCGAAGCGTTTTGTAAGCGGAGTCTCCCATGCTGCTTGTCGACCTGATGGGCTTACTGGAGGCATGAGGCAGCTTAAAGTGTCGATCCACTGCCTGTAGTCAAAAGACACACAGCATCCATTAATGTAAACAACAATATATATTGTAGAGTTTTTGACAGTAATGTTCCCAAATCCATATAATCATATATTGTGTGAGATCTCCTTTCTCTTTTCCATGCAACAAGTATGTTTTTAAATTTCTACGGTGAATATCAATCACCGAATATTGCACAAAGAGAAAATTCCATTTGGGGGATTCACTCTCATTATAAATCAATGGAAGCTAGTTTGTGTTACTCACTGCAGCTTCTATTTGATCACCTCTACAACAATAGATAACATTTTAAAAAGTTAAGTCCAAATGCAACTACATGGCTCTCTCACACACTCACCAGAGTGAGTAAGGGCACAACACCCTGGAATGACATTACTACCAAGCCGTGTCATCTTACCTCTTGTAAGACCAGCATGCAGTTAAGAATGCTGGGTAATGTTGTCTGCACAACTCCGAACTGATCCTCTGAGAAGGAGGCTTGGACGAGGTAGGACAGTGCTGGGAGGAAGAGACACATGAGGGTTCAAGTCACATTGAGAAGTAACATCTACGTCTTATTGTGGTGTTCGATTCAAGTACATTTCCTCACCCTCCAAAGCCCAAATGTGGGCCTGGCTGTCTGCAAACAGAGCTTGACTGGAGGCCTCTGGAAGCTGTGTGAGACAAGGTTAGCTTGCACGAGTTCTGCAGTGAGTAAATGTTTGCCATACACCGATGATTTAGGACTTTTGGAGCTTGTACTAACTAAATTACTGCATGCATGTGAGACTAGAAGACACATCAACCCCAGAAAGCAAAGACGACTAATCAACCTACTTATGACCAACAGGAAATAGGTTACTGTTTTAGTAGTCAGATCAGTAAATCACGACATGCATTGGATGTTACATCAGCAAATAAAGTCTAAGTTAGTACTGCCACTACAAATTAATCTTAACAATTAGGAGATTAGTGATGCTGCAGGGTGAAGCTGGGAAAATCTAGTCGACGGAGCGCATGCAGAGTGGTCATGTTCTGTGGCCAGAGGGAGGCAGCGACATACCACGGCATCCTTACCTTGTTAAACAAATACATTATCAGCACCCGTTTTGCCAAGAAATTTTTAACCTGAATGGGACAGTTAAGTGTAAAAAGTTGTATAGCGGTCAAAACTTTGAATGCAAGTATAACAATGCTTGAGTTCCGCTCTACACACTCATGTATACACTCATGTATACTCATATTCACACACTCATATGAGCTCGACTAGAATACCTGCTCTTTTCTGTTCTGCAGGAATTGAGTTAGTAGACTTGGCTTGGAAGCTTCCTGCTTGAGGCTGGGGACTGAGGCAGGGGACATCAAGGGACTTCCATTGGCCTGAGAATCTGCACCCATACATCATAAAGATGGAATTTTCAGTTCATCCCTTCACACTCATCTGTCATTTTCCACTGTGTTCTTCTCACCTGTAGAGGTGGACCACAGCTTAGGGCCTCTCCTCATGATGTGCGGGCTCTGCACAGCGCCGTGCCATGGCGAGCTCTGTTCCACCGGTGCGGTGAGACGACGCAATCCGGGAGAGGCAAAGGGGCTGCCAAGGTCAGGTGAAGTGAAGGGGGCGGTCAGAGGGGTCTGCGGGCCTCCAACGACGGAACGGGTGAAGACAGAACCAGGGGTTTTCATCAGAAGAGTGGGCCTTGGACTAAACAGGTCCTCTGTGCCTGAGGTTACTGTAGAGGTAAAAAAGAAAATTAACAGAGATCACTGTATTTCATATTTCTAAACAAATATTTTTCATCTAGATAATGCCAATATACCTGATGATTCAGATGAGGTCTTCTTTTCACTTCCAGTCGAGAGTGATTTAGCCCTGCCATTCGTTGCCACGGTATCATGATAAGCTACAAGTCTCTGAGTCAAATCTCCCAGCAGCGACAAACACGCCTTACTGATGGCATTCCAGTTATGAGGATGCCCACCTGGGAGAGACAAGGGATCAGAAGGTAATTGCTTTTTTCCTTCATCAGTTCTTCATGTGCATAATATGCTTTTTAATTAAAGATGTGCATGAGCCCCTTCTCCGTGTGGACAACAAACCTGGCTGACTGAGACTGAAGACCTCACAGCGCCGTGCCGGAGAGTGTTGAGATAGCTGAGCCAAGTCTTGCAGCGCTAGAAACTGAAATTTGGACAAAGGATCAGTCAAAATCTAGACAATTACCTGGCCGCACGCTCACACAGAACCTAATGAGGCCATACATGGGCATTTTATCTACCTTGAGTATCATTGGGTGTTTGTCGGTAAGAACTTTTGGTAGACACTGGTGGACATCTTCTGTGAAAGACGACTGTACAGGAAAACTGTAACCCTGCCGAGACATTGGGCAACATCATCGTAAAGTGAGCAAGTCCTGAAGTGTATATTTAACCAGTTAAGGTGATTAAGGTGAGCGATTCACTACAACCCTGAACAAAAATCCCCCATGCTCTGCATGGCATCCAAAGCAATGACAATACTGCCCTCTACTGGCAACAAACAGGGGCTGTCTCGCAGAGTAATACAACACTCCACGTCAAAGCCAAATACAAAAAACAGAATTAATTATTAAAACTGGACATTGAGCAATTAAATGGGGGTTTCATGGTTATCTGGCACATTAATGTTGCAATGTGTCACTCACATAACATGTTGAAATATCACTGACTATAAATTACAACAAGAAGGGAAATAAAAGACCAACACTTGAAAAGACAAACAAAACTGATGTGCATACCTCTGTGACAAAGATCCTGAAAAGCAGCAGTGTAATGTACCATGTGAAGAGGAGGAAGATGGCGCTGATCCACAGGTGGTAGAGCAGGGACAGATCCAGCAGTCCAGCTATAGTGTCAAGAGGATGCACGGAGCTGCGGGGAGCACATGTGAATGCAATGTTCAAAAATCAGTTGACTTCCGAAGCACTGTGAGGCATGTAAATACCAAAAACCACACTGACCTGTTCAAATCGAGACTAAGAGTTTTACAGATCCACTCTCTTGGGATGTATCCTGTAAATACCAAAGTACAATCATTTTATTGTATACTTAATCGGTTTGCAGACAAAAGCAAGATGAAAATCAAGCAGAAACAACTAAATGGATCCTAACAGCCTGAGGTTAATGTCAAATCCGTTTCAGATTTGCCCAGCTCCTTTTAGTTGTAACTACATGACATAATAGGATCCCATTCATTTCAACAAAAATATCAACTGCCTGACAAGATCCACCAATTATATATCTGCATATGCAAAACAAACAACACAAAGAGCACTCACCCAAAAAGAAATACACTATAATGAAGTTCCTGACAGAGTAAAGTGCTTGAGTGGCGCTGCACTTCACCACCAGAGGTAGGGATCCCTTAAAGCGGAGGTACTTGTATTGCTGAGGGGAAAACATGACAATATCAATAATCAGAATTAATTTATGGATTAACCAAACTAGAATACTAAAGGTTTAAGATGTAGTTTTATCCTGAGGAAAATCAATCATTTCTAATGACATGAAAATCTCATACCTGCACAGTATGGAAAGAGACATAGTTCATGTTGTGGATGACACCAAACAGACTGTGAGAGAATCCAACAAAAGCTCCCGCCAGCAAGAGCATTAGGTGATGCTCATTCAGACACATCTGAGGGGAACTGCCAACAACAGGATCAGATGGGCAATTAGGTAACACAAAAAGTACCTAAAGATAAGCCTGATGAATGTGTGAGACAGCTACTCACCCGTCGCTCTGGGTGCACTGGTACCCGATCATTTCATATCTGCCTCCAATCGTGACGGCAGAACACCACGCCACAATCACTCCCATGACACAGTGGACCAAAGAGTTGACTAACTGACCAGGATGGAACAGTTGACCCAAAAGGGCAATTTTTGAGCATGGAATATTTGGAATAACTGTAGAAAGACACACCAAAGAATTTAGACCAATCAAAGACAACAACTGAAATGAACATTAGCAAATATCTGTGTAATTAATCAGATACAAGACAACCAGGAAAGATGTAAATAGTTCACCCTGAATTAAGTATTTGTTCTATTTTCAGCATTTCCATTGGCACACTCACCAGTATAATACTCGAAGTTCAGGAACCCAACCATGAGGATTACGCCACACAGTAGAATAAATGAGAAGACGGCACCGACACTTGTTATAAGCGAAAGACATTCTGCGAAAGAAAAGCAGTTTGTGGTTAGCCTCGCGAAGAAACAAGCATACAATTGGATTTGACAGTAGGGAAGCTGACCTGATACAGTCTGGATGGGGTGGAGAGGACTAAATTTACTGAGGATCAGGAAGACGGCGGTGGTGGGCGGCAACAAGAGGACGGCCCAGGCAATACTGGCTGCAGCTCTCCAGCAAATCACCTGAACATTAGAACATCAATTATTACAACAGGAAATTGGGAAAAATATGACATTGTTAAAAAGAGGTTATTTGTTATGATGTTTCATTCAAACATTCTTGTTCAGTAGAAGTGTTGTGCCATCGGTAGTAAGGGTGTTTAAACATTTAAGTTAGGTTTTTGATTGTATTCCTCAGACACTGCTCTGTATTATACAACAACTATAATTTTCGAGTTTTGTGACACTCGATTATCGATTCATACGACTATTGGTTGTCATATTCTGTTGGTTTTTGTGTTTTTAAGACTGTTAATACTCTATATTTGTAACTGATTGCATGTATTCTTGAATTACTGTGCGTTTATTGTGTTTTTTATACTGTGGATAACCGCTAACAGCTGCACCGGCGTTAGCTCCTGTAAGCTAGCACCAACTGTTTGAGAATTAGCCCGATGGCTAACATCAAATAGCCTCTTCTAGTAACAACATTCCGGCGTTAAAAGACAAAACACTCACCTTGCGGATAAACCAGCAACTTTTCTCTGCAGAAAACATTTTGGTTACCGGTTATGGATCGTTTTTATAAAGTCTTCGACCCTCCTGTTGTCAAAATAGTTGTTCGGTTTCCCATGTCGCGCCACATGCATTCAAAGGACCTCGCGAGGACCCCTCCTAAAGGGTCGTCCAACTTCCTGCCTGCTTCTATTTTATTAATTTATTTCAGATATTATGAGTTTGACCAGATGAAAGGGGTTCAAAATTACAGATTTAAAAAAATATCAGATACATTTAATGCAATAACAATATAGTCTGTTAAACAAAGAACCAATATATCAAACCAGCTTTACTAATTTTTTTTTTGTTTTCTTTTCTTTTTTACACATTCTCAATTACATATAAATGAAATTATATTTTTTCTATACATTCTCAGTCTGACAGTGAGTCACATCAGTTCTGAATTCCGTTAGATTCATCATGCATCAACACTTTCTTGTCATGATGATAGCCATTTCCATAAGCTGGAAAACTATGTTTATCCAGAATTGTTTTCCTGTCATTGTCACGGGAGAATGGCTTGGTCTCAAATGCATTGACCGGAAGCTTTTGTGACGAGCTGATTGACATCTCCGTTTGAATTGTTTTATGGGCAAATGGTTTCTGTCCAAGCTTCTGGGTAATTGCAGGGAGGGCAAGCTGCTCCCTCTGGCCCTTCTTGTCCTCCCACAGCTTGAGCAGACGCCGCTGATTATTTGTCATGTCCTTGAGATTCTGCTGCAGTGACTGCACTTGATCCTCTAAAAGTGTTTTGGACGTGACGGTATTTGCCAACTCAGACGTTAAATCATCAATAGTCAGGCTCAGTTTCCCAGTCTTCTCCACCAGGGAGCTGCACTCACGCTCCTTGTCATGCAAGTCATTTATTATGTCCTTTGTGGTCTTTCCGTTGAATTTTGGGCTGCACTCCAGTCCAATCTCTGTGCGAAGAATCTTCACTTGTTTCCTCAGCTCCTTGTTGTCGATGGTCAAGGTCTTCAGTTTCTGCTTCAGAGCCTCAGTTGAACGCAACCTCGCCTCGTACTGCCTGAGTTTTTCTCGGAGGACTCCTTCTCTGTGCATTGCATCGTCCCTCTCCTTTCTGCATTTCTCCAAAAGTTTTAATGTCTCAAATTTGGACACTTTTTCACCTTTGCCATTTGAAGTGGCCATCCTCAGATAAAGGTCTGAAAATCACAAAGCTAAAAAAAATTCACATTATTTTTTAAAAATACTCACAAGATATCAGAATGTGTCCTTCAGCATTGTGTTGGTAAATCCAGTACACAAGCATGCATGAGACTGACGCAGGTGACATTCCTCTACCAGGGTTATCTGTTGAACAGGCTGCTCCTGTGTAATCCAAAGCTGGGGCTAGAATGACCATTAATTAGGGCGCCACCAACCCTTTGACACAGTTTCAAGTGACACAATTTTTCCCCCCTATTTTGTTAATTAATCTCTAAACGTCACCCTTGTTAATGGAATTTAAAAAAAAGAAACATCAGAGATGCCAAATGCCAAATAGATGTTCTGTCCTCAAGCTTCGGGGCAGAAACAGGCCATACATAAATTAACATTTTCCACTGCAGGTGATCAGTGCATCCAAATAGTGACACATTAGATTCTATCAGTTTCCTCAGACCGTGTGACGCCTTTAATGGCTGGGTTGGGGGGGGGGACAGCAACAGCAGCCAAATGTGCACTTTTAGCCGGATGCTCACTTTGAAATGTTGAAGTTATACCTATTAGTTACAGAGGGCCACTTTAATATTTAAAATGTCAACTGCTGAAATGCTACTGCCAGCCATTAATGATGTCAGGCTCTAATAGAGAAAAAGTCACGTTGCCTCAACATGTGTGAATGTTAACTTGAGCTGCTAAATGGTTCACATTCAATAACAAGTAGAAAGCAACTACTCATATTCTAATTTCTGGATTTTCCTATTCAGCATCACTTACCTTCTTGTCAGGGACCTTTATATTGGTATTATAGATAACAAAGAAGACACAATTAATTTGAAAAGCATTGCATATTAAAAGTCTATTAAAAGGATTTTGACAGATCTTTTGTTAAAGAATTATCGACAATTTCTTTCTCAAAACAACCTGTGTTTTCAGTCATATTTTTAATATTCTGAACACATTACATTCCAATAGTACGCTGGGGACTGCTTTAAAATGATCTATGGTAGGATGCAAGTTATGTCTGACCATAATAATGGGAAGAGGAGTAATTATCGAAGTGATCAATAGAAGGGACACCTGCAATAATATTGTTCTTGATATCCTTTAAATCAGTTTATTCATTGAGAAATATTAATTTAAAAATCATAACAAACAACACATCAATCCCTTGGATTTTCAAGATGGTCCCCTGTCTTAGGGCTATTATCAATGAGAGAAAAAAAAATCAAAACACAAATATAAATATACAAAAAAGTATCCAACCCAAACATGTAAAAGACTTAACTGCTATTAGAGATTTATAGTGACTGAAATTCCATTACCAGAATAATAAACAGGAGCATAAACCAAGATGCCTTTTATGCAACTAGCAAATGCAATGAATTAAGTTAGATTTTAGCATAATAGCTACAATGTAAAATGCTATTATTCTAAACAACCCATACATGTTGAATGATACCATATCCCACATATCTTTGACAAAGTTTAGAACCCTTCCTATTGGAAATAACATACTTGGTAGCAGTGTTCATTTTCAAAGGTGATGCAATTGAACCAGGCAAACACTCTAGCTTTCAAAAGGTCTTAAGCCGGAATGTCCGAGTGCAGGTGAAATCCAGACGACCCATGACTTCATCAACACAGCAACCCGATTCTCACTAATAAGGCAACAGGAGAACCTGCAATTTTGAAAGGAAAAAAAAAAAAAGAATAACACTTGTTTTGGGAAGGACAAATCATGTAAAGGAAATCCGGTGTCAGGTGAACTTTTTTAACGGGTCAAAAAAACATGCTAAAACCCAAAGCCACTAAAAGAGGTCATGAATTTGGGTCTGCAGCTGGGGAAAGGTATCGAGTAGGGGGAGGTGTGACTTATATTTTCAGGTTATGATGGTATTTATACAATGGAATCATGGCTTGAGGAGATTCTGAATCTATTTTCTTTACCTGGAGACAAAGAAAGACTTTCATGTAGATGCTCCTTTGGTCGGTGCAGCAGTGGTTTTAAGTTCTTGTGGTTTGCTGAAGAAATAAGCCTGAAAAACACCCAAGATGAGAAAGACTGTTAGAGCCTGGCAAAGAAGCAATTACAAGATGGCAAGAAAAAAGGCACGTCTGTCTGTGAGCAACTGTGCATCAAATGTGCAGTGTTAGGACAGAATGCAGCAATCCATCCATCTTGGTCAGCCTTCAGACACAGACTAATGACACGAATGTGACCAGACATGTGACACCCCTGTGGACCTGACAGCATTAAGGTGAAGAAGTGCACTACCAGCCTGTTCTCACACCAGTTAGCAAAGGCGGTCACAGTTTCCAACGAAGAGTCTCCCCAGGGGGAAGTAACTCAACACTATAAGCTAGTAATTTCCCAGAAACACACTAGGAGAGACAGACAAAAAATATCAGTGTAGTGTAGTGTAAAGCCCATGATTGAGATGGGCCAGTTGGGTCAATGCTGGCCCATGCTACTGAGATCACTGAGGACAACTGAGAGCGAGGCAATCATTGTTGTTATCTACACCGAGATGGACATGCAGCTTGAGTTAACCAGGCGAGTGCAGATGTAGTTTGCCAAAGCCGCACAATGAACTCAGGAAGGATTGTATTTCTCTAAACAGATTTATTTTCCATTACTTTTAAATTTGCAATTAATCCAATCAGTGGAGTTATGTAAAAGTGGCACCGACACAATGGAGAGCATTATTACCTTGCAACCAATAGCGAGCAGAGCATTGAGTGTCACGATGGCTGCCATGGCTGCTATCATGACTTTGGGGTGGTCATCCCGAACTGCTGGCCAGAAAGTGAGCACCAGAACAGAACCCGACAGGCAGAGTGCCATCACGATCGTGCACCACCGCAGCCACTCGTACGGAAAAATCCAAAGGACCTTGTGTAGGAAACAACAGA
>CAESWR010000337.1:162680-172894 GCA_903171835.1 Mullus surmuletus
CATTGAAAAATTGATCACATATAGTCTTCTAATTCTTTTTAAAAATGCATTGGTACTCATTCCACTTGTACACCCCGATTAAAGGCCTTGACATGATAGTTCACAAGAAATGTGTTTGTTAAGTAGAGGATGCCCAAACTCAAGGGCGATTAATGTAACCAGATAGTTTGTACTAAGAGTATGAACCTGTGACTGGATTCATCAGCTGTACTAGTAAAAAGGAAATTAATTTGTTGTTTTTTATATTTAAATGCTGCATTGTTAATTTTTTCATTATGTGTTGCTGTTATTTTGATCTGTTAAATCAGTTGGAAAAACAACACATAAAACATTGATCTGTTAAAATTCAATACCTTTCAACTTAACTAGTCAGAATTGATGCAGAATGATGTAAACATGGTACTGACATACATGGGTCTTGTGCAAAGAAATGCACCACTGCCCACGATTGTGTAATGGAACTGTGATTAAGAAATTCTAACAAAATAGCTCTATATCTTTAAAATCATATTTAATATAAAACCTACCACTGCAGGTATGTAGATTGACAGGGAATAGCCATAGACACAGACGATCTCCATAAAGGAATATGACACCAGGTTCATGACCTTGTTGTTTCGCCAAAGTAGGAAGCCCCAGAGGGCAAGAGGAACCAGCCAAGCATAGCTGAAGATCGCTGTTGCAGCTATGGTAACTGCAAGACACAGGTAGTTCAAAAGAGGAACAAGTGAACTTCACAATGTTTCCTTGCCTCAGACTTCAGTAGTTGAGTCAATCGATCCAAGTACTTACCTTTTCGAAACTCAGGTGTATACTTATGGTTTGGCAATCCATGGTTCACCAGAAAATCGGAAATGTTTCCACTGATGGCAATGGCAAATACAAGAGTGGTGCAAATCCAAAATGGACCTACAAAATATTTTTTAAAAATCACAATTTCGGTATGAAACTGCAAAGCATATTGTTATTTCTTAACATCTCTAATTAAAAACAGTCATTCTTAATTGTGCTCACCATAAAGATCTGGATTTCTACGCAGGTAGACATGAATGAAGTTCTTTCCCGGCCATGGCAGCACTGATCCGAAGATTCTTTCCTTCACCTGCAAGAAATTTACAGACCATTAGATGGATAAACCTGTACATCATAAACGTATAACTGAACTTGATGTATGCACATGAATGATAGAAAGGAGTTCTTATATTACATGGTGAGTTTCCACATCAAAGTATTTTTGGTAGTAGTCAAATGTCCAGAAAGGGGCCGTGCTCCTCTGCCCAGAGAGAAGCTTCAATCCGGAAAAAAAGGAAAGTGAAGGAAAACAAAATCAATGCAATGCACATTTTCCTCTAATCTGTTACCCTTGACGTGAAAAATTGCACAGTCATGGTTTGTTTAGAGCAATGACCTGGGCTTTGTCATCATTGGCGAGCGAGTCCTCATCATCAGCATCAGGTGCGAGACCACCGGGTTTTCTCTGCGTGTTGGGCCTCGTGAATTCATCATCAATGCTGATGGTCGTGGCATCTCTGTTGGCTCCCAGCAGGTTGCCGGCTTCTTCAAATTCTTTTTTTTTTATTTTTCAAGACACAAAGAACATCATGAAGTCTGACTTTGCACAGGGCCAAACCTTTTCCAAAACATTAGCAACACTGTTATATGAATAAGCATAGAATTGGAATATTAGTCCTTTAAAAATAACGACACAAAAACAATAGAGATGTTGTTGTGGAAGGGATTATTCGAGACACCCACCTTGGAACTGAAAGGGATCGTTTGCTGCCGCCATTTATATGGATTCGCCTTTAAAGACAGTAAATTGTGGCCACAGAAGCAACGTGTTCTCTTTGAAAGGCTGTAAACAATGGAGAAAAGCGTTCATGAGTCCATGATTGTAATCGATTACTGTCTCACAACGTTGTAAACACCAGACAATCGTGACGTAAACCCACGTAATGTATAAAAGTTGGCTACTAGTTAGCAACTTCCCACCTTGACAGCTCATCAACACAGCTAAATATTAACCAGACAACACGACATCGGGACGGTTTCAAACGGAGGATAAGAAACGCCGTCTCTCGTGGATGACAGTTCGGAACTTGTCTTTAAAGATAATATTGGAAAAAAAAGAACACACTTGTCTTTACCAAATATTCTTCCAAAAATCATCTCCCAGCTCTCAGCTAGCGTACCGCGCAACAGGATATACGTGCCATGTAAACAAGACGTTTTCCGGTTTTCAAAGTTATGGCTAATTCTAATTTTTGGTATTTAGTTATGGACCATGTGTTGCGATATTCGATTAGTAATGAATGTGAACAATTACGGAAATATTTTTGTATATATTTACGCAAATATATGCTCCTTGTTGTCCGTTTTGCTTTTATTGTGCAATATATACTAGCAACGCGGTTTTATTTTGAAAGGGCGAATTAACCCCGGTTAACTTATAGCGCTCGGTCTCTGAGGGCAGGCGATGCACTTGTGAAAATACACGAAAGTCGCGTCAAATTAGGTCAGAATTCGAGGGAGAGACACCAGAAAAAACTCAAGTTTATGAAATAGTCTTGTGCAAGAGGTTTTTACCTCGTTCCGCGGCCATATTCACTGCTCAGCTAGCTGCCTTGGGGCTCTGTAATGCTTCAGGTCTTTTGCATACGCTGAGTTCAACATGGACAACAGCAACATCTACGTCCGGGAGAAGGGCAGCCTTCGTCGTGTGGCTGACATCGTGTTAGCACAGCCGAAGCCGGTGTCATCGTGCAGGAGGACAAACCCGTTCGTGCTGAGAAAGGAGCACTTCATTTTCACCTACAACGCAGAGGGAAGTCTGAGATACACCACGAAATCTTTGTTTGACATCACTCTGCTCTTCGTGGCTGATAACATCCATCACGTGGACTCTCTGGTGGGTTTCCCCGAGCAGATAGGAGACAGACTCTTTGCAGCTGCAGAGGAGAATCGAGTGTTTCTCAATGCAGATGTGTCTCCGAAAGCCCTTAAGTTATTCAGTGATGCGTATGGAGAAATGGTGCTTGGATCTCTCTGTCTAAGGAATAGGTACGTCACAATCCCCACTGCCATGTCCTGTTACATGTCTTCTGGTTTCCTGAAACATGCACATGCATCGTTGTTTCTGTATCTACAGGTTTCCACTTTTGCATGAGAGAATGGACGAGATTAAAACGTTTCACAGTTTGAGGTGTCTGGACCTGTTTGGCTGCAGATTGGGAGATGATCACGAGATATTCCTGCATCTCACATCCAGCTCCTTGTCGAGGTATGTCAAGGTGACTCGTTATGACAAGCAGTATTTCATCTCTAGGTAAATAATATAGAATCCAGATATATGATGACCTTCATGCCCGACAATCCTCCATTTTCTTCCACTTTAGTCACTTGATTCAGCTCTTCATCGGTGGCAACAATCTGTCGGATGCCGGCCTGCAGAGACTTACCGCACCAGTCCGGATGATGATGAAAGGGCTGGACAGTCTTCAGTTCCTGGATGTTTCCTGTGAGTCATCAAGCTGTTTCCACATCCATATGAATGTGATTGCACAAACGACACACATGCTTATTCCCTTTCCAGACAACTGTGTCTCAGAGAGGGCGCTCAGATACCTCACATGCCTTCCCAAACTCGAAAAACTAGACGTGTCTGGTACCAATTTGAAGGTAAGGCAGCTACTATCAGTCTGTCTCTTAACTTTGTTGGTGATGTTTAAATTGCATTTATGACCTCCAGCTTGGCACAGGCTTGAAATCTGCCATATGGGATCTGTTGGGGCTCTTTTACTCTGAGAAACCACTGGACATATTTGAACACTCGAGATGTAAAACACAAGGCTGGGCAGAACAGGTGAATATCTTGATGCATTAATATAAGGACATTTGTTTGCTGCTGTGCTGTGATGCTTAATGTTGTTTGACATCTCATATAACAATGCCTTACTAATTATCAGGTTGTAAACCAGTGGGAAACAAATGGAGCTCAAATGCCAAAACAGAGGAAAATCGAAGAATCCAGAATATCAGCACTCCGCTTTTGTAAGTGTTCTTTGATGTACATTTTGATTGTCACGCCATGTTTATCACACGGCTTGGTATTATAAACCAGATTCTGCTGAAAATGTCTTCTCCAATGTTCTTAAGTTGGCAGGCAGAAGTTTGTCAGAGAAGTGCTGAATGCAGCACCCCTGGTGTGTGAGAGGGAGGAAGAAGCAAAACGACAAAGACTGCATTTTTACAAACCTGCCTTAAATGCAGACAAGCCAGAAAAAAAAAATGTTCCCTCGACAGTAGCCAAAAAAAGGCAGCGTGACACAGAGAGGAAGGATAGTATGCATCAAAGCCCTCCGTCCAAACGCTTGACCTCATCGGCTTTGACTGTGGAGGATATTGACTTGCTGAACAGCTATTGAGGCCTGTTGTGTCACATATCAGAGAACAGCACGTTTGTCTGTTAATAGGTCACATTTTGCCTCCAAGGTGATTTGTCACACCAGCAAATTGCACTCTTCCCACAGTGATGTTTTTTCAATGTTTTCCTTTAAAAAAAATAAAGCTGATTATTTTATTCCTGCTGTATTATTGCCATTTTGTATTATGTTAGTGTTTCTTTTACCAGTCCTTTAATTTTCCACGTTACTTTTCATACCTATTCTTGCTTATTTAGCTCTATAGAAGTGAGATAGCAGTGGCTTGGAACATAGAGATCAGACCTCTGTCTTTGAAAAAGTTTCAAAGTTGATTGCAGATGAGTGATGTTGAATCACCACACAGGAAACCAGTGCAATTATGTGCCATCCTTCTGACCTCTTTGGATGGAAAAAACATGTGAGTTCTAAGTTTATATAACTTAGCAGATGCTCCTACAAACATGTTTGAGAAGACATAACTAATGCAATGTTTTTGTTGATTGCGGATCAAGGCAAAATACTGGCTGTAGTTAAATTACTGCTGAATAACAAGCATTGATTTCACTCTATTGTATTTATTTCTGATCGATCATTATGAGAACAGACAACAGTGAAGCGGGAAAACCTATGTACCGTCACTATTTAAGAATAAGAGCATAGTATTTTATTGTTAAATTCGTCAAAATCACAGCAGTAAAAACATGAGAACAGACAGGGAGACTATGCAATATTAGCACAATCCATTTACCAAAGGTTGAGCATCCGAGTGAAACCTGCATCAATTCCAACAGAAAAATCGTACACTTTCAACATCATTCAAAGAAATATGCAACAGGTAGCTAACACGCATCAAAACCAGAGAAAAATCCCGAACCCCATTTGACTTGTGCTGTCATTTCTATACTATAATGCCTCAATTCTGACAATATACAGACAAAAAAAAACAAAACTCATCACCACTCCAAATTTAAAAGCTTCCAAAGGGAGACAAGTTATACAAAATATTCTGCAAATAGTTATACCTGCTTAGACCACAAGAAGCACAAGTGAGTCTCAGGGATCAAAATAAAGGAGGACATCCCTCGTTTGCCACTGCTTTGGCTTCTAGATTTCAGACTGGCCGAGGTCCACTTTGGGAGGGAGGGGTCCAGCTTCTTCCTCTGGCCCTTTGGATGTGATGATCAGCAGGGAAGATGCTGGATATGGGTGAAGTTTCGGCTCTGTCATGTACTCCCTGTCACCGTAGATGCTAAGTTTCTGAGAGAGAGAAATAAGGAAATCATCATGAATGGTTGTCATCTGAAAAGACTGGTTACATTTGAATATATAATCTATGAAAGTCCAAACCATTTTTTATTTAGACATTCAAATTAACTTTACACTGCTTTGAAGAGAGGTGAAGAGCATATTTTACCTCAGCAGGCACATACTGGTCCACAGCTGTCGCCACTGTGGCACAGCAGATCCAGATTAGAACCAGTACAGAGAGGACCAGAGTTGTAGTGAGAATCCAGCCTGGTAGCCAAGGGTTCCTGAGAAGAAAAGTCAATTTTTAGGTTGGTTCACTCATTCTTATTACACTTCACTAACAACAGAAGTTCAAGTGTGCTGGCCAACCTTGAGAGACAGCTGAAGAGGTTATACTCATCATAGCTGCGCTCAGTCATATCTCTGTCCCTCTCCTGGATTAAAGTGCGATGGTATTCTTTGTAAACTGGGCTGCTCAATCCAGAGACTGCAAGAGAAAAGATATATCATTTGAAACAGAGACATCTAATCTCATCATCTCATTACTGTCAACAAAACACATGAAAATACTCAAAACAATATGAGTCAGTCTGGTTCAGGTACATTCTGACTTTAGCAATCATTTTGTGCCAATCCAAACATATGTCCTTTTCTTTTTCAATTTAAACACAAATTTAAATTGTGTAACTCATTTTCAACAAGATTTCATTGGGGTCTATTTTCAGCAGTGGCTTAGTTCATTAGAACACTAGTGAGTATTTATGTCAATAGGATAATGGCTACAAATAACACCTGTTGTCAGCGTTACACAGTGTTGTGTCACCCAGTTAATTTGTGTAGCTCAGTCACATATTTTTTTGGACAAGATGTGGTGCAACATGGCCACTTTACAATTAATGTTTTATATTAGGTTTTTCCTTTTATGGAATGAATTAACATTAACAAAAGTGTAGAATATTTTCACTTTCTCATTTAAAAGGAGGTAGCAAAATGGAGACTTACAGCTCTTCTGTGACTCTTTGGTCCCTTCTTTTTCCAGTTCAAACTGAGAGAAGAACTTGATTTGAGGTTCAGTCTGGCAATTAAAAAGTACATACTTTACAACTATTCTATTTTCTATGCATGCCGCGCATGCTTCCCACTATCATACCTGGAAAATGACAACTTTGCCATCATCAGCCTGGAGGTAGAAAGTCCACGTGGAAGTGATGAAGCTGTGGGCCTGACTCATCATATCATCCCAGAACCCTCTGACCAGAGTTAAGGGGTACAGCAGGTGAATCCTCGGCATCATGGCCTCCAGCTGATAAAAGAAGGAAGCCAATAATATGTTAGACAACACACTTATCAGTCTTGTGTTGAAACAAGAAATGTGGTTCAATTTAAATAACTGAGCTTCTCAAATGTCATCCAGAGCCATTTTCAAAATAAAAGTAAAATGACACCTATGACACCCCTAACAATGAGGATGAACACATTAAAACCAAATCTAAAATAGAGTAAATATAACTACGTTTCATCGCGTTTGATCTATTATGGGCTGTTGTGTTTCTGTATGCGCGCGTCCAAAAAGAACTTGAAACACTTCAACATACCTGCTCATGTCTCTTCTCAGCAAATGGAAGCTGGTTTTGACAGCCCAGGTTGCATGCATACTGCTCATCTGGCTGGGTGTACGCTTCGTGGCAGGCTGTGGAGGTGGACGGGGGTCACAGATGGCAAAACAGGGTTACATCATGAAAGCAGGGTAGACGGATATCCAAACAGGGGGTGTGGGATTGTGAATTGGGATGTGTGAACACAAGCCTGACTTGCCACTGAAAATGATTGCACAGCCAATGAGGCATGTCACACAGGCCCGGACACTGCAGGGAGTGACTGGAATTAAGTGCACCAGCTTACTTGATTCACACTCGGACTTGGTCTGGTTCAGGTCGTCGCTGTCACGAACGAACTGGCAGATGGAGAAGAGACGACAGCCTCTCTGACAGGCGTACAGTTCCTCTTCCTGCAACAACAAACCACAGCACCAGTTCAATCCCCCCCCCACACACACACACAGCAGTGACAGATAAGCTGGCGCACTCCCATCGTTTACATAAACACGAGCCCCTCGTTTCCGAATCATCGTTGCATAAACCGGAAGATGCATTGCCTGGATGAACTTTTCCGGGCCCTTTCTTTCGAAGCTAACACACCTTAGCCGATGCTAGCAGAAAAAAAAAGACTTTCATCAGCAATACGGGAACTCACCCGCGGATACGTGTGCAAACTGTATGTCATCTCACATGACTTGTGACATGATGCCGTGTTCCCCAGCACGCTGTCAAACACGTCGGAGGAGGCGGACGCGACCGTGAGAAGGACAAGCAGTGCTAAAACGCAGACAAAGCCAGAGACGGTCCCCATTTTGTCTGTGAAAACCTAAACAAACAACACGCTCTTTTCCTCCTTCTTAATCGGACCAATTCTCGCGGAATCTCGTGCAGCTCACGCGAGACTTCATAAACGCTTTGCTGGTTTAACGCGCGCTCGGAAATTATGCTTCTCCACATTTGGCTTTGTATTCAGAGGGTTAATTGAGTGATTCAGGTTGATTATTTTAAGACAGTTTTTGAGAGCAAATACAATCAATCCTAAATGCGGAAATGTAGAAAAAATAACAAAAGCAATGCAAGAACAAACGATGGATAGCATCGAGTGACTGTGCATTTTCCGACTGCATTTGAATGCAGCATTAGTGCCTTCCAGCCGTAGCTGCTGCAGCTAACCTCTCAAAACAGATGTTTTATTTACTGAATTAATACTGCTACATCCTCAACGTTTAATTCACATATAGCTTCATCATCTATGGAATCCTGAGCAGAGGGCAGCGGCAATAAGGCAGATGCTATTGACGTGAGTTTAGGTGGTCAATTCTGTTTAGCTTCTCTGCCCAGTTCCTTTACAGCTTCCTGGTCAGTGATGGACAGGTTTGTGGTGCGGCTTCCAAAGGGGGAAGCGCCGAAGAAGTCGAAGAGCACTGAGAAAGTGTACAAGCAAGCGACGATCGAATCTTTACGGGTGAGTTGTGAAAGCCTCCATAGTGGCAAAGTCGATGTAAATGTCTGATCGACTGAGTCAAGATGTTTTGTTTGTGCAGAGGGTGGTCGTCATTGAAGACATCATGCGTTATAAATCCATGCTGGAGCTGCCCGAGCAGAGCAGAGACAACCTGCTTGTCGCCCTGACTGAGCTCAGCAAGAAGATACCCTCCAGAGAGGTGCTCAAGACCACCAAAATAGGTAGGATGGAGACACCTTCAAGGATGGATATCATGTGTGTGTGTGTAGGGAGTGATTCATTATGATGATGATCCACAAATATATGATTATGAGAAGGTAAATATAAAACAATGCAACAGAAGGGAAATTGAAACATTTAATCACTAAACTATTATAATCATACATTCAAGTCAATAGTGCGAAAGTGGTAATTTGCTAAAAGGGAAAACATCTACAAACATGTCTAATCCACCTTTTTATTCGTTGATATCCAACATCACCATCAGGATTGGTTTATCCCCAGTTTTTCTCTGCATCTTAACATTCACGTATTGACACAAAGGTATATCAAAACATCTTGCCGAGTCTTTCATCAGCCTCACATTACACAAATCAGTTCAGCACAATAACAAAAGCCGTCTCCCCAAAGGTCACACTGTCAACAAAATGCGGAAGCATCTGGACCCCGAGGTGAGCTCCTTGGCAGCAAAGGTGTACACAGAGTGGAGGACGTTCATTGAGGAGAATTCCAATAAGCCGTCTATTGAAGTGCGCTGCGACAAACAGTCTGAAGGACTGAGGAGCAACGCCAGAAGACTAATGGCCGAAGCCCTGGAGGTCAAGGTCAGAAAAGCGGCATCTAGTTTTTCTCTTTATGTTGCATCACTTTAATTGATTTTGTCATTTATTCTGATATATGTTGTTGTAAATGACACATTTATGGATCATTACTGTAGCAAGTACTGTACATCTGTACCTTGTTCTGTGCACTAGTGCATACATTGAGAAAACATTTTTGGCTTGTAGCAGTTCAGTCCCTGTCTTGAGAAATATTTAATGAATATCAAATAATACTGTTCTTTTTTTTCTCCCTCTCTCTCTCCTCTAATCTACAGGAGGATTCTGGCCTCATAGACAACATCGAGAGAGAAGTGTTTCACCAGAGCTCCCGGCTAGTCAGCAGCTCCTACAGACGAACAGTCAGAGCGCTGGTGTTTGCCTTCAAACACAATCCGGAGATCAGAGCTCAAGTGAAGGACAACACAACATCAGTCAGCCAGCTTGTTTCCAAATATAAGAAATGACTTTTATGAATTGCACAGCCAAGATTTTTTTCTTTTTTTACTTGAAATGTGTCAATGCTATGATTTGCACACATTTTTATTTTCTGTGAAAGAAAAACAACTGGTGATACTAATGATAATGCTGCTCTTTTTGTACTGGAATCATGTATGACATTTTTTGTGGGTTGGTACTACTGCTGTATACTGTCAGCGAACGT
>CAESWR010000337.1:188289-211883 GCA_903171835.1 Mullus surmuletus
TTTTAACAGATGGGGCAGCTCACGGGAACATAATCTGAGCATGCTTAGCTGTTGATGTATAGTGCCTTCGAACATGAAATGAGCAATCAACATCCGGAGAGGAGTTTATGCTAATACGGCGCCGGAAATCACCCTGTGATCTTAATGAATCCACCTCAGTGTCAGTGGGGTTCGCGCACTCGCCGAGAAATACAAAGTCACAGTGGAATAGGTATACGTACACTCAGCTCAAGGTTAAAAATGTGCCGTTTCCAAGGAAGCCGTGTCAGTGTTAATATTATCTTTTCATGTCTAGACACGGATCTCCTGTATATCTGACATGGTGGTGTTAAAGGTTGCACATCAGAAGAAAATAAGCAGCTGCTACACCAATCCTGAGCAATCGCGATGGGAGCTTGAATAAATGACTTTTTTTCTTCTTTTTTTTTCTCATAGATCCACAAATCACAGTAACCAACCTAGGAAGTCCACACTTAAAACAGCAATAAATAAATAAATACTGGGAATCGAAATTAGTGGGAATATGCAAGTACAGTTTGAAGAGGAGAATCCAGCGCCGCGTGAAACAAAAGTAGGGCATGCCAGAACATCTTAAGGGACCGCTGTGAAATTCTAAAAAGTCATTTGCTGGGAATTGAATTTCTAATGACACTAAATGAAAACGGAGCTGTGAAAGTGTTCCGCTCCTGCGTGAGCCCCACTTTTGACAACCCCGCTGAGACTCTGAGGCGATATGGGAGGGTAGTAAAGGCAAGGCTTATGGAAATGCACCATGTGAAAATCACATTTCATTGTGCTTTATTAAACTTTATTGCAATGATGAGGCCCCGGGCTTTCAGATATGATGTCATTAGTTTACAGTGTTGGTGGGGGGATGGAAGTTTCAGTTCATTGTTTTCGCATATAGTAAACACTTAAATGGGCTAATTGGCTACAAGAGCAATCAGGAGGTTTAACTGTTTGCTTCGCATTCGCACTCTGCCGTCCTGCGCTGTATGGTTAAGTCAACAGTTTCATCTGGCCAGCGGAGCTTGACTGTTATTGATTAAGGGATCAGCAATAACTTCTCCCACCCAGGAAATTCCCAGCTTGAAACATCCCTCTCATAAGCTCCAGAAAACCACTGCATGTAATGGATTAGTGCGGTTCAATTTGGGGCTGCAACTAATGACCCTTTTCATTATCGGTGCATCTCCCAGTTTTTCTGATAAACCATTTGACTGTTTTGTTGCTAAAATCATCTTTAGTTCGTCCGAAGAAACCGGCGCTCCCTCTGAGGTCTGTGTGGAAGGTTGTAAAAATGATCACTTGGCTGTAGAAGTGTATTGATTATTGCTTTCCCCTCCATATCCATTACCTTGTCTAGACTTTTGTCTATTTGCACTATTCGCTGTGTCCCCCGATGCTCTCGCCTCATATTTTTTCCCGTCACTGTGACTCTCGCAGCTCTGTATTAACGCTCAATTCCGAGTTACATAAGTATGTGAAAATACTCTTGACTGAAACAAACAAATAAATAAATAAAGAAAAGCAAAGTGGATTATCTATGACTCATTCCAACATTTGTGAACACTTGAAGAATTTTCCAATTTGTTTGATTATCTTTGAAGTGACAGTCATGCATAGTAATCCTGCTTTATGCTAATGTGCTACTCACTTTCCACCTCGGTAAAAGTGAAAATGAAGATGTTGGCGTCTGGCAGTTTTGACATGCAAGCGCGTGGCATGTTGAGGTTCCGGGATGGGAAACGGGAAACGAACCAGTGAGATATGTTGCTGTGACTGCGTAAAGAGCAGCGTCGTTTGGCCTGGCGGTGTGAGAGGCTAATTAACAGCAAAAACCTGCTGGTTTGGTTGCCAACACCAACAGAAGGACACGTTCCAGATGCCAGCTGGTATCTGGAAGGTGGCTGCCTTTAGATTAATGGAGAGCGCATAGTAGAGGAGAAACTGAAATTACAGTCTAACACCCACACCAAGAAGACCGCAATGTCACATCCAAGAAGGGAAAAAAGTTTAGTCCATAGAAATAAAAGGAATACACAAACAATACTGTAGAAATCTTCCATTTTTTTTTTAAATAGGTTTTTTATTGGACATGTTTGTGGACACATTGTTTAAGATTCGGGCTGTGAGTGGGCGTCAAGCTTCGCCTCTGTGTCCAAAAGCTGACATCGCTGTCAACTTAGGTGGCATGCTGCCGACGTTACAGTGTCAGTCCGATTTTCCTGAACGCCAGTATACTGTAATATTTTCTATCAACTGTGCAAAGACGTCGTTTGAGATTAACCACTGTGCCGGTGGTAATCTCAGCTCAACTAAGACACGATGAGATAAATAAAGCTCAAGTAAGATGAAAGAAAATAGGCTAAACTCTGCTATCATTGGCTTAAATAAACCGAGATGATCTAAACTAAGCAATAAGATACTTTGAGTTCAGAAAAGATAAACGAAACAAGATACCACAATTGCCAAGAGGACATGAATGTGTTACAGCAGCATCGGAAAATTATAATGTAGACATAATGAAAAAGATATATTCACTGGCATAATAAACAGCTAAACTCTGAGTCGACTGGCTGATTTAAATAACAATGCTCACACATCTCACGAGCTTTAGAGAGAATGAAGAGATGGGAAGATGACCACTCCTGGCCGTTTGAGAGGAGCTGGTCGAAAATGATTTTTTAGCATGAGAATAACAAAATTACAGCTAATCTACATATGCATATTCTTCAGCTCTGTCACAGTTGGAAACAATCTACATATGCAAAATGGAAAGTCACTCACTTAAGCAAGAAAGCTCTCAGCTGTTTAAAGGTAATGCTGGAACACACTCTGGCAGACAATCATAAAAAAACATGGTTAACTTTGACATATCGAGAATTAACTTTGATTTAAATGATCAATAAAGCCCTATGTGCATAAACAAGAAAGCATGTCGATATGAACAACCACGTACGCCTCAAACCGAGAGATGTTTAGACTTTACAGCACCTACTGCCCGCTTCATCTGCACGGATGTGGACAGACGGCCGCAACACACAAACACAAACAGAGAATAATAGCAGCCTGCCGTCTCACCACAACACTCTGTAATCACAGCACGGAGGAACGCGGCGGAATGCCTCACATGTAGGGGACTTGCAGGATCTGATATTGCTGTGTTGGTGTTCCCACAACATCATCATTAATGTATGTCGGTAAGGCATACAGGGTCAATTATGCGGTAGAAACACCAATACAGGGATATCAGATCCTGCAACCTGGAGGGGGTGGGGGGGGGGGCATGTTGGGAAATCACAAAGTGATGGTTACAGTTGCTTTTAGTCGCACAGATTAAAATGCACTGCATCATTACAAAATAATTCAAATTACAGTTTGATATCAATTCCTCGTGCAGTGAAAAGCAGTATAAATTGGACAAGCTAAACTCTGAATTTAATTAGAAAGTGAGGCTTCTTTATTCTTTGGGATAAAGGCTTTATTCGTATCTCAATCTTGTGCACAACAGACAAATGAATGTGCAAGTCTCTCTCGGCTTTGCAGGTTGGACCATTTCAACATTCCAGAGAGGGCCAGCAGATAAAAAATGAGTGTGAGTTGACTTCGCTACATTTACATTCTAATGTTGATTAATGTGCAGTGCCCATGACATAATAAATAAAATTAACACAATGCAGCCCTATAATATCTCTGATGTGTGCCTATCTACAGAAATAAGAAATTTGAATTTCTGACTATCTGTAGGCAGATAAAGGAATAAAAAAAAAGCTGATGAATGGGAGAGCTTTTCCTATTCGGTGATGTATGGGGCGCATTACCGCCCTTTGCAGAAAGGAGGAAGGGTAGAAAACTGAATGCTTAATGACAGCAGCTCAACCGATCAATAAATGCATAGAAATAACGAGGGTTTGCTTTTTCTTCCTCCTTTGCAGTCTATTTTTCTTGTTAGCACACATCAGTGTTTGCACATAACAAGCAACCAGCTCATTCCCCATTTCTATGACATTCATCACTGTTACATTTAGGAGGGATAAATGTTTTTGACATGAGCAAAAACAAAAAATAGCAATTTGCGCTCATAAATGCGAAGATACTTTTCCATAGTGTTGGTTAAATTGATATGAGAGGTTGTATGGTGAATTTTTATTCATAGTCTTGCACTGTTGATTTTATTCATTAGATTTTGGTATTTCTAAATATCAAAATGAATAAATATGCAATCAGATTTTGAAATATTAACATGAAGCCTTTCTTATGGCGTTCTGATATCTGTCTGTTAAATCAGCAATGATAATCATTGATGGAAAAAACTACACACACACACATACAAAAAAACCCCAACCTTACATGTTTCCTTGGAACAAATCCCAAGTGCAAATGTCTTGCACGAATACCATTTAAGATGGCATACTGGTTTACTTGTTCAGCTCATGCTGTACCCACTGTGTTTATACGGCTTCCATGACAAAGCAGAGTGAATATATATAATTAAGCGTGGTCTATGATTAAATAATATGCGGCTCTTCGTGTTCACTAGCTGACTGTTTGACTGTGTTGTGCCTTTGTAGGGCAAAGCCATTATGTTTGGTGAGGGGAAATGATTGCACAAGCTAAAACTAGTCATGGATTATAACAAACAACCTCCCACATTCATCAGTAGTCTATCCGAGTAAGACCGTGGTTCTCCTGTCTGGCCACCCCGTGGCTCGTCTGAGAGCAGAACTACACCTGCCACGACGGCAGCCGAGCGCCGCGCAGCACTAAGGAGATAACAATTGCCTCTGATGATATTTATGAAGCAAAGAAAACCAGCATTTTCATGGAAACGCTCGGTCCTCACCCTTTGCATCTCGCTGTTGTTTTTACAGGTATCTCGCGCGGTGGGTTTTATCATTTTTTTCCCCCTTCAACTCTGCGTTCCTCGTCCAGCTAATGGTGACAACCTTACCTACAGAGAAAGGGCACAACTCTCGGGTGGTCCACAATCGATCAGCTCGAGGCAGCGCGCAGTCTGTCTCTGTCAGCTGAAAGACACATTTGTAACAACACATAAAAGATCCTGTGGGCGCTCCGGAACGGTGGACAAAGATATAGCACTTATCCAAAAAGGAGTCCAATTGTAACCAAAGTTGAGCCTACTTTATCGTCCTGCATCTTCATAAACACAAACACATTTATCAGCTAAAAGGTAGGGGGCTTTTGAGTTGTCAGCTACAGTAATAAAACAGCATTCTTTTTTTTTTCTTTAGATCTGCGGGTCGAAAATCCTTAACTTTCGGTGCAACACAGCAACCAGATAACTTATTGAGATATCAGAGTCTCTGAAAAGAAACGTCCCTGGCTATATCAAAGGGAGACATCATCTTGGCTTTGGCTTTGATAACGACCTTTACATGTTTTTATTGGGACCTGTAACCTTCTGTTGCAATTGCACATAGTGCAGCATATAAAAATATAACTTTAACACTATTTATTGCATAAAAGATTGTAATATTGTGCAATCAAAAACTATTCCACTGACATTATTGAAAATGTTGTAATGGTTTCTTATGCTTTTATATTCATGGTTTCCCAAATTTTTTTTTTAATCAATATTTGACGGGTTCATTAAATTCAACATCTATATTGTTGTTGCTACAGAAGACACTTTCCATCAAAAAACTCCTTTAGCTGTTAAAGGGATAGTTCGGATTTTTTGACATGAAGTTGTATGAGATCCTCACCGTAGATGTCATGAATCAGCGGTGACTTTTCCCCCACTGTGTCCCGTGAGCGGAGTTCTGGCCCGGTTTCGGTGTTGCAGAAAGTAGTTCCCTCTAGTTGCTGGGTTCACACCAATAAAGCAATTTGCTCCAAAAAATTGCGTTCAAAGAAGTAAACCGAATTCTTTGCCGTGAAAAAGTCCGACCTCGCAATCACCTGGTACTATTTTTGTTCCCTTTGTATCACTGCGCGCACATTTCCACCAGCTGGAGGAAGGAGGCGGAAGGAGACCGCTGCCATGCAAGAGAAGACGCATCACAGGGGTCTCCTTCCGAGCAAGTAAATGCCGTGAAACAGCTGATGATGGTGCACGCAGTGATACGAGCAAAGGGAAAATAGTGCCGCGTGATTGCAAGGTCGGACTTTTTCACGGCAAAGAATTCGTGATGCGAATGCATTACTCTTTTGAACGCATGTTGTTTTTTGGAGCAAAATGCTTTATTCTTGTGACCCCAGCAACTAGCAAGTGGGTGAAGGGTGAAATTTCAAATTACAAAAAGGCAACACCGACTATAATAACCATGTTTGCTATTTTTTGATTTATTCAATTGCGCAGAGATCTGTGACATTGATGGCTGAGAGTGTGACCGTTTACATGGTCCTCTGCAGGCGTAGTCATCGGTGAAGCTGCCCCGGGCATGCCAGTGTTTACCATCGCGCCAGATATTCATCTTTAATCAGCCTTGCCACAGACGGATTAGCATGCTACATGTGGAGCGGTGTCAGACATGAACTTGCTCCCCCGTTCGCTGGAGGAGAGGAGATGTGGAGGAGACGAGATAAGGTCGGCTGTTAAATATTATCACGAGCCACAGGAGAGAGACCGGGGATTTGATGGGGGGGAGGCGAGGAGGTGGCCGCCATGCTCAAACGACTCCATAAACGCCAATCAGTGACAGCCGTGTCGGGTTTTTCCTCGGGGATCACCCCGGCAAAGCCCGGGACCGGGGTGACAATATGTATGTCATGTATGACTGTACTCGCATTCATTTGTGGCAAATCACACCACATATTCCGGAATTCCCACACAAATTGACCCGGAATTCCTATTAATTTAAGGGTCAAGGATTAGCGGAATCTGGCAGCAAACATGGGATGTTGCAGCAAAGCTGATATATGTTTAAACCCCTCTGTTCAGACCGCAGCATGTTTTGTTTTCAATCAGCGAGGACACACATTCCATCTTTTTCCAGGAAGCCATGTTCACACCCATCACAAAGTCTATTTCCCCAAGTCTGCATCACGTTCTGTAGATCCCTCTAATAAGCACGGGTCAAATAGCCTCCATAAATCATAAAACACAGCACTTTTCCTCTGGTTTCACTGCAGCTCTGCTGTAATGGAACAAGGAGCCAAGATAAATTGTTATTACTGCTCCTATAGCAGGAACCAGTGGTGGGAAAAAAAAAATCAATTGTATAATCACTCGATGAGGAGAGGAGGAAAGGGCGACATTGAAGTGTTCCTCCATTTCAGGTTATTCCTCTCATGGAGGCTTAGCGTGGCTCACAATTCGGGTAAGGGGCAAAACAGAGAGAAACACAGAGAAAAATGCTCAGCTCAACAGCTCTCATCCCGCTCGAGCACCCAGCAGAGAAAAAAAAAAAAGAACCCAGGTATGGAAAAACTCTCTGGCTGGCATTTACAGTTCATTTGTTTTTGCAGGAACTCATTTTCATTAGCAAAACCAACCCGTCCCTCCCACCCCACCCCATCCCAAAGTCCTCGACATGAATAATAAACACAAACCCAAGCACAGAGGAGGGCAAACACGACGTTTCAGCCCGAAACTCTCCTCAGCAGCTCTCGAGAAATATTTTGGGATGCTCTCTTTGTTTGGGCTCCAGGTAAGAGGTGTCATAGTTTGCAGAGCGTGTCGTAATCACTTGCCTTGGGAGAATCCTGAGAGAGCTAATCATTACCTCTCTGCCAGCGTGCGGAGAGGAGGAGGGGGAGCGGAGGGAGGAAGGGAAGAGAAGGGAAGGGAGTAAAGGGATGAGGGGATGAAGGGATGGGGGGGTGGGTTGGGAGGGGGGGGGGGGCACATTTCCCCGGCTCAACTTAAGGGTGTTTTCGCTCGTCTCGGCGCGACTGCTGCCTGTCAACAAGGCACCACCGGTTGAAAAGACAATTTCACTTCAAAGCCATTCACAAACACGAGTTCATTTTGAAGTTTCAATGAAAGATTCAATGGCGTCTGCCTTTAATCAGAGCCGAGCGGCATTATTCCCTGCAAAGAGCTTGCTCCTCTGAAAACAAGCTGCCTTTCGCTCGCAGCAGCATCGGGCGGTTTTTAACTCTGCTTTCCTGAGTGAGATCTTGCAAAGTGCAGCTGGAAAAAAAGCGTTGAGCGAGATATGCCATTTAGTTTTTTATGTCTTTTTTTTATTTTTTATATGATGCTCACTTATAATGGCAGTTAAAGGCGTATTTTTGTAGGCAATGCGGCAATGCTTTTCGTCAGAGTGCATTTATTTGATGTGTTTGCCTTTGTCTGTAGGTAGACTGCGATGAAACGTTGCTTAAAGGGATAGTTCGGATTTTTTAACATGAAGTTTTATGAGAGCCTCACCATCAATGTCGTGTATCAGCAGTGTCTGCAATGTCCATGACAGGAAAGCAGTGAAATATATGCGGTGAATCCAAATTTTTTTTGTTGCTGCAGCCCTGATAATCGCACCATTTTCATATCTTTTCTTGCCTCATTTTGTACTGTATCTCTCTCTCTCTAGTTCTCACGTTAGCTCTCTTGCATCGCATGTTGTTGCGTGGTCAACATCCGAGCAGGTAAACAACGTGAAACAGCTGATTAAAAGGTGCGCACCGGTTGACAGGCAGCAGTGCAGTGATATCAAGGGAGGGAAAATAGTGCCAAGTGATTGCAAGGTCTGACTTTTTCACGGCCGACATGTTGTGTTTTTGCAAGCGACTCCATAAATCTTTTTGACCCCAGCAGCTATAGCCAGAACTACTTTCTGCAACACCAAAACCAGGCCAGGACTCTATTCACGGGACGCAGCGGGGGGAAAAGTCACTGCTGATAAACAACACTGATGGTGAGGATTTCATACAACTTCATGTCCAAAAATCCAATCTATCCCTTTAAAAAACTATTCATAATCACTCAAAAGATCAAAAACACCGAGGGTGAATGAAATACAACTACTGTCAAGCCTTCCTACCTCCTGACCTGTGTGATGTGTTAATCAAACGGAAAACCCAGAAGGCGGTAAACACTCCGCCTTCCAAAAAAAGCGTCTTTGATTACAACAATGGCGCATGCAACACAGAGCATGAGTGTAATAACAAAAAACAAAAATAAAAATCCCGCTCACAATCGGCGTCGGAGCAAACAATATGAATTTGAGGCATGTCAGAGCGGGAAGATGAATGTGTGGCAGATCGTAGTGTGGGGATGTAATTAGAGAAAGTATACGAAGGCGGAGGCATGTCATTATTCTGCGTCACTCATCTGTGCCTCTCTTATGTTGTGAATTTTTTTTTTTCACCCTCCTTGTTTTGCCTCTGGTGGTTCATGGGTGTGCTGGTGTTATGAAGCTCTTTTTTCTACCTGATTAAATCTGACATGATTTAGAAAGTGCCATGAAATGAAATAAAAAACATGAATGTTCACGCAAATGCACGCAGGCCTATATGGTCACAGCGCGCCGATATTCCCCATTGAAGTCAGATGTCTCTCATCAGACAGTTGTTGCTTTACTTCCCACGTCTGAAAATCCATTTTGTGATTTATATCCATCTCTGCCGATGCAGCAGGAGCCGTCTGCTTGTTGGTTGTGCTTAAGGAAGTCTGGCAGTTCGCACGGAATACAAATATAGCAGAGAACGCACGTCTGCATCACAGTTTTTATGCTAGTAAAGAAGGACACGGGCAAAAAAAAAAAAAAAAAGTAGGCCAATGTGTGTGTTTTTTTTTGGCTACCTCTGATCAAATCCTGATAGCTTGTCTTTAACATTCACGGCCGCGCTTTGTCCACCCCCTAGAGCGACTAGATCAAATTCTCAATTAGGCTTGTTGTAAGTGCGCCATCGACCTTGAGGAGGGCTCTTTTTTTTTAAACATGCTTCCTGGTTTGAATGTTAAGCCTTCCAAGTCACTTGAGGATAAATAGTTTTTTGGAGATGTGCGGCAGCTGAAGAAAATGACAGATTTTTATTGATGATTCACTGATGTATAATACGCGAGAGTTCAGCCAGCATCTCATTCTTTGTGTTATTGTAATAAATAATACCGCTAATCCGGGTAAAGCCCTGTTGAGTTACTCTCAATAGCCCCATCGCATTTTATTTACAACAAATGAAATGAAGCACACACACACGCACACACACACACATACGCACACACATGCACAACTGATTCATGGCTCCTAATTGGCCTTTAATGGAAGCACAGTGTGTTAATAAAAATCAACCGCTCGTATCTTTTTAGGAGTGTTGAACCTTGGGAGGAAGTGATTAAATTGGTTATTAAACAGGTAAGATGCTCAAACACCGCGGTGATTAATTCCCCCGGGAGCGCCTTTCACCGAGGCATCCCTGGAAAAAGATGAGCGTAATTGTACTGGTTTCCACCCGGAGTTTGTCTCCCTCCACCCTAATACACTGTCAGTCCTTGTTCACACTAAGCAGACTGAAAGCAAACCGGCCACGGATGCTCTGCAGCTCTGGTAGCCGGGAAAATGAAAAACCGAAGGTGCTGAAGCCAGAATACACAGAAAAAACATTAAAGCTGAGTAATCATCCTGTGCAGAAGAACGGTAATTACCCAAAAGTGATCGTGGGATTTGCTGAAGAAAACAAAAATGTTGACTAACATTGTTGACGTGTCAGTGCATCCGACGTGTCTGCTGGCATTAACGTGCGCCTTTCAGAAGGTTAATGAATGAGTTGGAGGTTCGCGAGCAAGTGGTGTCACACATCGACACGGGATATATTCATTTGGTCACCCAGATATAGCCGGGTATTATTATTTTTACCGTCCAGGTTCGTATCCAAAGAGTAACAAATGGAAATTGCTCCAAAGATACAAGACAATACTGACTCTTCTTCCTCTGAGTGCAGTTAAAGTTTACAAGCCTAAGACTAAACGTTAAATCTAAACGTATCTTAACTAAAGTTAAATCTATATCTAAACCTTAACCAAAGTTAAACCTATACCTATAACTAAACCTAAACCAAAGTTAAACCTATACCTATAACGAAGCCTAAACCTAAGGTAAACCTATAGCTAAGATACGTATGTGTAGGCTTAGTCTGAGGTATAGGTTTGACTTAGGTTTTGGCTTAAGACCCAAGAATACTTCTACATATTAATCCATTAAACAATGAAACCCACCAATATTAGATACTCGCGCATATCAGAAATGTCGCACAATACCTTCTAAAAAAGTCACCCTGTGCTGGTGGATTCCAACGTGAGCACTCATTATTCAATATAGCTGCAGAGAGCGACCCTAATTCTCTCTTTATCGCGGCAAGATTTGATAATTCAATTACACAATTCAACGATTTAACTCGGTGAAACCTGTGATTAATATTACCAAAAAAGAGGTCTTTTGATGACGTTGATGCCAGTCACATTCACAAAGAGTCAATGTCACATCCAACCCCAGCGATTATCCTGCGCTTTGTGTGGATTGTGCACATGTAACATTTATGTCCCCTGCACCACCTCCGACATCATTTCCTGTAAATCTGCCTTGTCAAACACATCCGATGACGGAACAAAGAGTCAGTGAAAATCAAATGAAATGGATTTGCTTTGGGGCTTGATATACTTACTGTATTGGCAATGATTATTAATCCTGCAAATGTGTTGTTTTTGCACGTGTTTTTAATGCTGATGGAAATGGCTTTAGCTCCTGTGGATATCATATATTGAGCCTTAATGCAGCTATCAAAGGGCTATAACTGTTTTCATCAAACTGCTTTTCCATCGCTACAGTCAGGCATATTTCAGTGTACGGACTGTATTATGTTAATGACTTAACGTAATTTATATTTGTAAAATGTATAACAGTAATATATTACACCACTGCGACAGGATTGCATCCAAGCCTGAAACATTTTAATGAATGAATAAAAATAAAAAAAACAACCTCAAAACATATGGCTAAGTGGAGAATCACGCAAGACATTCAGGCTTTGCTGAAAACTTCCATCTCCTCTGAAGCACCTCGAGAATCCCTCAGAAGGTCTTCAAAGTTTCCAAGTCCAGGAAAATGAACGAGGGGAGGGAGAAATGCGACTGGTGCTCTCATCTCATAGAGTTAAGGAAGTTGTCACAGTCTTGTCAGCGTTTTCTCATGATGTTCGTAGTTGGGGGCTGGGGGGTGGGTGGGGGTGTTGGGGGATGGGACTTTTTGAAAAAGACCGCACAGTTTGTCAGGAGGAAGACACATTTCCCGAGCTAGCTGTTTCATCAAAAGCAGCTTAGGTGTGTGATGATGGTGGTATCGTGACATAAACCACGAGCACCATTGCTTTGGCAGCCGTAGTCAAACACTTTGAGCAGCAGCACGGCTCAGAGTAGCCTGCTTTTCCATTCCTTTCTCCTCTCGTCTTCGGGTATGAGAGAAATCGTTCTGAATTCTAATTGAATCAGATATGTCCTCCACCCCTTATCCATCTTTTATGTTTTCTTGGAGTAGTTTTCTTTTCTCATTTGTTCCTCGAGGACCATATAATGGCATACTGGAGTTGGATAATTGCTGCGAAGCAATCTGTGTATTTCTTTGGTGGGTTCAACAAAGCGTAACCGAATGGATGTCTTATTTTGTGTGAATAGAGTCACTCTGTGTTTCGCTGTAGCCCGGTCTTATAAGATTAATGACAAGGGCCGAGCCCCCTTTAAGGCTCATTCATTACCATGCGCTCATCTCCCTGCAGCCAAATATAATGCCATGAATCATTATTTTCCGTATAGCCGCACAGACATCCCTGCAACACTTTACTGGTTGTTATTCCCTGTTAAGAAATGCTAAGAATGAGAGTATGAGATTGTGTGAGCAGAAGTGGATATTGAAAATCGCAGTACTTTCTGTATTTTCCGTATTGCTGAAAGAGCTCACGGTTGTGTTCTGATTATTTCATTCTTTAGAGCAACGCATTTTCACATTTCAAATATATGTTATTAAGCTTGAAATATCGGATGTCCTTATAATTCCAAGAATATTATATAACTGAGATTTCTCTAAAGCAACTCATGATATAACTGTTAATCATGTAATTATGACTCAGTCGTTCCATGTGATATGATTTTCCCACACATTTCTTCTCTCTTAGTATTATTATGGTTATTATTTTCTATCAATGTAGGGAAAATGTCATTAAACCAACATGGCTATTATGCAGAAATGTCATAAGCATAACGCCAATAAATACTCAATTCAAGATGTTTTTTATCCAATTTATGAAGTATATTAATTATTAACTCTTGAATTGTTCATCAAATTGTCAGTAACTATGTGTGTCAAGGCAGTTGGAGTGATTTAATGAGGCCAGTAAACCAAACAAAGAGATACAGTTTTCTATTCAAATCTGAAAAAGCTGAGCTGGAGTGATGATGGTTTGTAGATTCTTTATGGACCTTCACACTTATATTCACATTTTTCAATCTGGATGAAATATTTTTTCATCCATCCTCTCACACAGACACACACTGGCGTATAGGCAGGAGCCCTTGAGTGGACTGCCAACTCCATAAATCGCAAACGGCGCACATGGCATTAGAATGGCTGTCACGTTGCACCTTGTCATTGGTACACTATGCATTATAGCCATAGATAATAGATAGTTATAAGTGATAGATGCAAGTGATTAGAAGCATTATTATATTCTTAATGTGATATTGATTTTAGCCTTATTGCATAACCCTGGTGCAGTGGAAAGTATAAATAGTAAGAGTGGCCTTTATCTGACAGTTAAAAGTGCAGAGACATAGAAAAATAGAGTCAAGACAGTTGGGGTTATGTGGTGCTACGTGCTATAACCACTAGGCTCCTATTTGACGTTTCTTTACACTTTTCATTCACTTGTTTGACAAAAACAAGCTGATAATGCACAAGTCATAATAATTTCACAATATACATAATCCCATTACAGTCTGAAGAGGCCACTTTGCATAGAGAGTACCTCAATATTTTAATTACATTTTGTTGGAAATGTGTCTGTACTTTGACTTAAGTTATAATTGCAACACCCTCGGGCCTTGTCTGATGACTCCGAAATTTATACAGCTCTATTTTTGACATAAATTAAGGATCTAAATGTCTTCAATGAAATCCCCGTGCTGTGATACCACTGTAAGGATTCGGCTTTGCAGAGTAAAAGTACCTCAAATGGCCCTTACATCCACAAAAAAGTACCTGTCTAGACACACCGTGACCCCATTTTAAGTCTCCTCTGTGGTCAAACACACTAGACTGCCTATTCAACATTTCCACCATTTCCTGCGTTTTGGGTGGGGTGGGGTGGGGGGGGTTACACAGGAAATCAAAGCCAGTTCATACATTTTCTACAGGGTTTGTAGATCCCCTTGATCCAAACGGAATAATGAAACCATCACACTGTATATCATATGCAAACAATTTCAGTCACTTGTAAGAGCATAACAAATTGCGGTGGGTGTGTGTGAGGGCAAAGTGAATACATAATTATTGGCTGTAATGGCAGTGACAAAGTATAGCTTCAGGAATAACAGATTGTTCCTCTCGACGGCACACAGAGGCATTATGTAACAGGACTCAGACGGCTTGGCCTTTTTCACGACGGAGGAAACCAGCGGCTTGTTTACAGCAGATTGTCTAAATCACACTCATAATCGCGAAAGTGTCGTCCTTTTGAAGAAATCTGAGTTTTTTTAATCCGAAACCTGCGGCTAATCTGCTGGCAAACTCCTCAGGCATCAGGAGACGTCAGTGTGATGTGTTTCCGTACAGGGCTGAGATTGAATCGGGACTCGAGTCCACTTGGCAACAATGATATTGTTACTGCTCGCCGCGCTGCACCGGTTGGAGGAGAGCGAGCGAGTTGGAGATGTGATCGAGGTATAATGGAGTTCTTCACAGGTCAGCGCAGAACTATTGACCTCTCAGTGGGTTCTCTCTGTCCTCCACTCATCCGACACAACATCCATCACTCATCAGCAGTCCGTCGGCCACCGGGTTTCCAGGAAACGCTGGAAGTTTTGAATCATTTCGTCCGTCGGTTGCATTGTTTGATCGTTTCTATTCTTCCCTTACCTTCGCGACCAGTGTGAACTCGACTCCGTCCAGCCAGCTTTTGAGTGCATTAGTCTCTATAACAGTTTCCTCTTATCAGCAATCCCCCCGTCTTATCATTTGCATTTTAAATTTTTCAATGGTAGACGAAACACTGAATTAAGGGCTTTTCTTAGCAGGCCGCCTTGTTCCCCTCCCCCGTGCATATTTTCACGGAGGTTTATATAAATCAAGCGCATACAGATGCTGTTTTTACCCAGTGGCGAGCGTATTGTAATTCCAGTTGATCCTATAGGGGTTGGCTCTTATGTTGCGCGAGGCGGGCTCCGTGTTTTTCACTGATATAACAACACCCCAGTGCCGCCGGATCACTGTCGATGCCGGCTTTCTCTCGAAGGCAACAGTCAAAATAGTCTCAGGTGAGCCGAAAGAAAGTGGCTGCGCGGAGCCCCAAGCCCGAGCGCGCGGCATCAGCATCTTTCCTGGAGGAATTTCAGATCTTTATCAGCGATTTGATTCTTATACTGAGCAGATGCAGATTACCATAATGTGTTTCGATTGCATATGTGAGAGGATAATGCCGGCGTTATCATATTTGCTATACGTCACCTTCTTTAACACCTGCCATCCTTCCCGCACTGTTGTTGTTCAGTCCTAAGCACATTCGTTCTGACTGAAGATGCAAATCGTGATTGTGAAAGAAATATACAGTTTGATTTTCCATAAGAATGAATCATAAACTTGAACATAAACTACTTTCGGCGCTTGGAGTGAGTGTTTCCTGCAGCGCTCGACATTTTGTGTTTGTTCATGATAATTACTTGCGGCCCTTTGATGCTCTTTTTCATGGTTCTTGGACACAGTTGGAGGTGAATGGAAAAGAAGAATAAGCCATATTATTCTGCTGCTACACAGTCAATGGGGTGTGATGCTCAGATACTGTATGTTATGTTAATCTACATCCATCTATTGAGTCTCTATATTAACAATCTGTTTCCATAAATTAAAGTGATAAAATTGTACGCTTTGATGTCTAAAAAATGCAGTGTGGCTTATATGAGGGGAATGTAAGGTGCAATAGTAGGCAAATATGATTTTGCCACATTCAATTATTTCCAACACTCTTGTATGATGTAACCTGAACTATACATGTCTTTAAATATCACATGGCTTTTGTGAACATGACGTAACGCTGTAATCGCTGACGCCTCGAAAGACAGATCAGGATGCTCCTATATGGATGATGCGTTCTTGGGGAAACCAACAGAGAGGTGAAGATCAGCATGAGTGTAACGCTCAGTTCGGAACAAAAATAATGGAGAAAAGTCCTTGCCATTCAGACACCAGAAAGTAGAGACATTAAAGTGGTGTGGAATTCAGGTGCTCGTGAAGAAAAAATGAATAATACATACATAAATTCATAGTTAGTAGACAGGCTTGAGGCACACTGAGGGAGTTGTATGTCTTTATTATACAACCCCTCGTTATGAATCAAGGATTTTAAACAAAGATCCTGCTCCTTGAAAACATTTTTGGACATGCACCGCAGCCACAGACTTGGGCAGAGTCTTTGATAACTTTCACTTTATTGCACTGCACAGCCAAGCAGTACATGTTGCTCAAGGTGCAACGGCACATTTTCTCTGTTGCTCAAACCCACCGGCTGCCTTTGTTGCTACAAAACAGCAATCTACAGCAGTGGAGGAAGTGTTTTTGCTTCTGCTTCAAAATCATTCTCGAGCGCCACGTAATTGCCCCCTTTATGTTTCTGATTTGAGGATGCTGATCTGCTGAAATCCATCGAATGGGTTGGACTCGTTAAGGAAGGAAAAGCAAAGATGTAAACATTAACCGCGACAGTCACATGACTGCCGACATGAAAACACGAACACTGACTCACCAAGATGAATGCAGCCACTGTCGTTACTGCTATTAATTCCACCTTTGATTTTTTTCTGCTTGACAAGTCAGAATATCTACAGCGAAGGGGGAGTGTTTCCCGTCGCCCTAGAGCTGTTGAGACATTCAGACGAGCAGGGGGAACATGCAGGACGTGCATAATGTTTTGCCCAGATTACATTACACCTCTTTTCCACATAATATTTACATTTTGGCATTGTTTGTTTCACAGACCACAAACGCATGAACTGTAATGTCAGTGTTCCGACCGGGGAGATACATCACATTAACATTTTCTTTTATTTGTGCTGGAATCTAACTGACCATAGTACGACAACTTTTTTGTCGTTCATCACATGGCTGCTCTTGTCCTGATTTCCTTTGAATCAATTCTTTACGAATTCCGACATACTTACCTACGCTTTTTGAGAAATATGGATTATTCTGACCGCTGAGCCGCCCCTGTGCCCTTCTTTGGCAAGATATTTCTCTCTGGATCAACATAGACTATTTCAATATTTAATCAAGCTTGCAACCCTTCCTTAATATTGTTGCAAGTGTCTTAACATAACAAAATTCACGTAAAAAGGTCAGGTCAGGTCAGGGCACTATTTATTCATTATTGTCTACACTCAACAATGGTAATGGTTTTCATCAGTTTTCATATATTCATTTCCTCATATAAAAACGAGTACAAATATAAAATTCTAAAGAGACAATTTGTGCTCCTGCAAAGCGTAGCAGGTGGATGATGTGTGTGTTATTTGTAATTCAATGACTGATGAAACCAGAAAAACGGAGAAGTGGTCATTTGAGCTATCTATCATTATCTACACCTGATGACCACCTGGCTGCTACATTACAGCTCAATTATTTCCGCCCCCCCCCCGACTCAGTCTTATGCGCGTCTGCCATTTGAATCCTCACGCAATTCTTTTTGAGCCATTTCCCCTCGATTCGCACAAAAATGTATCTTCCCCACCTGTGTTTGATCGCAGAAAAAGGTTAATTGGCTCCTCCGTGTCTGATGTTTGAATGAAAATGGAAAAAAACGCATCAATTTAAAAGACAAATACAAGGCGGATTGTTAGGAGGAGAGGAGGAGTAGGGGTGGGGTGGAGTGTTTTGCATTTGCTGTCTTCACAGAGACCTTGACTGCATAAACCCAAAGAGAGAAGCCTCCATAGCAATTTGTACAATTCATGCTACATTACACAAACAGCCATTGAGCAAAGCACTCTGAAGAACCCATTTTTATTCAATTGTCCTGATCTCTACCGAAAAACCCTCAAAAATGGCCCCCTACCAAGGGTTTCTGTGCGCTCTGAGGTTCAAATCGTTTTCCTGTTCCTACTGTCGAATCACATGATAGTCGCACGGCGTGTTGTTCTTGCCAATGAAACAGGAACGCCTTGTTTTTTAATTTTTAGTTTTGCAGTTCCAAGCCTTTGTTGCGTGTTCCAGGATGGAAAAACAAGAGGCCCGTGTGATCGCAGCGCTCCAGTGACGACAGAGTGAAGACTTTGGCGCGGTTGATGCGGAGCCAGTCGGCATTAATGAATCCTCGATGTGAGGCGCAGAGCAATTATGTGCGGCGTTACTATGGCGTTTGTTCTTTGCTTGTGAAGAACCATCCAATTATCGGTTGATCTGAGAGTTTCCAGGGGATCACGGCAATTGTCACTTGTGATTCCGTTGTTGTTCAGATGATGAGAAATGTAACTTAGCCGTGGAATGGATGGCTTTACAGGACCGCGACACTGGGCCGGGTTTGCTGTTGCACTCTAATTAGATTCGACAGGCATGTCAGCGTTTACAATTTCAGTTTTTTTCCCCCTGCTTTTGCCTTTTTAGAAACAAAAAGTGACACATACACAGATGCGCTTTTCGGTTGCTTAACAGCCAAGAAATCGGAGGAAAAAATCTCAGCAAGGGGTTTCGACCTTATTTGGAGATTCTGGCAGAGACTTTTGGTGTTGTTGTAGACTCTATTGTCTTGGAAATGCTCCTACTCGGATAAAGTTTAACAAATTGTGATAACAGTTAACTTTCTTTTGTTTCTTTACGCCCTTCCATGTGTTTTTTTTTATTATACTTGATTGAATGCATTTCTGGTGGGACTCTGAAGGAAGCTCATCTTTCCTCCCATGCACTTATCCAAAGGGCTTTATCGCTGTGTAACACCTACAATACCGATTTAATTGAGCAAACAAAACACTTCAGACAAAAGAACGTTCTCATATACCAGCTTCCCCTCAGATTGCTTTCTCTTTAACATCACTGGAATCCATTTCATCCTTGCATTTATAATCCATGATGTCATTAAGAAATCAGTACCGTGCGTCAGCGAGCCACAGCACTGGTGACTCCCCCTTCTGATTCTCTTCACAACGCCCTTTGGCTCGTGAGGCACATCACCCACCAGTGCAGAGGGAGGAAGCAGAACCTCCTCTTCCCTCTCCAGCATTAAGCTTCGATATATTTCTGGGTGCACATGCGTGTTTGAGCTCATTTGTGCAGCCCAGACAACACGCAGCTTTGACATACTGCGATGCTTGCAGGTACCTTTAGGGGATGTCCAGGGGCCTTATTTGGGCTGCTTAGTAGCTATGTTTCTTGCATCGATAGCCAACAAAAAAATTTATGAGCTGTAATCTGCACGTGCTCCATAGAGCGGTGCATTACTTATTAAAGATGTCCAAAGACTCTCCTGTTTGAGCTCTCCCAGCAGTTAACAAGGCGGCCACTAGGGGGCAATATCTCACCTGAGGTCTCGCAGCAGCCCCGCCAACTGGTTTTCAGTGGGAAGGATCCGATTCCCTGCAACCGTCCCGGTGCTCTGTGCCCAGTGTTCCCATAACCGTTCGATGTGTGTCAGGGAATCGCAGGCGCTGAAACCCCGAGGCCAGGCTGCGTTTCAGACGGGCAGGGGTTTCAATGTTTAGACTGAGAGTCATCACAACCACCCACACATGCAGAATTAAATGAGGGGGATGATTCCTTTCGGGCGCACAGTGTCCTCAACTAGGCCTGACCCAGGCTTTTAAAAGCACTGAACTGAGAGAAATTAAATGCTTTTTGGGGGGTTTTCTTTAGTTGAAAACACAGCATTTATGACACAAATAAAGACTTTTACAGAGAGCTAAGCAGGTATTCACCTTCATCACTAATGTGATTTCCCTTCACGCCAATATTTCCCTCTGTGAGTTGTTTATTTCATAAAATCTCTTCAAATGGCGCCTAAAAATCTGCACTGCTCTTGAACTATAGACGCTCTTGGCTTATTTTAAGACTTGGCTCTATTTTTTTCTTCTTATAAGAGGACTGATGTAGTAGCTGAATTACTTTACGCAGCCTTTTTCCAGCCAAGCCTTTTTTTTTTCCTTCCCCGCTATACATAAATGCACTGCTATTCAGCTGCTTTCAAGCAAGTGCGCTTCAGACCGGTGCTGTCTTGCAAACAATGGCACACTTACATGCAAAAGCTCTTACTCGGTGTCCTGCGTCATTTGCCATTGTTCCGATACGCCCCGGTCCTGGATGAACCATGCATGGGAGAAGACAGACGTGTGGATGCATGCATACCCTACGTGAATATACCGCATGTGCTGTCAAGCATGACGTTTCAGCTGAAATTTAACTATGCACGCTGTCACCCTTGGGCGTCTCTGTGCTTATTCAGCTGAAGGAGCAAAAAAAAAGAAAAGTATTGCACGGTAAGGTATCTTCTGTGTACCTGACATTTTCCTGGCAAAGGAACACAGCTTCTGAAAATTCCTCTGTTTTGCCTAATGGTTGAATTACGTCTCAGTGTGTTGGAGGTATCTTGTAGCCCCTGCCACAAACACGGTCTGTGCTTGTCCCGGTAATTGCGCGCCACAAAAGAGACCGTAGATGACTCGATGTTCACGTGAGCCCACAAAGAACTCTTGTGTGTGCGATTGTTGAGCTCATTTCCTCCACTTCTGTTCAGATTTGTTGGTGTTGTATCCGTCATTACCCCCCCCCCCCCTTACCTCTCACAATAAGCCGATCCATAGGCGTCAGCGAGTTGCTTTTTTAAAACTTTCATTTAAAGGGCTCCAGTCTGCCTACAGCGCTCTATCCTGCATGAATCATTCCTGCTGCAAACTTATCGTTAAGAAGGGAATGATTTAAGAAAAAACAAAAAACACGCCTGAATTTAAAATGAAAGAACAGAGCAACGTGTAAATGTTTCTGATTCTAAAAGGGAATACTAATTACAGGAGAAAATATACAATATGTTGCCGAATAATATTGTTAAAAGAAACTGAGCAGCAAGAAATCCTATGATGATATGAATAATGTATTACAATAAGATGAAGTTTGAATAAAGTGGGATATAATTGGCTCTAGTTAATGCAACACAGAACACTTGGTGTGTTAAACTGCAGTCTTTATTTATTTTCAGTCCAATGCCATCCATGTTGAATGACAGGCTGAAGTTACCGTTAAGATTGCTGCATTTAACAGCCCTGCCTTATTGATTTTTCCATCCATGTTGCTGAAAATGCTTCCTCAGATTGCTTTTCACGTATGGTTTGGGGGTCATATTTACCCACTCAGTACTGAGCAATAGTTTTCTCATTTTTTCACTCCTTTGTGTGTGTATAGAACAATAGCTGCATTGTGAGGCCAAGAGGCCATACCATGAGTCAAAGCGGCGGTACGTTTTAAATGCCGTGCTTACACTGTGATATGTTTCAAAGCCTTAAGTTATTTGATAGTTATTTTTTACCACAGTCACACACACACACACACCTGGAGGCTGCCCGGGACCAGCACGGTCTGAATTGATGCCTGTGCACTGGTGGTCTTAAAGGTCATCCACCAGCATGCCTCTCACCTATGCATCATTTATAGCTTATAACTTTTCTCCGCCAGACATTCTCATTTCATCTGTTGCTGCTGCTGCAAGGCTGGATGGGTGGAGCTCATTGGATGAAATGGCAAAAATAGCCACGCCCATCAGCCTGCAGTTCACCTTGGGGTCTTCACCCGCTTTCACAATATTTAATAAGTGCCTGAGTTTTACTAGTAGTTCAGATTGTAAATAAGTAACCAGCCCATTCACAGCCTTTCAAAGGGCATAAGAAAAAAGGGTCTCAATGGGATGGAAATATCAATGAACTGAAAGGATAAGATGCGATGGAAAACGGACTCTGACTTAACCTGGAAGCAGCAATTGATCAGAGATCTGCTTTGTGAAATGAAAGAATCTTTAGAATTAATTCTTTATTTTGCCCGCGATCGATGGTGTCAGTGAAGGTTAGCGGAGAGAAGATTCTAGTATACCTCACTTTCTCTTCTACATAATCTGCTGTGAGTTAGGTGTCTGCTTCGCACAATGGGATGTTGGGAATCAATAACCTGTCAGCAAGTGTGTAAGAGACTTTGCATATATCTAGCAGGGAGAGGGGAGTAATTTCCTTTCTTTGGAACAAAGCACTGATCCCTAGAACATCGCTCAGTATTTAGGAATAAAGCGCCAAACATTTTACACTCCATAGCCTCTTTATTGAGGACACCTTGCTTGTACGAAACACACTCCCTTTGCCATCGAAACAGTTTTAAATTCTTCAAGTCATTGACTCGGCGGAGTCTGAAATCGCTATGTGGGGGTTCTCTTCCAATCTATCACAGTTTCTTTGATGTTAATATTCTACTTTATCTCATCCTAAAGCTGTTCTTTTCTTTTTGGGTTGTACGTGGGCAGAATCAGTCAGCGCAACAAGTTGTCCAACGCGATCTATCATGACCAAGTGACAAGCTCAAGTCCCCCCTCCCCACCCCAATACAACTGTCTAACACACTCAAAGTTATATATTGTTTAGTTTCTGGCTCTTCTTACTATTCTGCAGTTTTGCCCTCTGGTGGCAACGACATTAAAGCCAAACTTTAGGCTTTGACGATCATACGTGCTTTTTAAATCGGCATGTCTGGTAATTATGGTGGCCGAGGGCTGCAGATGCGCTGCAAATATAGAAACACTGCAAACACTGAATTGCTGCAAAAGAGAAACGCTGCAAACGCACAAAATCCTGATGGATCGGCCCCTTTTTAAACCCAAAAACACGAGTGGGATGTATTTTCTCTTTATTTATAAAGACTTGGAAGAAGTGGAATAAAAATAAACATTTTCCCGTATATTGTTATGAAACAGTTGGCCGTAATCTTTAACAGCATTATAGGAAAACAACCGATCTACGTCTTTTTTCATAAAAAAAAACTGGATTAACAAAAACAAGAACAAAAACTCTTGCGCTGCGGTCTACAATCATTAATTGTTTGTTTTTTTTAACTCAAACTTTATCAAGCAATATAAAACAGTTCAATATCAACTGCCAGGGGGTTACAAACAATTCCAATCTTCGTCTTAATCAATATAGAGAGAATATATCCCGCATTGAAGAGGGACCGATCCCACAGGACTGGTCCATCCCTTAGTTTGGTGCCCCCAGTGGCCTGGCGCACTTCCCTCTTACAGCATTTCTCTTTTTGCAGCGTTTCCAGTGCGTTTGCAGCCCTCGGCCACCATAGGTAATGCTTTGGACTGAAATGTTCAAAATAAAAGCAACACACCCCCTCACACAGCAATCCCCTGGCAGCGTGATCCACCCAGCATCCCAGCATGCCTCCCTCTTCCTGAATACTGATGTCATC